>JAQFVV010012411.1:11533528-12133528 GCA_028023455.1 Epiperipatus broadwayi
ATATAGATAAGATGCATTAGCTACTTATGGTATATCTTGTCAACTGAAACATACACAAGAGAAGAAATTATAATGAATAATTATGGTTTCTTCATTTATTGATCACATTAATACATATCTAATGAAAAATAACATTTTTACTGTTGTTGTTAAAGAAAAGATTGCTGATCATTATTTTATATTTATATCTATTCATAACAAAATACAACGTAATAAATTATATCAAAAATAATTGAAAGTAAATTGATGTATTTTAATTAACTAATTAGAAAATTTCTGTAAGAAATTGAGTGGAATGAAGTCAAAAAAATTAGCGATATTAATGTTATGTATACTCAAAAATATATACAAAAAGTCACAAGAAATTATTATGATCAAAAATAATAACAAAAATTACAATGTAAGTTGAATAAGTAAAAAATATTAAAGTTAGTACAAAAAAAAAAAATTATGGAAAGAATTTAAAATAAATAAACAAAATCAGGATCTATTTCTTAAATGTAAGTCATTAAGAAATAAAGTTAATTCTATAATAAGAGCAAAACTCTCCATACAGTAGTGTCACTCAGTGCTAACCAGAGTAATCAATGGATGCCAGTAGGCTTGTGCATAAAATCCCCATCTAGTGCCTACTCATCCAATATCCCCAGACTAGTTTCTAGCTTCTGCACAAGCCTTCTGGCATCCATTGATTACTCTGTTATGCACTGAGTGGCTCTACTGTATGGAGAGTCTTGCCTGTTTTAATAACATGTGCTAGCATAAGAAATGGTGATCATGTGATGTCTATAATAAGAGCATAGAAATGATTGTTTTATAATCAATTTTGTAATGAAAACAAAGGTGATATAAAAAAACTTGGAAAAAAATAAATGAAACATTACTAAGGAAATTCAATTCTATAAATGATGAAGATTAAAAAAAACATTTCAATACAAATTATAGTTTTCTTCTAGAAAATTCTTTTAATTTGTAGAAAGAATTAGCAAACTAAAAGAATTTAACCATGATATTAACATTTAAAAAAATATATAACAGTCTACCTCATTCAGTATTTATGCCAAATTTAATTAAGAAGATTTATATGAAATAATAAAAGAATGTAGAGTTAATATAAGTCCAGATATAGATGAAATCAAAATAACAGACATAGAGAATAATATTGATATTCTATCAGATATTATAATTTACATCAGTAAATGTTTTGAAAGGTTGTTGTTTTTATATGTGAATTTGATAACATTATTACCCTCACATTAAATTCTTCATAATAAAAATTATGTATTATTAAATATAATATTTGTAATATTTTTTTAATTGGTTGCTTTAACAATTTTTTTTCAGATTTAATGTAAATTAAACAAAAGATTTTAATATTATATAAATAAATGTGAGAAATGTAGCAGGCCTGAAAGGCTATCATTACCTGTTATATTTGATATGTGAATTTGACAGTGTTATGATGATTTATTATTGTTTTTTTTATTTGGTTGTGAATTTGGCAAATGACAGCCTTGCAGATAAACATTTAGGGACAAACATTTACCATTCACACAACAGAGAAAATAGTGATTTTAGATATAATGATGATTAAAAAAATAATAGAAAATAGTGAATTGCCTAAAATTATTAAACCAGTCTATAATAAGACCAGTTTTTTTAAGTCTGATGGTAAAATTTCGATTATTATAAAATTATATTTATTCCTTCTTCACTTACTAAAATAATAGAAAATTATATTTATATAATAATCAAAAGATTTTTAAATGAAAATATTTTTTTAAAAATAAAAACTAATATGAATTCAAAAAAGGAAAAAAAAAACAAATATGTTATTTGGATAGATAAAATTAATATTGCAATAAATGATATAAAATATGTAGCTATATATATATATTACAGTTTTATAAGGCTTTTGACATTATTGAACATAAACAACTGATTCACAGTTTAGAAAATTGTAGAAGTTAGAGGAAAATTGCTTAGTTTTTCCAAAAATTATTTGAACATGAGTGACAAAATAATATCATGGTATTTATTTTAGAAAATCTTATGAAATTTGAGTTTTGAAAGTAGAAGGTTTGAGTTTTGATCCAGAAATCTTTAGCTTTTAAGTTCATGATTTTATCATTGCATTAATAACAGTTTCTTCTCAAAAAAGTTAACTACTCATTATCATTGTAATCATTTTCAGGTATGATGAATTCACTGTATAGTGAAGGTCTCTATATGTTTAATCCAGTTTCTCTGATCTCTAGTCCTTTTTCTTCACATAACATGAATAAATTTGCTTATTTCATCTATCCATGTCACATATGGTCTCTTTCTACATCTTTTACAATCTCTTGGGATCCAGTTTAAGATTTCACTATCCAATCTTTTAATTCTTATAATTATGTTAATAATAACTTGTTTGTTCACTTATCCCTGTATTTTTGATCCCTCCTGTGTCTTTCATACTTCATTGAATGATCTTAGATCTCTGCATAGTTCTCCTGTTAAGTATCCAAATCTCAGATCCATAAAAACACATTTATTAAAAACATTCATTTTCAAACTCAATAGGTAGATTTTCTTTAATATTAAATTATTTCTACTAAAAGTACTTCATGCCAGTTTAATTCTATAATTAATTTCAATCATTAAATCTGACTAAGGTATTTGTAGTAGTTAATTTATTCTAATTCATTATTATTAAACTTTATTTATTTATTTAATAAATCTACTGAACGTTATTCTAATCTTTTTAGCATTTGTTTTCACTTTTTCTTGCTTTCATCTGATAACTCTTGCAACATTTTCTAAAGCTCTTCGCAAAAACAATCATATCATCTGCAAAATCTAGATGACTTAAATAATCTCCATTTAATTTTAATTTTTAAGTTTTCCATTTTAATCTACAAAATATTTTTTTATAAAACTGATGTAAAAAGCTTTGGAGATATATAGTCATTTTGGCACAGAACCTCCTCAATATTAATCTTCTTAATATCACTATGTAATCTAATTATTGCTGTTGCACTTTGATAAGTATTTTTCAGAATATGACAACATCCTAGTATATATTTTGATGATCCAATGCTTTAATCATTGTACAGATGTTCATAGAACCAAATGACTTTTCATAATTAACAAATCCAAAACACAATAGCAATTTATATTTATTGGTTCATTCTATAACTTCTCTTAATATTTGGATGTGATCCACTCTTCTAAAACCACTTTTAAATTCCACTTGGGTTTTTTTTTATTATCCATAATTCACTGTAGATAAGTTGTCATTATCTTGGGGGAAAATATGTATATAAGGGTTAAATGACTGATAGGTCTGTAATTTTTAATAAATTCTTTATCAACATACTTTTTTATAACCTGTACTAAATATCAATGTTATTACTACATTCTTTCCATCATTTGGTATATTTTTATTATTTAGATATTTGGTATATAACTTTGCTAACAATTTTTTTTTACTGTTTCATCTTTTTTTAAGATATTGATTATAAATAATTCCATCATTACCAGGAACTTTTCCCTTCTTTATAGATTTAATTGATGTCTCACCTCTTCATTTAAAATGCTGGAAAATTTAAAAAATGTTCTAATTGCAAGGGATTTTTTTTCTTATTCTTTACTGATATGTAATTCTTTGTAAAATTCTTCCACATATTTTATGATGCAATTTTTCTTTTTAGTAATAGTTTCAACTTTTCCTTTTATTGCAGAAATAGGTTTCCTAACAACTTCAAGATGTTGTTTTACACTTTTGAGACTTCTCTTCTACAGCTTTCCTTGCTAATTTGCAATTTAAAATGAAGCTATGAACTATGGCAGGGGTCCCCAACCTTTTCGCACTTAAGAGCACATCCTTTAATGCCGGCCAGGTAGCAGGCACCATTTATTTTTTCAACCAGGTAGTGGACACTATTCATTTTTTTAATGTAAATTTATAGTTGGAAATTGTTAATAATACACATAATGTACAAAAAAATATTTATTTCAAAAATAAAATTTTAATATATAATTAACGTTTATATTTTTATGTATGCCCTATAATTTGATTACAATATAATACAATAATTTATAAGAAATTTAAAAAATTAAATTTATTTGTATCAGATAAATAATTTTTTATCATGTTCGAATTGCGGCGGGCACACATAAAATGGTCTGTGTGCAACATGGTGCCCATAGGCATAGGGTTGGGGACCCCTAAACTATGGTATATCAAAGTACATGATTTCAATTATATGCTATTAAACAAACAAAAATGTAAATAAACAAATTAAAAAAACATTACAATTAGCAAATTTAATGCATTTTATGATACCCAATCAGCCATTTTTCTTTTCTGAGCACAGTACATGATCATATTTATAAAAATAAAATTTATAAATAAATTTTAAAATAGTTTATCAGCTGTTTCCCATGGTGCACCATAAATATTTATGTTTATTAATAAAATTTCTTCCATTTATGTTAAAAGCACATTCATTGTATTCTTTCTTTATTATTGTTTCTGAATTTGAAGCACAGCATTTCATCATAAAATACTTTTTAAGTGGAAAGCTAAAAGTTTTACAAAATTTTAGAACATATTTAATGTTAATATTGACTTGAAAACATCAAAACCTTTAGAAAGATAATAGTTTTCAAACTTGTATTAGTAGAAAATTTACTGATAATTTTGAACCAGCTATCTTAGTTACAGTTTTTAATATTGTATCAATTATCTTCCTATTGATTTTATTCAAATATGAACTATCTTTCAAGATTATTAATATTTTAAAACAATTTGCAAGTTCTAATTTAAATTCATTGGAATGTTGTTAAATGTTAGGAATATCAACTGTGATTTTTTAAAATAATTTTAGTCTGTCTAGTTTTGCATTAACATGTATCTTATTAAATTAAGAACATTATAATCTCAAAATACATATTTTCTGTTAGTCTGAATATAATCCAAATCAGCAATATCTTTATTTGGATGCTTCCATGTCCATTTCTATTTTTTCAAAGAAACCAATTCATAATATACCGTTTTTTTTTTTTTTTTTTGCAAACTCCACAAGTCTGTGTCCTCTTTTATTTTTATTATTCAATCATTTGTCAATTCTAGCACTAAAGTCTTCTATGACAATTTAAAAATGCTATTTGATCTGAATAAAAGTATTTTGTATAACTATATAAAAATCCTCTACTTCTTCAGTACAATAAGAACTGGTTGTTGTATAAACCTGAATTACCTGCATTTGATATTTTCCATTAAGTTGAATAATTAATCTTGCCATTCTGTCTGAAAACACCATCAATCTTCACAATGTTGTTTTTCCACTTTTATTTTAATGAATCCAATTCCAACACATGCTTCCAATATTTTGCCTTTGTAGTAAAGTACCTGCCTACTTTGTAAATATGAAACATAGCTAAATATATTGCATATCAAAGCTGGATTAAAATAGTGATTAAATATTTTGTTGGATTGCATTTTTGGCTGGATCTGAAGCTTGGAAAATTAAAATAAATGAAGGAAGAAATATTGAAGGCATTAGAAATGGAGATTTAGAAGAAAATGAAAGAAATAAGTTGAAAAAAATGATATGTTAATGTATTATATAAAATACATAAAAAAGATTACATGTTGAAATAATAAAGAAATGGAAAAGAAAATGAATTGGATGACTACTTAAAGATAGGAAAATTATGAAGCATGATTTGAAAGGTACATGAAAACAAAGAAGATATAAAATGTAAGTAATTAGAAATCTTAAGGAGAATGATAGTTATAAGCTTTTTTAAGGGGGGGGAGGAGATCTTACAAAGATGTAATATAATTGAGAAATAAAGTCTTCCTCTAATTAAAAGAATTTGTGGAATGACATCAACATAAAAAAATAAACAATTATACTCATTTTAATATATAAAACTGAACATATCTTTGAATTTTTTAGATCGACATGATAAATATGAAAAAAATTCATGTTTTTTTTTAGATCTACTCTATCAACATTTGTCTTTTTTTTCCCATGCATCATAGCATCAGCCGGGAAGTGAACCCACTAACCCGGGACAACTTCTTGTAAGGCAGCTGTGCTGACCTCTCGACCACCAACGTTTGACCAAAAACCTTTTCTTTTGTTTATTATTTAATGTTTTATAATATAGCACAAATTTAATTATAAATATTCTAATTCAATCACATGGTCAGATTATCTCATAATCTGAAATGTCAAGCAGTGTAAATAGACTGACATTTTGTACATGGAAATATATGTAATTAATATGTAGATTATCTTAGATTGATTTAATTGGATGCATTTATCATTTTAAATCTGACTTATTCATAAAGAATTGCTATGTGAGAAGGTTATGTGGTCTGCTATATCAACTACAGCTCTATGGTTATTAACTCAGTACAAACTCCTTTTCACTTAGTTACACACACACACATATCAGATTATCTATGTAGTTGTTAGTTAGAAGGTAAATTGTATTTTTTCAAAAGTTAAAATATTTATACTATTTCTTGCAAATTTTGTAATTAGTTAAGAAAATTATTATAATAATTATATTTATATATGATGGGCCTCATGGCATAATAGTTAATTATTTTCCTTTCATGTTCATGATTTGTGTTTGAATCTTGAGTTATTTAGCCTTGATATTCAAAACATTCCTTGGATTTTTTAAAAGTACCAATCCATAGTCCCAGATAATCATCTAATATTTGTCTGTAAAAGAGTTCTTAGCTATTCTAGATAGAAAAACAAAGTTGTAAAATCACTACCCCCGAACCCCTATCTAGAAGTTGTTAAGCCTAATGATTAATATTTTTTCACTATTTATCCAAGGAGAAATTATTAAGATGTTTTAATTTGTGATATTTTATTCAATAGATTTATTTTTTTTAATTATATTTACATAACAATGAAAAATATATAATATTATGTGAATTAAAATACAATGTTTAAAAACTTAATATAAACAATTAGTAATACAATGTAAGTTACTGAATATATTTAAATATATATATATAAATTTGAAATTAAAAAATATATATTATAGAATATGAAAATAACTATAGAAATAAGATATATATTGTAAATAAGAAAATGCATATGTATAATTGAAAATTATTATGTTTGTGTGCTTTATTATTATTTTTTTCTTTTTTAGACTAAATGTGGGCATGAAGAAGAATGAAAAAAATCGGTTGGGTGAATAAAATAACAAATGAAGAAGTTTTGAAAAGAGTAAATGAAAAAAAAAGATTGATTAAGGAAATTATAAAGAGAAACTGGACTGGACATATATTAAGAAGAAAGTAGAGTTTAATGAAAAATGTTTTGGAGGGAATGATGAGTGGAAGCAAGAAGAAATGACTGAAGAGATTGACATTGTTGGATGATATAAGAGATGGGAAGAGTTACATGGAATTGAAGAGCTGGACAATGAAAAGAATGGAGTAGGAAAAAGGATGAATTAATGATGTTACTACTCTATGGATCTATCCAGAGTGGAAGTAAGAAGAAACAACTAAAGAGATTGACATTGTTGGATGATATAAGAGATGGGAAGAGTTACATGGAATTGAAGAGCTGGGCAATGAAAAGAATGGAGTAGGAAAAAAGACGAATTAATGATGTCACTACTCTATGGATCTATCCATGGGACAGAATACTATTGATTGATTAGAATTTAATGCAAAGGGTTTTAATAGAATGGTTATTTTAAAATCTAGATAAATATGTGCTTTTCAAAAGAATAACATAATAATAATATTTTTTTAATTGCAAGATATAATAAATTGCCATGCTTGTCTTGGTTTATATGTACTATATGTCAAACTATCATGATTATTTATAAAGAAATGTATAATAATCAATTTTTCAAATGATGCTTATTTATTAAGGGTTTGCTTATATTTGACAACCTTGAACCAGTTATACAATCTATTGAATAGCTTTACTTGTGAAACTTTTTAATAATGAAATATTGTATAGCTTCACTAATGTTCTGTTAAGTCATTTTTGGCTTTACTTAAATATTTCTGTCATGGTGTTTCTGTAGAAATTACATTATATAATACCAACACCATTAAAATTCAAAGCAAAAGATTCATGTTCCAGTTTTTTTTAAAAAAACAATTCTCAGCTTAGTCATTATTGCTTTATCTAAATTACAATCCTCAATTTGTATTAGCCCTCTCTCTCTTTCTATAATGAAAACTTTATCTGAATACTTATTAAACATTTACATTTAAAAAATCTATACTTAACATTGCACCTTCAAACATTGCTTAAATATTTTAAAATGCACAGTAAAATGATAGAATAGTCAATATGTTTCAAAAGGTGATTTTGAATCTTAATAAACTTCTGCAACTTAATTAACCAAAGCAATGTCAATGCCAACCTTACAGTGCAACTACTTGATTATACTAGAAAATAAGCATGATATAAAGTTTATTTTTATAATGTTCTTAATTCACTTCTTTATTTTTACCACTTTTTTAATTTCCAGCTTTTTGAATAATTCAGTGCTCGTGGCAGTGTGACATTCTTCCCCAGTGATAGAGGTATATTATATTATAATCAAGTTTTTATTTTATAGTTAGTGCAATGACAATCAATTATTTATCCAGATTAT
This sequence comes from Epiperipatus broadwayi, assembly GCA_028023455.1. NCBI lineage: Eukaryota > Metazoa > Onychophora > Udeonychophora > Euonychophora > Peripatidae > Epiperipatus > Epiperipatus broadwayi. Next base: position 11,542,178 of record JAQFVV010012411.1, read on the forward strand.
CTTTGAACTGTTGTTTTTCTTTAATAATAGCTATATACATATTTTCCAACTAAGAAATGAATATCTGAAGTCTGGGCTAGGGAATCTGAAAAAAATCATAAGGTTGGTTGTTCAGGCTATATACTTATATATCTGAACAAATTTCCAATATTAACATATATTTGAACCTATTTTTTGCAAGAAGAGCAGTGAAACATTTACGCACCTGCTAGAGGAATGCCATGCATTCCAGGAGCTTAGATCAAAAGTATTTCATAGGTCAAGAATTAATCTAAAAGACCTGTTAAAAAAATATGTGATTACTTTCAACCCGCATAATGCATATGTTATAATCCATTCATTGAAAACAATATGGGTAATTAGATGCTCTTTGGTTTTTGACAATAAAAAATTCAATTGGCTGAGAAAGCTATAGAGATTGGAATGATTACTTTAATGTATGTTTAAAATATTGGCCTAGGAATACTATTGAATCGGTGTGGGGAGGAACTGCTACGTCCACATATGAAATATGGTAGGAAAACCCATTTCCAGTCTAAGAATGTATTAGTAAAGAAAAAAAAATGTATCAGGTAATGAGAAAAATGCCTTGAGTATTATGACAGTTTTGAAGAAATGTTGTTAGACAAACTTAATATAACCTTTGTAATTATGTAAATATCATTTGTGTTTAATAAAGAATATTATTTTAAATAAATAAAAAAAATCGATAGCATGGCAGTTGAATACACATCATAGCCTTTATATATTACAAATATTAGTTCGCTAATTTATACTCGTTTTCTTATATACAGTTTAAAATGACATTTTGCTATCGACACATTTATGTTCAGTTGTCATCAACTGTATGTTATATTGCTGCTCTAGATATTAGAAATAAGATATAAATAAATGGATAAACCTAATAGAAGAAAGCAATACCAAAATAAAAGGCAATAAAGATTTTTCTAACAAAAAAAAAAACATGGAACCTTCTAATGGAAATAACTGCTATGTCAATTCGATTATGATGAATATTGAGATATAAAATTTTTTATTATTAATGCGAATATTGAGATATAATCGTAATCAAACTACAATCTATACAAATTGTAGAGATTATGATTCAAAAAGCAACATACGCTAATTTATGTATAATAAGTTATATATCATTTAAACTGTTTGTGCATTTCTATCAGTGTGAGGATGCACACACATATATATAATCACTTATAGAGAAATCTATATAAATAAGTATAAATAATGTATAAACGTATAGCCAACGAAGATATCAATATAAACAGACTTAAGCCAGTAAAAAAAGATTACCTGATAGAATAAATATATGTTTGCGTTAGAATAAATTACATTCAAAAGCGTTATAAAAAAAAAAAAAAATACTCTTTGATTTTTTTTCCAGTAGCAAAATCTAAAATAATCTCTAAACTATTACAATAGGAGTAAACTTACTTTTGCTTTCAAGATCCTATTCAGCGCAGCTGAGTTAGGAACACTGCTCATTTCCTTTTGACTTTAAAATTTGTCTTAAACCATGGTTTTTCAAATGACAGTATGTGCCAAGCCTCTCCCCCAGGAGTAAAAGAAATTGTCAGCTAGTCTGTAGGGCTCATGTTAACACTTCTTCTTACAATTTTAAGCCAAGTACTTAGAGCATTTGAAGATATTTCCTCAAAGAATGAAAACTATCCTTATCCTCCCTTCTCTTATCAACTCCACCCACAAGTAAAGACGAAAAAAAAAATGATGGCAGAATCATTCATAATTGGAACAGTAGAAATGGGAAAGTATTTCAGTTATCCAAGATGTGGAGGGATGAACAGTCTCTCGTATATTTACTAATTGTTAACTCTGATATACATTTTGACATTTAACAATTTAAAAATATCATTATCCTCATTTTTTTTTTTTTTTAAATACCTCAAAGTTTTTTTTTATGTGTTTTTTTTTTTGTTTGTTTACTTTTTAAAAATATATATATTATTTTCGTTTTCTACAATACCATATTTTAACAGATGTCTTCATTTAAAAAAAAGTTTTAAAAGTAAAAATTACAGACACACACATAAATATACATATTTACATATCACCAGCATCATTAACAGCAGACCTTCATAAATGGACATTGCTAATCAGAACCGTACTGTACATAATAAAGCATAAAAATGTGATTGTACAAACATACAATCTCCTTGTTATGATTAGTCCTCTTAACACAGAGGCTCTATGCCTACTTAAGTGTTGACGTTAATAAAATTTTAAAAAAAGGAGAAGGGGAGTACAAATAGATGATATAAAAGATTATTTACAACAGAATTAATAACTAGTCTTTGATAAGCTAACATCATATTCTATAATTCACTTGGTTATGCAAAGTTATCACTTGAAGTCTGATCAATTGTTAATCAATTGCAGAATTTATCTGTAACCAGAGTTCAGTACTTGGCATTATATATATATATATATATGTTTATATTTGCAAGTAATACAATTTCATTCTTATAGTTGTTATGGTCTAAATTCGTTTCTATATAATATTTTTTTTTAGCTGCAATCAAAGCAGATTCATTTTTATTTCTAAAATAATTTAAATGTTAATAATGCAATAATTAACACCTTATTTATCATCATACAGGGAGTGAGAAGGATCAGAGCTCTTAATTTATGACATAATATTTCAAGTTGCAAATTTATAACATTATACTAAAAATAATAAATTTAACAGTAATAAACTATTAAAAACAGTCTTTAAATCTGTAGAAGTACTTTGGTTAATTTCTTAAACCTGCCTCAACTGCCATTAAATTAAAAAAAAAAAACCCAAAGCAGAAGCAAATGTCATCAATTCAAATCCCATATTTTAATGTTAGCAGCTTGTCTATTTATTAAATGCATTTTATTCCATTTATAAAAATTGCCTCCTTAATTTTTCTTTTATTATGGTTTCTCTCTTCCTGAAGAATTTTTACACTTTCAAAATCAAATTTAAATTTATATTTACATGTTTTTTCATGATCAACGAAAACTGAAGCAGTCATTAATCACCATTATTCTTACTTTTTACATGCTTATATAACAATTCATGCTCCTTTAATCTCTTCTCAATACTGCACCTCGATTTACCTATATATGATAACATACAGTCACAAAAAATTTGATATATATCACTTTTCTGTTTGACATGTATCACACCCTTAGAATTATTGACTAATTTATTAATATTGTTTGGAACATAGAATGATACATAAAACACATTCTTATACATATCCTTAAAAAATTTCACTTGTGGATCCGAAATAAATGGAATAGATGTCCATTGTTTACAATCAATCTTCATTTCCTTTAAACCATTATAATTCTTTTTAAATTGACATAAAGTATTGTTTATTTGTTCCATTTTATAACCACCATCAAGCAATTCCTTGGCAAATATCTCAATATTTTTCAGTTTATCACTTTGATAATGACATAATTTTTCATTACAAAACAAAAAAAATTATTATTTTTATTATAAATACAATTTTGTTTTAATTAATGGACATTTTATTTACATTAAATTTATAACATATATATATATGTTCAAAAGATGGCGCTTTACCAAAACCACCGAACAAGTCTAAAATTTGTTTACATAAACGAAAAAAGAGTCAGAATTAACTACCTCTTTCATTTGCTCACCCCCAGATCAGCTGATTTCAAGCTGGTTTGCTTGAAATCAGCTGATCTGGGGGTGAGCAAATGAAAGAGGTAGTTAATTCTGACTCTTTTTTCGTTTATGTAAACAAATTTTACACTTGTTTGGTGGTTTTGGTAAAGCGCGATCTTTTGAACATAAATAACAAGTGATAGCAGGTTACGTGAGTAACTTGTTTTTGGTTTTCATAAATGTACCTTTAAAGTTTTCTTGCAATGATATATATTGCAGAGACTTTGATTATATGGTGATACTGAACTGAGATCAGACCCATATAAATATCTGACTTGCTAGGCTGAGTTTGAAGACTTTACCGGTCTGAAAAATTCACGCTTGCAATCTGATAGAAACGTTTTGCATAAACACTTGAGAGTCAGTGTTTAGATCTAGTTTCTATACTCTATCCCTCACTGAGGAGAGCAAACCAGCTTGAAATCAGCTGATCTGGGGGTGAGCAAATGAAAGAGGTAGTTAATTCTGACTCTTTTTTCGTTTATGTAAACAAATTTTACACTTGTTCGGTGGTTTTGGTAAAGCACCATCTTTTGAACATAAATAACAAGTGATAGCAGGTTACATGAGTAACTTGTTTTTGTTTTTCATATATATATATATGCATGTTGTTTAAGCTATTATGTATGCAGGATTTTAATTTTTGTAATTATTATAAACCACTATTTATATATTTATATTAAATAAGAATTATATTTTTAAAATTTAGTTTTGGATATAAAATATCTCCAACTAATCAGCCCTTATAAAAAGACAAGCTTGTAGCAATACTTTTTATGTAGAACAAATATGGAATTTATATTTCTCTCATAAATGTTTATAATAATGAATATTTCTTATTGCATTGTCAAATGTATATAATACAATATTAAATCATCTATGCACTTTATTACTGTTTCACAATGTTTTAATTACCATCCTCTTTTGCAGTTTTGATTGCCCAAGCAATCTTCTTTAGAACTATAACATATGAATATAATATATGAATATAATTTTGCATGAACATATAATTTATATACATCTATATACATTATATGTACATACATATGTAATTATATACACATATTTACATACATATATAACTATATGTATACAACTTATATACATTCTATATATACATCTTATAATCATCATTTATTTATTACCTTTTAAATATTATTATATATTACATATTTTACCCTTTTTACATTCTATACTTATCATTTAAAACCTCCTATAATCATGTATATTCTATTTTTATTTTATTCTTATTACTCTTTTAAATATTTAACTCTAATTTAATATTTTTTATATTTTACATTATTATTATTCATTTCATTAACAATCAATATTTATAATTTATTCATTCAATTATTTATAATTTACTTTAATTTATAATTCCACATCTGAGGATGCATCCCAAAGCCTAAATTATCTGGATCTTAAGTTAACGCGCGATGAACCATGTATAAATTATTCAATGATCATAAAGCCTTTTGAAATCAGAGGCTTCATACATCCACTTTCTAACGTTCCTAACTCTCACAAATTAGCTGGACTACAAGCATTCCTACACAGAAACATGCAGCTGTGCAAGTTTGAGGCAGATCGGAAGAACAACATACACTCTACACCAAAGATCTGCTACAGGCAGGCTATAAACTCCACACTATCAACAACAAAATCAAACAGTTTCATACTAAAATCACCATTAATAAAAACAACATTAAACTTCCATATATCACTCTTCCCCACATACCCAAATCTCCCACCAACTAATCAAGGTTTTAACAATAAATTTAAAATCACTTTCATACACCCCTTGCACTAATCGCCTTATCAATAACTCGAAAGACAAAATAGAACCTTCTCAGACCCCCCATGTCGTTTACAGCATAATTTTCCCACAACCCGATGCTGCCCATTTATTTTAAAACCAAGGCAGGCACAAACATCCGGACAGCACAACACAGATACACATACAATAGAGCTAGGAAAAACAACGATAACTCATCAACATTTTTGGAACACTCCAAGAAGACTGGACATTTATTTGAACCTTCCCACCCTAAAATGTATGTATCGAGAAAACGACATTAAGCGGAAGATCAGAGAAGCGTACTACATCAATAATAATAGCGACTCTATCAATAGACGTGACACCTGCTTCAACATCTCTAAACGCTGGTCTAATTAGTCCATTTGCATATGCTTTGCATACCACTTCTCCCGCTCCATTTTTTACATTTTGCAGCTCACAGCACCGCTATGAATATGAGGTAAAGGACCTTCAAAGCGCTTAGCGTATATTAATTCTAGTATATTTTTGTAGCTTCACATTCAAGCGTGACATACGCTTAATTGGTTTATAAATTAAATTATCGAATTAGAAGATTTAAAATTATATATTTTACAATTATGAACTTTTATCAACAAAGACTCATATTACGTCTCGGCATTTCAGTCAAAACATTGGAACAGCGCCTAACATTCTTGTCTGAATGCAAAAGATTTAACATCGTTCCAAACTGCTGCAAAATAAAAATAAACGACTCCATTTATAATCGCGACAAAATCATTGACAAACTACAATTACGCCTCTTGAATTTTGTTATCCGTGGATGTAAAAACGCATTGCGTAAAGAAAGAAAGAGATGGAGCACAATTACAGGAAACAACACCCTCCCTCAATGGATTATCGACAAACTTAACTTTACAGAAATAAACCACCGCAAACGCTTCGTTTTGAAAATAAAATTTTTAGCTTATAAACAAAATGTAAATATTGATTTACTACAAACTTCATTTGTCAATAGAACTGGCCTTACTCCCCCTGATAGAATAGCAAGAGTCCTATCCCTTGGGCCTAGATTTGTAGGAGGACAATGGAGACAACCTAAATTAGAACTAATCGCTGACGTCGAAGCAAATTTGATTGATAATCCACATAGAGATAGCATCATAACAAATATAGTTAAATCTATCTCACAAAAACAGCTACATATAAAAGATCATAGCTGGAGTAACGACATTAAAATTACGAAGCAGTTCATTGATCATAATAATTTAATTTGCCTTAAAGAAGATAAGGGCAACAGATTTGTGCTCTTAAACTCGCAAGACTATAAGCATAAAATAAAAGAACAAATCACAAATCTACAACTCACTCCTGTCACACAATTCAACAATAGGCTTAACCGCGATAAGTTTATTACATCCATTCTCCGTCCTTATAAAAACAAAGGCATTTCTACCGCAGAATACTACCGAGTTTATCCTTCCTCCACCAAAGCTCCTAGAGTGTTTGCCAACATTAAACTCCACAAGCCAGGCGAACCTCTGCGTCTAATGATGGATTTTGGGGGAGTCCATTATTTTCAAACCGCAACTATGGTTAACCAACTATTAATCGACAGCCTGGGCTTTGGGAATTTTTCTGTTAATTCATCCTTTCAGGTCGTTGAGAAAATCAAAAAAGCCACGATCTGTAACAACTTCCGAATGACCACCTTTGACGTCAAAGAGTTGTATGGATCTGTGGACAGAAATCAATCTATTCACATTATCCAACAAGAACTTACCAATACAATGTCATCTGAACGCATTAATTTCATCATTACATTTTTAACTTGGATGGATAAGCATATATACACAACTTTTGAGCACGCTTGGTACAATATGAAAAGTGGATGGCCGATGGGCCTTCCCCTTAGCGGAATCATAACTAGCATTTTTCTTAATTACTACGAAAAACTAATAGTGCCTAAACACCAAGCTGATAACCCCCACACTTTATACATGCAGTATGTAGACGACATACTTATTCTATCCAATCAGCACACCACAAACAATATTATACAAGAGCTAATGCACAACACTAATCTAACCTTTAATTCCACATCTGAGGATGCATCCCAAAGCCTAAATTATCTGGATCTTAAGTTAACGCGCGATGAACCATGTATAAATTATTCAATGATCATAAAGCCTTTTGAAATCAGAGGCTTCATACATCCACTTTCTAACGTTCCTAACTCTCACAAATTAGCTGGACTACAAGCATTCCTACACAGAAACATGCAGCTGTGCAAGTTTGAGGCAGATCGGAAGAACAACATACATCTCTACACCAAAGATCTGCTACAGGCAGGCTATAAACTCCACACTATCAACAACAAAATCAAACAGTTTCTTACTAAAATCACCATTAATAAAAACAATATCAAACTCCCATATATCACTCTTCCCCACATACCCAAAATCTCCCACCAACTAATCAAGGTTTTAGACAATAAATTTAAAATCAGCTTTCATACACCCCCTTGCACTAATTGTCTCATCAATAACTCCAAAGACAAAATAGAACCTTCTCAGACCCCCCATGTCGTTTACAGCATAATTTGCCCACAACCCGGTTGCCGCGCCATTTATTTTGGAGAAACCAAGGCAGGCACAACCATCCGGACAGCACAACACAGATACACATACAATAGAGCTATGAAAAACAACGATAACTCATCAACATTTTTGGAACACTCCAAGAAGACTGGACATTTATTTGAACCTTCCCACCCTAAAATCGTCTGTATCGAGAAAAATGACATTAAGCGGAAGATCAGAGAAGCGTACTACATCAATAATAATAGCGACTCTATCAATAGACGTGACACCTGCTTCAACATCTCTAAACACTGGTCTAATTAGTCCATTTGCATATGCTTTGCATACCACTTCTCCCGCTCCATTTTTTACATTTTGCAGCTCACAGCACCGCTATGAATATGAGGTAAAGGACCTCGAAAGCGCTTAGCATATATTAATTCTAGTATATTTTTGTAGCTTCACATTCAAGCGTGACATACGCTTAATTGGTTTATAAATTTAATTTATAATATTATTATCATAAAAACTTATTTTTACTCAACTTTCTTTTTATATCTTCAAAACTCAACTGCTAAATTCAAAATTTAAAAATTACAGTTATATTTTTAGTAATTCCCTTCTTAAATTTTACATCTATATTATTGGCAGCTCCCTCTTCTTTCATTTTTTTATTTTTTATTTTATATCAATTTTTTCAGGTCCAAATCTCTATTTAAAACTGGCTTAATATTATTAATAGCCTCCTTTATTTTCCTATCCCTTTTATTATCTCAATCTTTTTCAAACTCATGCCCTGTTTCTAATTTATGTAAATATATCGGTGAATTTTTATCATGCTTATGTTGTAACTGTCTTCTATATATTAAATTTTTTGTTTCTCCTACATAATTTATTTTTGAAATTCAAACTTAAATCGAAAACTTTGATTGCAAAAATATATTTGTAAAATAATATAGGTGCTATTGCACCTGACTGCAGAGCTACTTTTCACTTAAAAATAAAATAAAATTATTATTATTCAGCAAGCACTTTCAAGAAATGTACTCTTATCTTCATAGCTCTGACTGAAGTAATTATATGCAAATTATGCAAAGTTCAAAGGCTAATTACTCCATTTCTTTGAGATCATGAAGCATGTGTCCTTGTGGTTGATGGCATTGCAATCCATCACAATGAAGCAGGCTGCCTTAACTTTTCTTTTTATATTGTTTCTTTCTCTGCAGACCCGGTTCACATCTTGTGGTTCACACTGGTGTCCTGCTAGTGTCTGATGAAGTGCAAAAATGGAATAATGTGATAGATCTGACTGAGCTTTAATGCATTCATATTTGTGTTGTATTAAGTAACCAACAATACACCCAATTTGGATACACTCAGGCTGCTTCTGCCATATATTCCTAATTTACATAAGAAATTTTACACAATTTTTAACAGGTAGTTTCAACTAACTTTTTGTACCCCCCCTCAGTTCTAACAGATTACTTAACAACATGAAACATAAACTAACACTGGATCAAACACCTCAAGCCATTTATAATATTGCATGTACTCATGCAAATTGTAGAGCCTCATATTGTGGGAAACCAAGGCAGAAATAGAAACCAGATTAATACAACACAAATATGCATACATTAAAGCTCAGTCAGATCCATCATGTTATTCCATTTTTGCACTTCATCAGACACTACCAGGACACCAGTGTGAACCACAAGATGTCAACCTGGTCTGCAGAGAAAGGAACAATATAAAAAGAAAAGTTAAGGAAGCCTGCTTCACTGTGATGAATTGCAATGCCATCAACCACAAGGACACATGCTTCACAATCTCAAAGAAATGCAGTAATTAGCCTTTGAACTTTGCATAATTTGCATATAATTACTTCACTCAGAGCTATGAAGATGAGAGCATGTCTCTTGAAAGCACTTGCAGAATAATAAATTTTATTTTATTTTTAAGTGAAAAGTAGTTTGCAGTCAGGTGCAATAGCACTTATTTATTTTACAAATTTATTTTTATATTATTATTATTATTACTTTTAAATTATTATTAAATGTCAAATTAATAATCTAAAAGTAAATTTTTGTAAAAGAAACAAAAAATTCAATATATAGAACACTATTACAATATAAGTATGATAAAAATTCACTGATATATTTACATAAATTAGAAACAAGGCATGAGTTTGAAAAGAATTGTATAAGGATAATACAAAATTTACAGATAATAAAAAAATAGAAAAATAAAAGAGGCTACTTATATTAATAATATTAAGCCAGTTTTAAATAGAGATTTGGGCCTGAAAATTTTTTTGATATAAAATAAAATAAAAAATTGAAAGATTTAGTTATATAAAAAAGGAGAGAGGGAGCTACTAATAATATAAATGTAAAATTTAAAGAGGGAGCTACTAAAAATATAACTGTAATTTTAAAATTTTGAATTTAGCAGTTGAGTTTTGAAGATATAAAAAAAAGGATGGTAAAAATATGTTTAAAATAGTAATATTATAGATTAAAGTAAATTATTAATAATTGAATGAATAAATTATAAATATTGATTGATAATAAAATGAATAATAATAATGTAAAGTATAAAAATATTAAATTAGAGTTAAATATTTAAAAGAGTAATAAAAGTAAAATAAAAATATGATTATAGGTGGTTTTAAATGATAAATATAGAATGTAAAAAGGATAAAACCTAAATTATATTTTAGAGAATTTTTTTTCTCTAAAAAGTTTCCAACTGACCAGAGTAACCTTTTAGGTTCCTTTGTACACAAGAATTATGGCACCATCAGACAACAAGTAAGCGTGATTAAAATTTTTCTTTGGAATGCTGTTAAAAATAACTGACAGCCATGTAAGACTTAATTTTCAGGGAATATTTTGATTCAAGGCAGCTTTGCTGACTGGGTGAGAAGGTCTGATTGTTGGGAGACCCCTGAGGGCCTGAATCTTAGTTTTTATATGGGGTGGAGCTGGGGAAAAGATGATCTGGGGATCGTTACCAGAATTGGATAGCTCATTTATTTGTTAGCAATAGTTGTGCTATTCATTTAGACTTTAATGCTTGCTTTTTAAACCTGAGATTTTACTTTTAAAGAAAGAATTTTTCTACAATAGTAAATTGTTTCTCATTGTACCTGATCATTTATTTCAAGTGTTACTTTATCTTTTATCCATGCATTCGATGCTGGATCACTGACGTTTTTACCAGATTTGGATGGCTCATTCATTTGTTAAAAATGATAACGTTATTCATTGCAGTTTTGTGCTTGCATTTTAGACCTGAGATTTGACTTGTGAAAAAGATTCTTTTCTACTATAGTGAATTATTTTAGACTGTATCTGAACATTTGATTTCAAGGGTTGCTTGATTGTTCAACCTTACATTCTATATTAAACGTTTTTTTTTTCTATCTTGAATGCTGAACTGTACAAATTAATAATTTTAACATTTGACTATATGGATTAGTGCTTCTAGTTTTTATAGGTTATCAGAGTGCTGAAACATGATAGACACTATTCAATATGCGATTTTAATGGATACATTACTCTATGTACATCTTTGATTGCTCTATAATTTAGAATTATATTGTGGTATAACACATAATGCAAGCCTCTGGTTACTACATATACATTAAAGTTCTTGATTTTGGAAAGTAATGATGAATTTTTTATGCAAGGCATTGGAAATCTTGGATATTGCACTATGATTTTAAATTTAGCAATTAATATGACATTGGATTGTTAACAGTTGCCCCTCATCCTATGGATTGTGCTTCTAGTTTTATCACTTGATTTTTACCAATAGTTAAGGACCTCATGGATTAAAGCTTCTAGTTTTTTATAAGTTGTCTGGAAGCTGAAACATGACAGACAAAACTCAAGTTTCCAAAGAGTTCAACTGTGATTTGAACATTGGATTGGGGCTACTGTGTCACTCATCTTGGCAGTCTTGAGGACTGAGTCTGTTGCTTGGAGAACTCCCAGGGCTTGCTTCCTGGTCTTGGAGGGATGTGGGTGTATTGGGTTGTGCTTCAGATGAGAGAGTCTGGAACTTGGGAAGATTCCCAGGGCCTGAACTCTGGTTCTTATTGGGGGGGGGGCTGAGATGTGAGTGCTTTGGGGATTAGTACAGGTTTCATCTTTCTCATCTTTGGGACAATGGAGATGATGTGATGCATTGTGGTTTTAATCTCTTTGTTCTCTATGTGATTCATAGGTTAGTTATTAGACTATGTGATAATCTGCAGATGGCATATGATGTAAGCATGTGAGATTTACATTTTTGATTAGTCCTGCAGCATTGCTTGTTTTGGTTGTGAAGATGAGAGAATCTCATGCTTGGGTGACTCAGGCCAGAGAGTTCTACTATGGTTTAAATTTCAAATTGGGGCTGCTGTGTCACTCATCTCTGCTATCTGGATGGCAGGGTCTGGTGCTTTGAAGGTCTCAAAAGCCTGGGTTTTGGAGGGGATCTGGGTGCTGTGGGGATTAGTAAGTGCATTGGATGAGAGAGTCTGAGCTTTGGAAATACCCCAAGGTCTGGTTCCTAGTCCTTAGCGGGGGGGGGCTGGGACGTGGGTGCTGCAGACATTAGTATGTGTTTTCACTTTCTCATCTTCTGGATGGTGGGGATGATGTGATTCTTGGTAGCTGTGATCTATCTAGTTGTCATTAAGGTCAGGGGTTACTTAGTAAACTATGAGAGAAGCTATGAATGGCAAGATATATGCATATACAATTCAAGGTTTTTCTGTTCACTCGGTAAATCAAGTTCTGCATTGTAAATCATAGTTTGAATCTTGTATATCACTACATATAACGTGTAAATTCAAAGATTAATATTATGTTAATAAATCATATTTTGAGGGGGGGTAAAATATCTAATATATAATAATATTTAAAAGATAATAAATAAATGATGATTATAAGATATATATATATAGAATGTATATAAGTTATATACATATAGTAATAAAATCATGTTGTAATATAAAGAGCATTTCAATAGCTCAAACAAGCTTATTTTTTATGATAAATGCTAAATTAAATTACAAAACCTATTAATATATGGGATATCTAAATTAAGTTCAGAGCCATATGATTATTTCAGTTGGAGAGCTGAATTTAAAGACATGTAGATGTCTAAAAATTTCAGATCTTCTTCTTAAGAGTTAACTTTTAGATAAATGCTTATCTTGAGTTAGTTTTTTAAATCTGGTATCCTAGCTCCTCGCTGAAGAGAGCCATAGCTCAAAACTGTTTTGGAAATGGGGACAATCCTAGAAAAGATCATTTGAATGCTTTCTCTTGTAGCATTTATCATAAAAAAAATAAGCTTGTTTGAGTTATTAAAATGCCTTTTTTTTATAGTTATATATGTATGTAATTATATGTGTATATAATTATATGTGTATATGTATGTATATGAATTATATACATATAATGTATATAGATTATACATTTATGTATATTTATATTCATATATTTGTATTATGTTGTAGTTCTGAAGAAGATTGCTGGGATTAAAGCATTGTGAAAGTAATAAAATGCATAGATGATTTAATATTATATTAAATGTTTATATTTTGATATTCACATTTTTCCCCCCAATTAATCATTAAGACCATATAGAAGAGAAAATAAAAAATATATATTGAAAAAAAATAAAAAGTAATTGGAATGGAGATACAAAAAAATAGTATAACAATAATAAGAGACTGGAATGTTGTGATATTACAAGGGAGTGTGATAAAATGGAAGGAGGTTATAAATTAAACATAAGAAATGTCAGAATAGAAAAATTGCAAGTTTTGTAGAGAAAATAACATGATAATAATAAATACATGATTAGCCATCACAAGAGAGAATTTTGTACATAGAGCTTCCAGAAGATAAAGAGTAGATCTCATTTGAATTACTTATTGATTTAAAAGATTTTGAATTAGTGTATAAAGTGCATGCATGATAGAAATTACATTACCGCCTCTTACATATAGAATTGGGATTTTCTTTAAAAAGAATTAAAAAGAAAATTAAGTCTAGATTAAAATGAGTCATTGGGAAATTGAAAAAGAATAAAACCAAAAACCAAATTTATTGACAATAAGATATAAAGTACAAATAAAAGGCAAATAAAATTGACATCAAAAATGAAAATTATTCAAAGATGAATGTAAAAGAAATTGCATAATGATAGTGCTATGTATTCTTAAAAACAAATAGTCTTGACTTATTTTGGATTAAATGCACTTTTATTCAATAAAACAAAATTAGAAACATTAACAATAATATTTGTCTAGAAATCATGCAAGCAGAATGATTACAATAAATCAATCTTGTACAAATTTAAATAAAACTGCTAAATAATGTAAAAATATACTCACAGGTTGTGAGTTCAACAAAAATTAATAATAAAAATTTGTACAACTTTTGTGTATCTGCTTGTGGACTCTCAGGAAGCAGATATTCCAGAGCAGTTAACCGAATTAATAATATTTCTGTAATATAATTTCACTGAACTACAGAAATATTATACTGGATAATCTCTAGTTTAATAATGATTAATAAAAAATATTAGTTAATAGAATTCTTTCCTTGCTTTTTAATTTTATAAATTCTTATAAATTCTTATATTATATATCTAACTCAATTAAAGAGCATTGGGATCATATGCTTATTGGTGCTGAACTCAGTTATAGATTCTTTCTCTTTCTAATCGTTGGAGCCTCTGTGAGACATTAGATTATCTGTTGAATCTTATCACATGACCAAATATTTTTACATTGAACCAACTGAGCACTTGCTGCATAGATATACACAGTAATAAATTATTTATGAAATAATAGATTTTAGCCTAATTTAGTTTTAGTTTTATAATTTTATTAATCAAAACCATGTTTATCTGGAGATTGCTAATAAGTGAAATATTTACTTTAATGATAAATTGGACCTAGTAGATTATAAAAAAAGTAAAGGGGCAAAAAAGATTTTAAATTAGAAATAAGTGAAGTAAATGAAAAAATATAAATATTGTTGTCGTTATAACAATTTAAACAATGGTGTAAAATATGAAACTAATAGAGTTAGATAAATGTAATAAAAATTTAGCATGATAAAGAATAGAGTGAGAAGGATGTATATTTGCTTAATACATAGAAAAATAAACAATGTGGCTCATAAAAACAGAGCCATATACAATTTGTGAAGTAAAGAATAATAGATTGTTAGTAAAAAAGATTTATTAATATATAAAAGATAGCATTTTTTTCTTTTTTAAAGCTGTTTATTACTATACTAAATCATAAACAAATTTATTATTAATAATGTATATACATAACATATCATATAAAGTGATAGTTTGATTATTTGATATATTTTTTATGTGTAAAACATAAAAAATAAATGCAAAAAATATATAATTAAAATGCATCAAAAACCTACACAAATAAATAAACAAAATAAAATTAAAATGTTTAAAAAGAAGTACAGGTTTACATAAAAATAAATTTAGTATTTGTGAAATAATCACCTAAAAAGTGGGTTTGTGCTAACATTAAATTCTTTTTCTCAATTTTAGAATTTAAATTTAAAAAATATATTTTTGCAAATTTATTTACGTTTTTATATTATATATGTTTTGGAGGTATTTCAAATAGTTTATTTTTTTACATTTCAAAGACATTTCTGAAATTTTGCCATAATAAATATTACATTAAATAAGAAAATCATGTGATGTAATATGTGATCATGTGATGTAGCATGTGAGCATATTGTTCACTTTACATCTGTTCAAGATTAAATTCAGTAATAAACAATCTTGTGAAATAAAAAAAAAGTGCTGTATTTTATAGTTCAATAAGTTTGGAACTGAAGTAAGTTTGTAAAGAATAAGAAGAACAATATTTAGCAGAGTAAAAAAAGTGAATGAATTGAATAAGTTGAAACAAAAAATAAGTGATTTGTAACATTTGAAGATGTTAAAATAATAAAGATGAAATTTGAAAAAGCACAAAATATTTGTGGGATTCCAATTGAATTGTTAAAAACTATAGAGAAGAAGAATTTGAAAGAATTAGAGGTTAGTAATCAGTAAATATTCTTTGTAATAATTATGATTCTTCTAAATGAAATGCCATGAACAACTCAATATAGTCATTTACACAAAGCTAAAATGTATTAAGGGTTTTGCATGAACACATTTTTATTAAATGTCTTATCTTAAGAACAATCAAAATTGAAATAGTGAGAATAATTATGAGAGTTATAAGAGATAATAAAAAAAATGCATATTTTATTGATCTTAAAAAAAAAGTCATTTTCTGGATTAATTTGATTATTTTGTTGGACATTTTAAAAAGAAAAAAAACAGTTGAAAAAAAAGAGTCAAATCTTAGAAAATTTATACATGAATTAAAAGATTTTTATAATAATAAAAGTTCTATAAGAAGAAAAAATGACTTTCTCCTATTTAGAAGAGTTGCAAAATGAGTATAACCTTGATAAAATAGATATAATTCTGGGGAAAAAAGAATCTATTGAATCAGATTTACAGATAATATGACAATACTTGTGAGTAATAAGAATAAATTTAATATAATGCTAAGTAAATACAGATGAAATTTTTAATAAGATTATATACATTCAAATACACAAAAACTTAAAAGTTAATAATAGTTAAACATGGCATTATAAAATTAATTAATATTTCTGAATATTTGGAAATTGATTAAATTATGATAAAATTAATAGTAAAAAGTGCAATAGCTAAATAGGCTTTTAATAAGACTCATGAGTTGTCTTCTAATCTTTGAAGTTAAAATTAAGGAAGAGACTTGTTATATGTTTAATGCATTTCTTAAAGATCTGGTCAATTAAAAAAAAAACATGAGAACCTCTAACAATATATATATATTCAAGAAAAATAAAAAAAATATTCAGAAAGAAATCAAGAAAAAAGCAAGTGGAGAAATTTATTCTTAATTAGTTTTTTAGGATGTCATGTGACATTGGAGCATCCAAATGGCAGATTTCAGCACAACAGTTTTGTTCAAATCATCAACTGAGATTATTTGTTTACTTTGTTCAGTTGATAATCAATCCAAAAACTTTTAGTTTATGAGTGTTCCACTCTATCACTAAGATAAATATATAAATTAAAAGATAATATAATAATGAAAAATATGTTAAAAAGATTGTGGTGAATGAGAAAAAAGTGATGATATGGTTTTAAAAATTAGAGCATATTTTATGAGTGTTTAATTAAACAAAATATTCTAGAATAATACAAAGAATCTGCTATTTGGTAGCTGATTGACAATTAATTATGTATAAGGTGTTTGGAATAAAGATTAAAATATAAAATTTAATTTATATATATAATTTTGCATGCAAATGTTAGTATGGCTGGTAAAGTGGGTTATTATTATTTCATCAATTCTTGTTTAGCTAAGTGCACTTTAGATGATAAGCACCATAATCATAATGTTTGACACCAAAAGTGTACTTAGCCAAATCAATAATTGATGAAAGAAGAATAACCCACATTGTCAAGCATATTGATGTACATAAACAAAATTATTACAGATAAACAACGAAGGGAAAATAAAAATTGTATATATATAATATTGCTATTGTTAATTTTAACTTATTCTCTCTGTAGAACTTGTATATGATTTTTTTAAGTGATAATGTTTGATGAAAAAAATCAACCAGTTTAGACATATTTTTCTGTCCTAATTAACAATATTAGCAGACTGGAAGCCAGTCAACACCCCCATGAATCATACCAATTCAATATTTACTTAAGCACCATTGTGATGTTCAATTTGATATTAAAAATTGAATTATAAATTTTTTGTAATTTAACCAAAGCCTCCTTTATATCAGCTTAATGTTAATAAATAAGACATTGACTTTTAATTAAACTCACTTTCAAATAACCTTATCTTCAAATATATCAAGCACCATATAAATATTTAATAATATTAATAACTTTTATCCTCTATTAGAAATTTTTTACAATCTTTCAAGCAGCAATGCTCGGCCTCTGCTGAACACATTTGTATCATAGTCAGCATCAGAAGCATCCTGTACAAAGCCATTTTCACTTGATCTCAGCTTACACATTGCTATTTAGCAAATTCTAGTTGATAGAGGAAAGTTGTACTGGATCTAAATGTTCCAAGTACATGGTTAAAAAAAATCAAAAAAGCTCCTCCTGATAAAAGCCAAAGTTAAAAACTAGTACTCGATATATAAATAGGATAGGACTGAATATAAATTTATTAAGCACTACCATTTTGCATCTCTCAATTGTTAAAGGTTACACTAAATGGCAAAACAGAATAATAATAGTAGCCTGAAAACCAGCTGATACCTCATCTAACCCATCAATTCAGTCTTCATTTAATTAAACTCCATCAATTAAGTAAATCATTTTCATTGCTACTAAAAATTGCCTTTTTTATTTTTTTCACATAGTATATATATAATGATGAAATAAAAACTGAATTCTTTATTGCATTTTAACTCTTATTTGTTAAGTTTACTGATCAGGTATTTTATATTTTCTTTCACTCTATCATACAAAAGTTTGTGCTCTTTACATCTCTTTTTTAATATCTAAATTTCCCAATACCCAATTTTTGACATCTGCATTAATTTTTACATAAAATTTAACTTTTTTTGTGTGTAGAGGATACCATTATTATTCTATCTATTATCAATTATTATTATAATTGTTGTTGTTGTTATTATAATGATGAATATTTTCTAATGTTTTTTTAACATCATATCCCATGTTTGCATTTAGTATACATATTTTCTTGTTAGTATTTTTTTATTTTAACTATACTAACATAAGAAAATATATAAACTAATCATTTCTATATGAAAAAATTGTAATCCTTCCATTTAAAGAACTAACAATTCTTAAAATGTAAAGTTGATAATTGGGTTTAATTGATTTTTATATACATTTTGTAATCTGAATGCTATTCTGTTTAGATATAATAAACTCCATGTATTTAATTTATTTGTTATTCTCTTTTTCTATAATCCAGCTTAGGTAATTTAACTGATTTAATATGTCTAGAAGAGAATTTATGAATTTTTATTTATCACATATAAATACATCAATATTTCTTTTATTGTTATTTCTTCATAGAGCTAAAGAGAAAAACTACAAATTTGGATCTCACATAGCAAATTCAAAAGCCAGTAACATTATTTGGATTTTGAGACTCAGGCACAAATATGTAGTGGGGCCCTCAATAAATAAAAAAGTGAGACATTTGGAAATTTGGTGCACTTCATTTCAAAAGTAAGCTTTAGCTTTATGTATAAAAACTTGTATTAAATGTCAGTCTCTCAGTCTATTTTATTAATGTATAAGATATACATTGTATTGTATATTGAAAGAAGATAGCTTGATATAGTGGTGCCTCAAGCATATGCCATCTTACCAACATTAGGGTTACTACTGTCAAGAGTTGTCCTTTATCATTATATAATAGTTTTCTTTACATTTAGCAATATTACATTCATCAATAAATTTTAAAGCATTAGTTATAATTTTTTTAGTGCTGATATTAATACTCAACATTATTAATGTTTGTTCTTGAAGAAATAGTGTGCCTGTCATAATCTAAGGACAGTTTTTTATAGAAATTATGCAAACTATATGTAAATTCTTCATAAAAATATATATTGAGGCAAAATAAATCTTTGTTATTCCATTTAATATAAAAAAATAGAACTGCAATGTATAATTTGAGCTACAGTGCAATTCTGATTAACTTTATTATCTTCAGGTTTTAAAAATATTACTAATAAATTTCACTGATTGTGATTCTAGATAGTATTAACTAAAGTTGTAGAAGGTTAATTTATCTGTCAACATTTTATTTTATTGTGATACTGAAAATTTCAAATCAAGAAAATACAGTTTCAAACGTATGATAATTTTAGTAACTTTCAGTGATTTGTTTCTATTTTGAATAGAAAAACAATTGGATTTCAAAACATTATGCAAAATCATTGGAAAGTGAGGATTATTCCCATTTTAGATCTTAAATTCCTTTTGTATAAAAGGTCTGACAATTAAGTTCAGAAACTCATCTGAGAAAAAGTGCTACATATTCCATTGCTGAATATCATCATGGTTACCTTTAGAATACTCCACTTGGAAACCATACACCAATGTCAACACTTAGACCTCTTTTCAAAGCAATTTTGGAATTCTTTTTCTGAAATGGTCATTAGAACTGTTGTTATATTATTCTTGATGTCATGAATATCATTAAAATATTTTTTTTCAATGCTTCAACTATCTTCATATAAGAAAAAAGTCATTGGAGACTAGATCAAATAAGCAGGAGAGTGTTTCAATACAATTATTTGTTTAGTATGTAAAAACTTTCTCACAGACCAGTGTGAATTGGTACATTACAAAAGCTACAAGTTTTTAGTGAAAAGTTCACGTCATTTTAATCTTTTTCACACAGTTTTTTCAGCATTTCCAAATAGTAAACTTGATTGACTGTTTGTCCTGTTAGTACAAATTTGTAATGAACAATCCCTCTTATATGAAAAAGATTATTAATATTGTTTTAACTTTTGATTTGAACTGACTGAACTTTTTTGATATGGAGAATTGACTGATTTTGTCACTTTGTTTCAGAGTCATATTGGTGCATCCATGTTTTATTGTTAGTGATAACATGGCCAAAACATTGTCTCATTTCTCCCAAAGACTTTGGCAAACATTGACTCTGCTTTCTTTTTCTTCATTGATAAACATTTTTGTGACCACTTTTTCATACATCCCATTTGTTTCTCTATTGATGTATTTAGTTTTCCATGCTTTACACAATCAGCTGACAATTTTGATTCATAATTTGATGAATTTTTGCAATGTTTTCATCAATTCTATTTATTATTGGCCACCCTGATTTTTTTTTCATCAGTGACACTTATTCTCCCCTTAGAAAAATGTTTAATACATTTATACACTGATGCTTTCTTCATGGTATTATCCTCATAAACTTGAATTAACATGTCCTTAATTTCACTTTCACTCTTGTCAAGTTTAACAAGAAATTTAATATTTGTTTATCACTTTACTTCCATTCTCACAATAGTGCACAAAAACATGCTATAACAACAATGAATGCCATTCAGCAAGACATTAGCACATCAATATGAATATAATTGTGAGATACTGACATACCAATATTATTATACCTTACTAAGTTGTTTATGCAGTATTGCTAATGTAGAAAGACAGTGATAAGTTTAGGAACAATAAATGTCAGACATCATATTTTCAGGATTACATTAATTTTTTGCATACTTATTAAATGTCATCATCATCAACCATTACAAATCCACTGCAGGATGAAGATCTCTTCAAGTTCAATCTATTTTCTCTGATCTTTAGCTTCTCTTCTCCACATCACCCCTGCACACTTTCTATTTCATCCCTCCATCTCACATGTGGTATCTTTCTGGGTCTTTTACAATTTCTTGGAATTCAGTTTAAGATTTCAATTGTCCATCTATTATCATCTCTTCTAGCAATATGTCCAGCCCAACTCCATTTCAGTCTTTTAATTTTTTCAATGAGGTCAGTAACACCTGTATATTATCTTACCCATATATTGTGTTTTTGATCTTTTTTTGTTACTCCCAACATGCATCACTCCATACTTCTTTGAGTGATCTGAAGTCTCTGTATTACTCTTCTGTTAAGTGTCCAAGTCTCAGATCGTAAGCAAGAACTGGTAAAACACATTTATTAAAAACTTTCCTTTTCAAACACATAGGTATATTTCCTTCTAGTATCAAGTTATTTCTACCAAAAGCACCACAACCAAGTTTAATTCTATGATTAATTTCATCCATTATGTTTCCATCTGTATTAATAATCTGATGGAGGTATTTGTAGCTATTAACTTCTTCTAACTCATCATAATCAATCTTTATTTTCATATTTTGAGAAAATTCATTAATGGACTTATTAAATGTACTAAAATGTATATAAAACTAATCTAACCACTTTATCCAGCAAACATAAAATAATCTTTTATGTATATTCAGATCTTAATGGACAAAAAAAATCTGTCAAGTAATATTACTAAAACTAAACTCAAACAGATTTTTTAATATAAACAAAAAGTAAACTTCAAAGATAGGGATAATTTCTATTCATTTTCAAACTATTGTGAATTAATAAGTAATAGTTGAATATGAAATACCTAAACAATACAGCATTGAAATAATCAACTTTCAAAGTGCTATTATTACCAATGTGACAGACTCTTTTTTAATCTATCTAGTTATGAATAATAACCATTTACATAAATTACCTTGGATCTAAAAAAAAAAAAAAAAGAGTCTGGTAAATAATAACAGGTAGTTTATATATTTTCTGGAAAGTTTGGTGAGCATTCTTAGAAATTTATCATTCCAGTATTTGTATACAGTTTTAAATGCTATATTTATTAGTTAGTTGACATCCAATTATAGATTATTAATTCATGGTTTAAAAATGAGTGGAAATTATATCCACAAGTTTAATGTATAACCAAATTTAAAGAGACTATTTGATTTGAGATTCAGAATAATATCATTTGTCAGACTTGTCTTATCTATAAAATCTGAGGCAAGAAATGTAAATAATCATTTTATATTTTCTGGATTGTTTGATAAGAGACTGGCACTTTAAAAAAAAAGTGTTTGGTAAATTGATCACTCCAATGTTTACATATATACATTCTCTTTCTAAGGTACATGTATTTGATAAAATATTTAGAATCATATGTATATGATATAGATATGCAGCACATGTCATCATCATCATCATTGTCAATCATTATCAATCAACTACAGGATGAAGGTCTTTCCAAGTTCACTTCTCCACATTATCCCTGCACACTTTCTTATTTCATCCATCCATCTCACATATGTCTCTTTCTGGATCTTTTGGAATCAAGTTTAAGATTTCAATTGTTCATCTATTATCATCTCTTCTAGCAATATGTCTAGCCCAACTCCCCTTCAGTCTTTTAATTCTTTCAACAAGCTCAGTAACACCCATTTGTTCTCTTACCTATATATTGCATTTAAATCTGTTACTCCTAACATGCATCTCTCCATACGTCTTTGAGAGGTCTGAAGTCTCTGTATTGCCCTTCTATTACGTGTCCAGGTCTAAGATCCATAAGTAAGAACTGGTAAAACAACAGACATGTATGTATATGTAAATATGGAGTGTAGTTTCTCATTCTTACTTCTATATCTTTCAATTCTGTAAAAAGTTGCAGTTGCTTGAAATATTTATTTATTATGATCACCATTATATTTTATATTAGTATTTTTGATATTGATTTCATAATTATTACTATAGCTGAAATCAATAATATTGCAAATATTAGAATTTTACAACTTTATACAGCGACTGAAATTACTGTAGCAATATCTTTTTTTATATACTAATAATAGCTTTTTTAATGATTAATAAATTAAATGTAATACTGAGAACGTTAATATAATTTAACGCATTAATCATTAGCATTATGATTTTAATAACTTCTTTTCACCCATGTTACTATTTTCTTATGGATGACTAGAATTTAATGATTGCATTTTATCAAATCGTATTTAAATTTTTTTAGCCCTGAGCTCTGAATAAATAATGATCAACTGCCTTGTTAAAAAAATATTAATGGATGTTTTAATTTCCTCTGACAGAGACTTGGTAATTTGAAATATGCTGATTGCTCTTACAAAATATGCAGCAGGTCAGTCATATGGTCTTATTAGGAGAGGAAAAAATCAAACTAAAAGACTGAAATAATCAATTTTAACATATTCATATTAATATTATTTTAAACAGAAATTAATTTCATAGTAAAGTAAAAACATTTCCTTTAAGTATACTATATATATACAGTATATAATTTCTGATAATAACGTGCCGTTTCCTATTGATAAGTTCGTTATCCATTGCCCCCTCAAGATCTTATTTTTGATGTTTTACTATGGTAAAGCACATCTCAATAGACTATCATTAAAGGCATTTTGTCTGAGGTTGTTCTTTTATAACTAAGCCGTGCCATCACTACTCATTAATAATCTCAGGCCATTAATAGTAGTGCTGTCTTCAATTATTAGGGTTTTTACAGTTAAAAACATGAGTGTTTAATTAATCAAAGCTCCAGATCTATCATCCTGGAAAGATCTAACTAGAAGTTAGATTATTACGGCAAGCATAGTTTTCCTGATCAAATTTTAAACTTTTTAAAATTACTTCCTATGCTTTTTTATTCTTTTTAAATAAATATTTAAATTATTTCAACTATATAGGATGACAGATTAAACTGGAAAAAAAACCCAGCAACACATACTACAAACATATTTCGATTATATGCTTACCTATATAGGGCGTATGTGTATAATTTCTATATATTACTTCTTTCCGTTATTATATTGAGGTTAATATAATTAGAATAATAATGTGGGCTTTGAGTGTTTCGTCATCAGATTTTCAATGAAATGGACGGCTGAAGAGTTGAGGAGTGGATTGAAGCCTGGCCATTAAAGTATGAAGATTGGCTATCTTAATATAAGCTGAGCATTGATTGTATATATGTGTGGAGATGATAATCTGTGCCAACTGACGAGCGCTGGTTTAGCACGAAATACGTATATTGGTGATTATTTATCTTTTCGACATGTGTGTGATCAAGTGTGTCAGCAGTATGAGAGAGCGTGGGTAGTTGAGGGTCGTATGAAAGTCTGAGTTCAAACCCCTACATATTACATATTGGAGTGCAGATATAAAAAGGCAACTGTAGAAAAAAATTCATATATTAAAATAATAAATTTTGAAACACATGATGGATATGTATTCACAACTTCCTCTTAGTCCTTTTTTTTTTTCATTACGTTCATTTCTATGAATCTAAGAATATAGACAGTCCAATTTTCTTTTCCTCTCTTTGTTCAATAATGTTTTTTTTTAAAAATTATTATTATTATTATCAATCAAGTCTTTTCAATACTTCTAAATAACACAACCTTATTCGCCCAGTTTATTATTACATCTTCTTCTATACCGCCTTAATATATATATATTCAGATATTTCACATCCACATAAAGTCTACCCTTAAATAAATTTAAATAATGTTTTTTTAAAATTATTATTATTATCAATCAAGTCTTTTCAATACTTCTAAATAACCCAACCTTATTCACCCAGTTTATTATTACATTTTCTTCTATACCCGCCTTAATATATATATATATTCAGATATTTCACATCCACATAAAGTCTCTCCTTAAATAAATATTTAATTATCTTTTTACTAGCTTTAATCTTATTGGTTCACAATATGTATATGTAATTTATTGTTTTATCCATTTATAATATTTTCATTCCATGTCTAGGATATATTCCAATAAGGTCAGTGACTATTTTCAAATTCAGAGTCACTTAATAAACTTTGAATAAAAGAGAAAAAGTTTTAACTTATGAAATATTTAATATATTTATAATCAAAAATCTTAATTTAATTTAACAATTATCAAATTTAATTATATATATAATAAATTCTAAACAAAAATAATTGTATACTAACAATTTTTTTTTACATTAAAACGTTTCACTAGCTTTGTTTTAAAACTAAAACGGAATATAATTTTTGAAGTTTATCGTAATTCTTTTGATTTAATATGCTTATGGAACTAAAAAGTATTAATACAATTAAATTTTTATATAATCTGAGGGAAAACACTATTAAATATTATGTAATATAATTAAATGATCAAAAAGTAATTATAAAAAAGAACAGAGTATTCTAGATGGTGCTTCAGAGATTCATAGAATTATGAAACTTCTGTCAAATGTATGTGATGTGATGCGATGCACTGTGACTTCTCCTTTTTCGAAATCAGGAATCCCTCAGCCATTATGCCCAAAGAAACTTGTTAGCCACTTTACCTTCCCTTTCCATTCCCCACCCTAAGTTTTTTTTTATATTTCTTCTCTATTCTGCTCCATCCCATTTCCACAACATAATCTTTGTCAACTCCATAACCTTTATATCTAAATCCCCCCCTTATCTTTTCCCAAACCCAGCATAAAAACCAAGAACCCACTTTCTGTATAATCACTTTGTTTATATTTATTCTTCCACAACTTCATTATTTGCACTCCTTTCTGCTTGTAGGCATTTATATTCAATTAACAGATGTCTAATATTTCTATGCCTTCTTTACACAAGTTGCAGACTAAATCTCCCACATTTTTCCATTTATGTGTATATTCCCTTGTTGCTAAAGATCCTGTTCGAGCCTTAAACAGTAAACTACTTTCCTTGCTATTATCATAAATTAACTCACACCCAATATTCTGTTTACTTCTATATATATTTAAACTCTTTTTACTCTCCATACTAGTTCTCCATCTTTCCAACTCCCTATTTTTTATTAATGCATCTATTCTTCTATCCCATTCCTTGCCACTATAACACTCAACAATTCTCCTAACACAATCATCCCACCTTTTGTATAAGTATACTGACATAAAGTCTTTATCCAAATCTTCTGCATACCATACTACCTTTCTCATCCATCTTGTTGCCTGTCCTTTACTCATAACCCAATTAAATACTATTTTGGCTATTCTCTTATTATCCATAAATTGCAATCTACTGAACATTTTCATTTTGCTTTTTGCATCTCTCATATAAAAACTTGACCATCCCATTTCTCCTTGAATTGCCTCCTTTGCCATCCACACATCTGCATCTAATGCATGTCTTCCTACCTCTTCTCTTTGTACTTTTTCTAAGTAATCTAATACCCCTTTACTAACACATAACACATCATTACCATATGTTAACCCTGCTACTGCCACTCCCTTCCATACAATTCTAGCTACATCATATTTATTATATGAAAACACTGTTAATTTCTTTATCAATCCCTTTCTTTTCTTTGCTTCATTTATCAATTTTTTCTCCCATTCATCCAAACAATTTCTCTGATTACTTAAGACAATTCCCAGATAGTTATACCTATTCACCACACTTAACTTTATATCCCCCAATAAAATTCTTTGTCTTCTCTTTCACCAGTATTAATCATTACTTTTGATTTTTCCTCACTAAATTTAATCCCCATCTCTTTACCCACCCTTGCACATGTCCTCAGCATGATTTCCATATCTTCCCTACTTTCTGTGCACAAGAAGACATCATCCACAAATAAAAGACCTGATAATGTATATACTCCCTTGCCATCTATTAATGGTATCTCTACCCCTCTTCCTAGTCTTTCTATTGCTCTCTCCATTTCTCTCAAATACAACAAAAACAAAATAGGTGACATAGGGCATCCTTGCCTTAGTCCCACCCCATTTTTAACTTTAACTGATTCTATATTCCCTAATTGATACATATAGTAATTATTTTCATATAATCTCTTAATAATATCCACTAAAGCTCCATCCATTCCCAAATTTACTAAACTTACCCATAATCTATTTCTATTTACTCTATCATATGCCTTCTCTATATCTATAAAAACCATATATAACTGTCTACCTGTATTTCTACTCATATCTATAAGTTGTGTAACTACAAATAAACTATCCCCTATATGCCTATCCAATCAAAAATCTTCTTGCATTTCTCCCACTATATTATTTTCATCCATCCATTTTGTGACCCTTCCAGCTGCTATATATGCGAAAACTTTATATAACACTGACGTTACTACTATCAGTCTATAATTGCTTAACTTTCTATGATCCTTACTTCCTTTAAATAGTAACCTTACTCTTGTATTATTCCAACTATCTGGAAAATCTCTCTTCTGTGCCATCTTATTAAAACATGATAATAGTTTTAATTTTGCCCTATGTCCTAAATTCATTACCATCTCTGCTGCCCATCTATCTAAACCTCTTGCCTTTCCATTTTTCAATTTCTTCCCTGCCTCATTCAGTTCATTTTCTGTAAACTTAATATTCCCATTACTATAAGCTTTTATATTTGATATCACTCTGTTCTTTACATCTAACATCTTTTCTATATCCATTACATACTTATTTAAGATTGTCTCTAATTCTTCTCTAGAGCTACACTCTACTCCCTCCCTCATCATCTAGTAATACTATTTCTTTCTCCCCTACATTTCTTCTTTTAATTTATTTCCAAAATTTTTTACTCCCATCTCTTCCACTTTTATTAATATCCTCCAACAATTTACTATTTAATTTCATTCTCTCTCTATAATTATCTATTTTAGCCATCTTTTTTTAAAATACTTTTCCCATTTAACATTAACATCTTTTTCACTTTCTTTGTTCTTAATAGCACACTTATATTCTCTGCATGCTTTTTTTTCTCTTTTACACTTTTACTAACTCTCACTTTTCTATTACTTTTATTCTTCTGAATATTCTCACCTAAAACCCTATTTGCCACTTTTTCTACTTCACCACACCAGTCCTTATATTCATCCCCAACCAACTCTTCCATGGTTTCTTCAACTTTTATTTTATATTCTTCTAACTTATTCTTATCATTCATTCTCCATCCACATCTTTCACTATCCTTTCTACTTTTATTACTATTTTCCATCACATTACTAACCATTTCTATTATAAAGAAATTATGATCACTATTACATACTCTCTCTTCATTATCAAACACTTTAATTTTCTGTACTTTATTCATTCCCTCTTTCTCTACTAATACATAATCTATTGTGTGAAATATATTATTTCTAGACCATGTGTATTGTCCCTCATAAATATTTGATAAATTTCCAATGCTCAAATTCACTCTCTGACAAAAATTCTTCAAAAGCTGTCCATTCTTGTTATCTACATCATCAATTTCTTCAATATGCCCATTCATATCCCCTATAACCATTATTCTCTTCCCCTTTTCTTTGAAACTCTGTATATCCTTAACTAGGCATTCATATATGCTACTGTTCCACTCCATTATAGTTTGACTATCTCCAGTGATTATATACACTATAGCCACCATCCATTCTTGTCTTCCTAACCTTATGTCAAACCACAAATATTTTTAACATTTAACAGTATTTAAATATTTTTATGACATAATTCCTATACCATCACCCCTTTTTTTCTTTTTCTTTATATCCTGTCATAAAAAGTCTTCTAATGTAGGTTCTTCTTCTCTTACACGTGTTTCCACTACCGCTAGTACCTCAAGCTCTCATTTTTAACTGCTTTGTTTAATTCCAGCCATTTTTCTGGCCTCCTACCACCTTGCATATTAAAATATCTTTTTTCCTAACTACTCTTTTATAAATTTGTTTGATTTTTTTCTTATCCATTACATTGTTAAATAACTTTACTATTAATTTTACAGACCCATTTCCTCTCCATATCTACATTGACATCTAAATCAGCTACCCTTTGTTAATTTCTTGTATCATGTTCATTCTTCTTCATTCTGATAACACTGCAATTTAAATCCCTACCTCCCTTGATAAGTTTCCTGAACTGTATTCTTTATAAATCAAACTCCCTAAAACTTCACTTCCTTGTTTTTCTAAGTGCTCATTCTTCTTCGTTCTGATAACACTGCAATTTAAATCCCTACCTCCTTTGATAAGTTTCCTGAACTGTATTCTTTATAAATCAAACTCCCTAAAACTTCACTTCCTTGTTTTGCTAAGTGCAATCCATCTTTACTGTATAACTCCCTTTTACTAATAAAAGAATCCCACACATCTATAAACATAATATCATTTCTCTCACACAATTTTTTCAATTTTTAATTTATAGACCATGCTCTATTTAACATATACCTATTGTCAAATCTTGGTAATAGTCCAACTATTTCTACTCTTCCTTTAATCTTACTCAAATTACTAGTTAATTCTATGTACTCATCCATTACTCTCTCCAATAGCTCTGACAAATTATTTGTCCCTATCATAACATACACATCTCTACTCCTTTGTTTCTTTACTATATCTGTATATTAAAACTAAAAGTACAGTAGCTCCACCTATCAATGCACTTCTAGCAAATGCAAAATGATGCATGCACTTCTGCCTTTTGCACAGAACAAAAAAAATAAAGCAGTCATTTACTTTTTAAGTATCCATCTTTACAAAAATATCAAGATTTGGATTTGAAAACACATTACGACTTCTTTAGAATTGCTTATAAACTCACCAGTTTTATTAATTTAATTCTCTGGTTTCTGATATCCCACAATAAACTAAATAAAATAGCTGAAACTAGAATTATGCTACTATAAACATATTTGAAGCTATATGAAGCTTGATTTCACTATTAAATGATTATCAGGTCTATGTTCTCATTTGTTAAATCATTAACAATAATTTTTTTTCAAGTATAGGCAAATAATCTTTTTTATTAAATAGTAATTTTAAATTATTATTATTAGAAATTATTTAATGAAATCATTATCATATCTGTTTGAAATTAATTTTTGTTTATTGTATTAACAAGTACATTAATTATTTATAGATTAATGGAATTATATTCTGACATCATTAGTTTTCAAATTAATAAGTTTTTTCTTATATGAGTTATATTACTGAATTTAAGCCATTCATAAATAATTATGATCATTTTAATGCAAAAAATAAAAAAAATAAAAACAAAATTAGAAAGTCATAACAACAACAACAACAATAATAATAAAATATAGACAAGAACTATGAATTAAGCTCATGTAAATCCAGAAAGAACTCTAACAAAAATGACAAAGTGAATGTTAAAATTTATAATCAACTTGTAGCAGTGAATTTACTATGCAACCACTAATGTTGTATTCTTTTGAGACAATAAAGGCCTTTTGAATCATCATCATCATCATAATAATAATATTAAGAAGAAGTAATAGTAGTAGTAATAGTTAAAAATAACTTTCATGATGACTATGCAAATTGTCCATTGCTATGTTTATATGTATATGTTAAAATAAATATCCATATATAGCTAATTATAAGGAATTGTGTGTTACAATATAAGCGTGTATGTTGAAATACGTACACAATTAAAGTTTAAAAACAAGTATATTAAATTTAAGTAAAATGTAAAAATAAAATTGATTGAAGCAACAGATAAACGAATGAATATTACTAAAAGAATAATTATAAATCCAGGAAATAATTTTAATTAAATTCCTAAAGAGCAAAAGAGATAACAGAATTACGTTAGAAAATAATCTAATTAAGCAGGATCTAAGTGACCCAACCAATTTGAACAAGAGTTCTAATTATTAATTAATAGTGCAAGATTGGTCTAGAAAGAACCAAGAAACAATTGCTTATGGAAGCTACAAGCATGCAGATGTACTTGCAACTATAATGATGCTGAATGTTATCATGTTGTCCTTGATAGCTAACATTATAGAGAAACTTGTCTCTGAATGTGGCAAAGCGAGTCTAAGAACTAAACAGGTCACACTGACCTTTATTATTATTTAAGAACACCTTCAGGTATGTAATTATATATGCTTTATATAAATTGTTAATATGTATATATTTGTAATTTAAATGTTTATAATGGTTGTATTACCAGTCTATTAAATCATAATCCTAAATTGCTGCAGTAGTATTATTGTTACCAGGTGAATTTTATATAAGCTTAAGTCTGATGATAGCATAGAGATCACTCCCAGATATTAATTTCTGGATTTTTTGATCTGTTTATTTGGCATCTTTTGATGGGTGTCTTCTAATTTTTTGTGCAGTCAATGATTTGTTTTGGATAAATAACTTTTCATTGCTTTTTATCCTAATTGTAGCTGCCCATAGTATTCTAACCTGTCATACCCTCTCAATGAAACAATCAATAATATATCTATATAAAGTATCTTTAAGATATTCTTTAAAATATAAATGGAATCTGCCTCTTTTATGAAAGCCATTCTCAAAAGTCACTCTAAATGAATATTTTCTAGGAAGCTTTAGCGTAGCTTAATTCTACTATTATTTATTCACTTTATATTTATAATCTAGACATAATATGTTGATTTTATTACCATGGTGTCATATTTTTGGAAACTTATGGACCATTTTTAAAGTGAAAAGTTTTCAGTACTTTTATATTAAATCAACAAAATTGCAGATCAATACTACTCTTTGAGGGCAGCATTTATGAAGAAGCAATAGATATACAGTCTAGCAAATTGTTGGGCCCAAAGTTATAGAAAAATGCCTTCATAAAAATTTAGGTTTCTCTATTATTTAGCACAGTAGTAAGTGAGTAATAGCATTAAAAGCAAAAGATCTCTGGATCAATTTAGAACTGAGAAAAAAAATCTCACTTTGGGAAAGTATAACTATTGTATTTTTTTTTTTTTTTTTTTGGTAATTTTGAAGATTTTAGTTTGACCCTTTCAAACAATTAATTATAAAGTTATATTTTATAAGACACTCAAGCATGCATGAATTTAAGATTTTAAAATTATTCATATTCATTTTATTATCCTAGGAGAAAGTAGGTTAATACCTTCTAGGTATACACATATAATTATAATATCCACTTTCTGTCCACATTATCTAACTATTTAATGGCTACAATCTCTACTATAGCAGTTATCTTTAAATCAAATACAGTAAATTGTTAGAGCTTACTGAAATATTTTGGCATACATACTTATAATTTTAATATTTTAGTTTGATTTATAAATAATTTCAAATTTTTATATGAATCCATGCTAAGTTCTCTGAAAACTAAGTTGTTGTACATGTATTGAAAAAATCAGATATTATGACCAACAATAGTAATATATCATTATTGATGATAAGGTGCACAATTAAACATAGCAGTAGAGTGATAAACTCAAAACAAAAGGTCCCTGAAACAAGATTCAACTTATTACTTTCAGTGCTTGTATGGCACATAATTTTTCAAACATATTATATTTACAGATGCTTTGAAATTTCAATGAATTTAAGGTTAAACTATATTACATATTTTCAAACAATAAATTTTAAAAAACAAAAATCTAAAATTGAGATGTTAGAATAAATTATATTAAGAAATTAGAAAGGTATGTTAAAGTATTGCTGCTGATGATAGAATGTTATCACTTGGTCAGAATATTACATTGTTTAGTTAACTCAACCTGCTTTTGGAAAGAACATATGTACATACATATTCAAGAGTTCATAAAATGTCAAATTATACTCAAGTTTTCTGGCCAATAAAGAATACCAACAGTTAAGTATTTTATTTTAAACCATTAAGCATCACATGATCACATTTCCTATACTAGCACATTAATTGTTGATAAACAGAGCAAAACTCTCCATACAGTATTACCACCTGTGCTAAACAGAGTAATCAATGGATGCCAGAAGGCTTGTGCATAAAATCCCTATCTAATGCCTACTCATCCAATATCCCCAGACTAGTTTCTGGCTTGTGGCCTTCATCAGTGAGGAGCTTTGGATCTGAGAGCACTGCATCTAGATCTTAGGATCTAATGCAACCCTCTAGCAACTACCTTTTATCTCTACTTAACTACAAAACTATGAGAATGAAATTGAAAACACAAAAAATATTTTCAATCAAAGCTCAATAGCTTATATAGTCATATGGGTCTGAACTCAGTTCAGCACCCATACATTTTGGTGTCTTTGGCTCTTTTACAACTATAGCCACCACTATCCTATTAGGCAGGATTTTATTTTAATAACCAATGTTTTAAACAATTTTCATATCATAAATATTTGCTCCATATTTGCTTAAAAAAATATTAGTGAAGATAATTATTTCCACACAAGAATATCCACAATGATAGGTTATTGTCATTTTAATATGTAAGCATTAATAAAATCAGCTTGCCCACAGCTTGCCAGCTTCCAGTAAATAAATAGACTTTTTAAAAAAATCATATTGATTTGGTATATAGCATTATAACCATTTATGTTATTTTATTGAGGCTATTTGAGATTTTTAAGAGTTTATTTATATAGCTGAATTATTATTTATTAATAATCTGTAAATTACAATAATTAGTGAAAAATGTGATAATAGGTTGGACTGTTTCCATCATCTATCACTATAGAAAATTTTAAACTTTATTTAAACTTTTCAAATATAAACAACTTGTTAGTAATAACACGCAAATAGACAACTCAGATTAATAATGACATTATTAACCTGTGTTGTCTATTTGTATATTATTACTAACAAGTTGTTTATATTTGAAAAGTTTAAATAAAGTTTAAAATTTTCTACACATTCAATATCTAGTGATAGATAATAGAAATAGTCCAACATATTATCACATCTAATATACCATCATCACAAACCTTCAGGCAAATATTAGTCATAAATGTTTTTTTTAATTCATTCTAATTTTCTTTTTTTGTCTTATGGTTTACAATCAGTAGTGCAGATTTCCTACCTTTAAACTTTCCAGCTGTGATACTTATCAGTTGTCTATTCAAGATATAATATAACTATTGATCTATTACTTTAAATTATCTATATTTATTTTGAAGTCTTCTCTGGGATTATATAAATAATATCTCATAGAATGGCCTATGATTTTTACAGATTTTCATATTTCTCAATGACAGAGACTAATGCTTAAGATTATCTATGATTTCATTTTTTTTTTTTTTTAGCATTAAGTAATAAAATCTCTTTAATATGACCGAAAAAAGATAATTTAAATAGCTGTCTGTGCTTCAACTGAAACTAATTTAACTATGAATTCAGTGTTTATTATTTTTATTGTTGTTGATAAAGTAATGTTATTATTTGAAATATTACTATTTAAAGACATCAATATTTTATCTTTCTGCTTCATCCTTATCTATTTTTATTTTTCATAAATTAATTGTG
Organism: Epiperipatus broadwayi; assembly: GCA_028023455.1. NCBI lineage: Eukaryota > Metazoa > Onychophora > Udeonychophora > Euonychophora > Peripatidae > Epiperipatus > Epiperipatus broadwayi. Next base: position 11,577,142 of record JAQFVV010012411.1, read on the forward strand.
GAAACAAAAATTATTCAATGACACAATCATGACAATGATATATTTTAATCAAAAAAAGGTAGTTCTATTCTTCTTTTATGGAGACAAATTATTGATGTTCCACTAAAACATATTTGTCTTTATGAAAAGCTACAAATGGAAATAATTAAGGAATTATCCTAAACATGTTAGTAACAAAGTCGACATCCTAGTAATAATTTATATATTAGAGACAGAGTAGTACTGGTTGAGAGCAGTTACCATTTCAAATGCAGTAAGATTTATCAGAAACAGAATTTTTTTTAAAGAGCAAGGAAGTATACGGGAACAAATAGGATGTCTGTACATATAGCACCTAAATAAAACTCAATGTTTTTTTAAAGAATGATATAGATTTTTGTTAAATCTTGGCCCAGTTATCACACAATTAAATTTGGAGACTAACATCTTTCTATAAAATTTGAAACTGTTGATGCAACATTAGGGTAAATGATTTAAATTTGAAGGTGATTAATTTGAATTTAAAGCTGTAACTTCCAAGGAATATAATTTTTTTTTCAATAAATGTTTTTTTATTAATCTTTGACCCCAACAATTCTGATATTTGTTATACTCCTTACTTATAAAAATGTCTTCTAGAATCCTCATTATAAACTACAGTAAGTAGCAGTCTGAAGCAAGTCTTTTGACTGCTGAATCTTTTGTCTGCTGAATATCTTGTTGATGAATGATCTAAAAAGATAAAACTGTTTACAACATCTGAGTTTTCACTATCTACTTAATACCATTAAAATTATGAGTTCATATTATAATTAAAGAATCTTATGCCATAATAATTAGCATATTGCATGTTATGCCTATGATCTAGGATTTAAATTCAAGAGAAAGATTTTTCAAATTCCAAGCAAGTTTACCTTTTTTTATTTTTTATCTGGTAGTTGGCTCACAAGCAACCTACCCAATTATTAATTAAAAAACTATTTAATTATTCAATCTAGAAAAAAAAATGTTAGGACTTCTTCCACTGACATTTGATTGAGCTGGTAAATTATTTTTTTCTTCATCACTGTTTTACAAATGGAGAAATGCAGAAAGCCATTCATCATACTATTGGCTAGTTTAAAGCTTTATTTTTAATCTTTTTGAATATTGTATAAAATAAGTCTGATTCAAAGTGCCTATAATTGGGGTTCAAATCTGAGTCATGTAAATTTGAAATTTTTTTTCAGTAGGCTTAGAAATTTTTTTGTTGAGATAATTGGCTTATAGCCAATCTTACATATCATCTGCTATTGTTCAGGAAGGGGATGTCTAACTATAGTTAGTTAGATAGAAAAACAAAAATGGGAGAAGAGTTATTTAAATCCTCTCACTCAGAAATTGGCTGGTATTTGTAAATAATATGCCTAAAGCATGGATAAGCATTCCTTACATCCCACATATTGCAAATATCCCACACATTGCAAATAACCTTAGGAAGATTTGTGCTAACATGTGCAGAGTTAGTTTTAGATCACCATCATTTCTTAGCAATTTGTACCAAAGACAAAATACCCATGAAGCATGCTCCTCAGATGATCTATAAAATTGCATGTTCTAACCCATCTGCAGATCTGTGTATTATGGGGAATCTTGTGCAAATAGATTCATGAGAATTGCCTAACATAAATATTTATACAACAGAGATAAACAAAAGACTGAATACATATCTTTCTTCACCATGAACATGTCACAGAACATATATTTTTTCCATCTAATGTTAGAAGTTTGCTAAGAAAGAGAAATAGGAAAAGAAAATACAAAGAAACTTGAGCAATTGCAAGGGATCCACATTCCATCACCAAAAAAGAATTTGAGTGTTCCATTGTTTAAAAAATGGAATATCTAATTGCCTTATTTGCATATTCAGCCTCATTTACATATTATATAAACAAATAATCACCAATATACGTATTTCATGCTAAACCAGCAATCATCAGTTGGTCCAGATTATCTTCTCCACACATATATGCAATAAGTGCTCAGATATATATTAAGATAGCCAATCTTCATCATTTAATGGACAGGTTTCAATCCACTCCACGCTCCAACTCTCCAACCATCCATCAAATTGAAAATCTGATGATGGAATGCTCAAAGGCCACCCTGAGGCCAAGATTTTTGTCACACCCATGTTGACCTAAAGTCAATCTGACCCCTCATATACAGGACATAATCCATTTTAATACATATACAAGGGATGGGCAGACATCTCTACTGTGTAATAACTGAAAAACAGGTTTATTATGTACCTATATCAATATATGTAATATATAGGGATGTGGTCATGCTTTCACATGACCCCCCACTCACCGCTCTATCTCATATCACTGATACACTTGAACACATATATGTCAAAAAGATAAATAATCACCAAGATACATATTTCATGCTAAACCAGCAATCATCAGTTGGTCCAGATTATCATCTCCACACATATATGCAATAAGTGCTCAGATATATATTAAGATAGCCAATCTTCATACTTTAATGGATAGGCTTCAATCCACTCCACACCCCAACTCTTCAACTATCCATCCAGTTGAAAATCTGATGATGGAACGCTCAAAAATCTCAGCCTCAGGGTGGCCTTTGAGCATTCCATCACCAGCTTTTCAATTGGATGGATGGTTAAAGAGTTGGAGTATGGAGTGGATTGAAGTCTGTCCATTAAAGTGTATGAAAATTGGCTATCTTAATATATCTGAGCACTTATTACATATATGTGTTATGATAATCTGGACCAACTGATGATTGCTGGTTTAGCATGAAATACATATATTGGTGATTATTTATCTTTTTGACATATTATGTGTTCATGTGTATCAATGATATGAGATGAGTGGTCGGTCATGTGAAAGTTTGTGCTCATATCCCTATATATTACATATATTGATACAGGTACATAATAAACCTGTATTTCAGTTATTACATAGTAGAGATGTCTGCCCATACCTTGTATATGTATTAAAATGGGTTAGGTCCTGTACATGAGGTGTTAGATTGACTTTAGGTCAACATGGATGTGACAAAAATCTCTACTTCGGTGTAGCCTTTGAGCGTTCCATCATCAGATTTTCAATTGGATGGACAGTTGAAGAGTTGGAGTGTGGAGTGGATTGATGCCTGTCCATTAAAGTTTGAATATTGGCTATCTTAATATAAATCTGAGCACTTATTGCACATATGTGTGGAGATGATAATATGGACCAACTGATGATTGCTGGTTTAACATGAAATACGGATATTGGTGATTATTTATCGTTTCGACATATATGTGTTCAAGTATATCAGTGATATGAGATAGAGTAGTGAGTGGTGGGTCGTGTGAAAGTCTGTGCTCATATCCCTATATAGCACATATATTGATACAGTACATAATAAGCCTGTATAAGTTATTATATTATATAAATGTAATTAATCCGTTTTTTATAAAAAATTCATTTTTTTGTACACACAAATTTTTTTTTATAAAAAACGGATTAATTATTTAAGGCAATACAAAAAAGGAAAAGATATGTTTATATAAACGTACCTGTACTGCAAAATTTTATTCAGCTCTGATTCTGGCAGTGTTTTTCTGAAAGTTAACTTAGTGCTATTAATTAGTTTATATTATTACATTTTTATTTGCTATTGTCAAACTCGTTCCACTCACAACTTTGACCTCATCCACCACAGATAAATACAATAATGATTATTACTAATCATTTTCTAAACTAGACATGATCTCTAGCACAGATATAAACTTAAACCTCACTTAAAGATTACTATATCCGATTTTTTAAATTTCAAACATACACACATGTGGATTTATTCACCTTTCTCTTTCCCATGCGTAATATCTTTATAGATATATTAAACAACCCCCATACTTCCCCATTCTTTTTAAGTTCATATAAATAAAAATACAATAAAAGACAAATGACCCCCAAGATGCATTTCATGCAGTTGGCCCAGGTCACTATCTCCCATATATATCTCTATTATATGAAGAGTATTTATGTATAGTAAATTGTTACATTTTTATTTACCATTGTCAAACTCACTCCACTCACAACTTTGACACTATCCACCTCAGATAAATATTAATTGGTTACCTTTTCAACCAAACTCAAAGTCAAATTACATAATTTGTTGAAAAGAGTTAATAAGTTAGATTTAATGCTATTATAAAACAACAGATATCTTAAACAAGAAGCCAGCTCCTCAAAGAAAAGTTAAAAATAGCTTATCTTCTCTTGATTGATCATGGTATTTTTTATGTGATTTCATTTTCCTTTACCCTAATAGAGCATCTCTATTTGCCATTTATTAAATGCCAGATATTGTCATTTGGCAAGTAAATCCATAATTTCTACAACTTTGGGAGGTAGCTAGATGTAATTTAAGATCACACTGAAACAAACTAAATAGAGATTCATAAATATTTTTCTCTTTTAGTTACAGATACTGTAAATAACATTATTATCCATTGTATTTTTTTTATTTATATCTATATGTTGATAAAAAAAACCTCATAATTCCAGCTATATCTTCAATCTGGAACTCACGTTAAGCTGGGAAAACCTTTTAGAAATATTTTGTCATTTATTAATAGCCAACTTTGCTGGATATATAGTATTAGTCAGTAAAATGGTTATCTACCTATTGTTATCCAGGATGTAAAGGAACTAGTTTAATCTGAGTGATCATATCAAAAAATGTAATTATAATATATTGTCTTTATAATTTGGTTAAGGTAGCATCATATTCCTATAAATTACAAATTCACTGTTTATCTTTGATCTCATGATTACTTTTTTGAAAAATGTTAAGCATATTTATTTATTTTTATTTATATCTTGAACATGAAGCTAATCCTTTTCTTAGAACTGTATGTATGTTTTATTACCCATAAAAATATTAATATTAACAATTGAGAAATTTATAATTCAGTATTTATCTAAATGTTTGTAATAATGATATTTTAGATGTGATAATATATTGCATTATTCCCACCATTAATCATTAAATATTGAATGTCTAGAAAATGTTAAACTTTTCCAAATATAATCCACTATTAGTAATAACACACAAGTTAGTAGATTACACAATATTTCAAGAAGTTTCATTCTCCACTCTTCTTCAGATGTTGATGGGCTGAACAGCAACAATTCTAGCATAGGAATAAAACTTAGATCTTTAGATTCTTAAATATTTAATTTTAAAACAATACTTTAATCAACTGAGCTTGCTGTCAAATGACTCTAACCAACTGAAATATTCTGTCAAAGGACTTTGGCAGAATAGCTCGGTTAGAGTGTGGCCTAAAACATCAATATTCAAACATCTAAAGGTTAAATTCAACTCCTATGCTAGCCTTGTCATTCCATCAGGGCAGCAATATTTGAAAATGAATGAAGAATACCACTCAAAACATTGTGTAATCTACTAATCTATATTATCTACTAACTTGTATTATTACTAACAGTTGTTTGTATTTAGAAATGTTTAAATAAAGTTAGAAAATTTTTAAACATTCAACATTTAATTATAGATAATGAAAATAGTTCAATATATTATTACATTTTATAATTCAGTAGTTCTAATAAAGTGCATCAATCCAATGTATAAACAGTATATTTGTCTTACATTATATATTTTTTAAATGGCATATTTTGCATGCAGCTTTGTTCTTTTTAATAAAGCAAATGATATAAAGCATATATATTATACATTCATCTATATAAAACTGAAATGCTTTCGTCTGCCTCAAACACTAGTCATAAACTTTTATAAGCTATGTATCCTATGTCACGTAAAAAAAATCCCCTCCTGTATATATGTTAATACTTGTACATAATTTGCTATTAATAAAGTTTATTTTCTATTTAACTTGAAACATCAATTAAAATAGGTTAGAATTGTACAAAATAAGTTAAGAGATAAACATCACATGATCTCCAATATATAAATATTTTTTAATTTTGCTAAAAATTAAGTGAATTAAAATATTAAAATAAAAATATATTCAATTATGATAATGTATTATTTGTTCTGACTTCAAAGTCAGCCATTTTACAACAAATAAAGCACTAATAATGGGTTAATAAATCATGTTAGATATAACTTTTTATATAAAAAATCATATTCAAAATTCTAAATATCAAAAAATCCATACAATAAAGAAGGCATTGTACATATATATGTAACAATTTGGCTACATTGCTGCACTATTAAAAATAAAAAGGTAATTGGCAACTTGCTCCCTGGGCTTAAGTGTAGAATTATTTAATTAATGGGGAAATAGTATTTAATTTTGCCATGTATATTTTATTTATAATAATAATTGGCTGAAATTAATTAAATATTTTATTTTCATTCCCACATGATAGAAGTAACATTCTAGACACTTTTCATAACATAATTGTCAAACTTTTTTGTATCACAATATGCATATTTTGACATGTATTATAAATTGTACATATTGGCAGAAGAGAGAGAAAATTACAAAATCAGTTAAATAATTTCTTTGTTCTCTCTCTTCAGTAATTTTATTTAGTTACCAGTTGCTTTTAATTTTTTTAAAAATGTATTAAGTAAAAATATTTTTTTATTTTTGCTAAGTTGTAATAATTATATTTATAAAGTGTTATTTAATGGTATTTAATTTTAACCTTTTAAGAGAGATAAAGTTTTATGCTTTAAAAAAATAAGATTTTAATACTTTTGTAAATTTTATTTTTAATTAGTTGTTGTTTTTTTTTATCTCTCTTCAATACAAAAATCAAATTAGTACAACTAACTGATTATCTTTTTATTCATTTTCAAGATAATTTTTTTAATTAAAAGGGAATACCAAGACTTTTACATTGTTAATTTAAGTTCTTGACTTGTTTTTTAATGTCAAAATTTAAGGATGGAAATATCTAAACAATTGTATTTATAAAAATTAACCCTATTGGTGGTTGTTATAAAAATGATCATGTTAGAGACAGATTGTAATTGGTTTATAGGCAAGATTGTTTTAGAAAAAAATAATAGGGATATGAATAAGTCAGAAAACCCAAGTGTCTGGTAAAAAGAAGAGGTTTCTAACATAGCTGTTGAAGAGAGAGTAGTCAAGTTTTAATCCAGCTGATAAAGAAGTATTCATTAAGCTGTTGCATAGTATAGAAGGAATCTTAACCAAGCTGTCACATAGAATAGCAGGAGTATTAATCAAGCTTTTAGCGTATTATGAGTTTACTTATAAAAGTGTTTTCTAAAATAAAAATCATGTGTTAAGTTAGCTAAAAGTTAGACATCATCTTCCTCCATGTAACCTGCCTTCACTGGAATAAAAATGTATAGAAGAGGTTACCCCATAAAGTAATCCGCAGCCTTGTCTTCAATCAAGAACATGAGACTCTGTCTGTGTTAGTTTCATCTGGAAATTTTAGTTAAAAGAAATGGATAAAATTTTCTAATTTTTAACCTGAAATTACTGCAAACCAAGAAAATGACAACTCCATCAATCTTCAAGGACAAACTCAGTTGAAAAAATCTGAAAATTGTAACTGGAAAGGACTCCACAGAAAATAAAACCTGGGTTAAAGGTATTTTTGTATAAAAGTATTTTTTGTTATTGTTGCTGTAAAAATTGATAATTTTAAATATTTTCATTAAGTTAATATTTTTAAACTATGAAACTTTTTTAAAATGTAGTCAAGGAGTTTTTAGAAAAATTAATTTTTTGTAAATTTAATTTTTTTTTTAACCGTTTTTTTTCTTTTTAGTCATTAATTAAAATAAATCAAAGATTATTATGTTATCTTTGATTTTGAAAATGTTGTTTTTCCTACTCTTAGTTATTTAAAAAAAAATAATTTAATAAATTAAAAGTTAATTTATGAACAGAAGTCAACTGATTGATTATAATTTTTATGAAAATATATTTTTTTGATGAAATGAATGTTTACAATTTCATAATATCATGTCATTTTAGTTATTAATTAAATAATTGTTTTAAAAATATATTTTTAGTCTTAACATCTTTATTCCTTCCAGTTATCTGTTTCATAAATTGGAGTGTGTGACTTTATTTCATGACAGCTTAGTGTTCTAGGATTTTTTAAAATGATCCCAATATAACTATTTACTTATAGTAGAGTAAACCTAGGAATTATTTAAAATCATTTATAATAAGCTGCTTAATTATTTTATTTATCTCTAGTCACAGTAATAGTTTATATATTTCTAGCTTCCTGAACTAGATTTGTGCATAACATATAGTTATATGGATTGGGGGTTTATGTTTAGTGTTAAGGACATCTAGATAATTCTGGCTGGTGCAAAGGATATCCTTTAAAGTTCATGCACTACATTTCATTTTATTTATTCTTTAAAAATTTAGTTTATAGTTGACCAGTAAATTAATGGTACTAAGTGGTCAGATCATTAATGATGGTCAGAATGTTTGTAGTATCTCAGAATTATTTGACATTGTTGTATTTTAATGGAGTAGCACCTAAGTATATGCATCCAGATAATTATTGTTTGTATTCCTGACCTAGGTTTGGCAATGGTTAAATAATTAGCCTGGTCTATAATGGACCATTTTCAAATCCAGTCACAAGATTGACTGCTGATTTATTTTTACTGTTTATCATTCATGATGATGAATGATTATTACTTTTGTGTAATGCTAGTCAACTTATAGTTAGTTCTATTCTGATCTCTCATGCTTATTCCTTTTATATTTAATTTTATATTTTGCTTATTTGGGGATGATGATGGTTTCCCATCTCATAATTCATCCCTAATATCATATACTATTATAAATGGCTACCTGAGTGTGGTACCATATTCTTATGTAACCTCAGATTCTCCCTTATAATAACCCTCTATTTTTCATACTGTTACAATCGACACCCAACTGTGGAACCTTGTAATCCTATCTCTCAATTGTAAACCCCTATTATACATTCATCTACATAAAACTGAATCATTTTCATCTAAACACGAGTCATAATGATTATATTTTTATACGCTATATATCAAATGTCTTGTAATTTTTTCCCTCCTGTATATATGTCAATACTTATATATAATTTGCTATTAGTGATGTTTATTTTGTAAAAAATAAATAAAGCAAATGATTTTATTGTTTAACTAAAAACATCAATTAAAATAAGCTAGAATTGTACAAAATAAGTTTAAGAGAGATAAAAGTCATGTAATCTCCAGTATATAAATATTTTTTTAATTTTGATAAAAATTAGATGGATTAAAAAATTATAATAAAAAATATATTTATTTACGATAATGTATCATTTTTTCTGACTTCAAAGTGTTAGCCTGTCATTTTACAATAAAATAGGGCACTAATATTGGGTTAATCTTTGAATCATGTTAGATATAACTTTATATATATATAAAATCATTGCTTTCAAAATTCAAAGTATCAAAAAATCCATACAATAAAGAAAGCCATATATATAAAGTTATTTTGGTATTATATCTGCTATGATTTATTATTCTGATGATGGATTATTTTAAGTTTACGATATGTTTAAATTAATGCCTCCAAAAGATGTGTGGACAAACTTAATCGATAAAATTTGTCTGCAAATCTTATGGAGGTTTAAGATATTGCAAACTTAGAACAATACATCACTGAAATAATACATCCTATTATGTGTAATACCAAACTTCAAATCTAAAAAAAAAGATATATTCATTGTGGAAAAAGAAAAAACACATTACGATACTAAATAAAAATGGATAGTTGTGAGTTTTTAATATGGTACTTTATTACTGCACTTCATGCTGTCAAAAACATCTTCCCCTTCCTGTATAATGCAGCACTTTATGCCATCATAAACATCCTGGGTTGTGTAATACCAAACTTTCAAATAAAAAAAAAAAACACATCTTATTTTCAATGATATAAGAAAGAACCCTGAAATGTTTTTTAAATCGTGATCATAACATAAAGTTTTAACTTTACGTTTTTTTAAACCTAAAAAAATGGTGAACTGTAAGTTTAACCTTGTATTTTAATTTTTTTTTAAAAAAAAACATATAAAGTTTTAGCAAAAAAAACCCACAAATATATAAAGTTTAACTGTAAATGTATTTTTCAATATAAAACTGTATTACTTACAAATGATGCAAGAGATGTATTATGTTGTGGAGGATAAAAAAAGTCATTGCTGTGGAATGAACCATTTAATATCTTCAAAACTGGAAAGAAAAGGGTTAGTTTATTTGGCATGGATTAGCCATGCCAGGATTCATGAATGATATGACATCATAAACAGAAACTTTGAATAATTATTACCAGATGCAAACATTACCAGAATAATACATCATAGTAGGAATAATACCAAAGTACCAAAATATTATCTGAGTTTTTAAAAAATATTCATTTTTTTTAAAAAAAAAAACTATTAGCCTTATTTGCAAAATATAAATTTTTGTGGGTTTACTCTTGATAAGTGTGTATATGTTATTGTTAAGCAATTTACAAAAGAAAAAACTAATAAAAAACTAATATGCTTAGATTTTTAGAAAAGATCATGTGACATTTTCACAACAAATGGTGAAGAACTCAACAATCCCACCAATAGACCAAATTGAGTTTTTCTCTCTCATTATTTAACCCATAATCATTCTAGGAATCTTAGTTCCCTACTATGATTGGACAGGCTAGAAAATATTTTAAAAAAAATTGAAATAGAAAAAATAACAATTATATATATATAGTATGCTACTTTGAAATATAAATCTACATTAAAAATCAGACTAACAGAGATAATGCTTTAATTATAATGATTTCACCAAAATATCAGTAATACAATGACTATTATATGAGAGAATTTAAAATCTGGTAAATTAGATTAAGAATTATTTTTTCAGCAACATATAATTATAACTAATAATATGATATGTCATATAATCCAGCTTTTCAAATATAAATGACAGACCAGCACTTGTTATTTAAGGGGGAAAAAAGATATGTTATGAAATATACAACAGTTGGGAAGGTGTGTCCAACAATTTAATGTCTGAATATTTGACAAGTTAAATAGGCAAGCCTTTCTATTATCTATAAAAGTAAAAAAAAAAAAAAAGCTTTAATAATAAATATTTATGTATCTTGTCTGTTCTGTAATAATAGCATTTGTTCTCTGCAATAAAATAATTATCTAGAATATGGTATTGTTTTAAAAAAATGGGAACAACAAAATTATCAGTATTTATTAATAACAAATAACAAAAGGTTTTAATAGCACATTTAAATGGCATGGTATTAATATAAGAAATTGATTATTATGTTCCTAAATTTTAACATAGGTTAAAATAAATTAATGAGATTTCTGCAACAAAAGTTATTACTTCGTTACTGTCTAAATGACAAGTTCATCTGCAAATTCGCAAATGTAAATATAAATAATATACAAATTATATTGTGATGGATATGCAAATATATACATTAATAAAATAGATATAAGAAAATACACTTCCAAATATATACACATAGTAAGCTATCATAACACTTTTTAATTAAAACTTTGTGCATGTGAGTGCTATGTTTAGTTTATTTTTTACACTATTTTCATATTACTACCCTCACACAAAATTCTGTAATTATTCACTGATGATTTTAGAGAAATGTCATAAGTGAAATACCTAGTGATAAATGTCTCAAAATCATTTGAACTTAATAAAAAAAAAAGGTTCTGATAGCATATCACATTCATCCAGTATTTAACTTTAATTTAGATGCTTAATATAAATGACTGTGAAACCTAGCTATGACTCAACTTGCTGCATACCCATGAATTCAGCTTCTCCTTCACATATATTAATGACATAACTAATTATATGATTTTATTTAAAATTAGCTTTATTAAACAATGCTATATAATTAATTGCTTGCTTCAGAAAGATAGCTGAGTGAGGTTTCTGAATCAATTCCCTTTTGAAGAAAATTAAATTTAAAAAAACAATAAACATATCTCACGATGGTTTGAATATATATATGTAATAAATAATAATATAGTGATTTATATATATATAATTTTATGTAAGGTCACATATGCTCTATTAAATTGATATTAAATTACCTCGAATTCTACCATTAATACATGTTATAAAAGCATAAGTATTTCATTTATGCTTAGAGTTTATTCTTAAATAAACCAACCTCTATGCATAGTCAGTAGGTTTGGTTTATTTAAGAATAAACTCTAAGTATCAGTTGACCACTCATACTTTTAAAACGTTTATTGAATTTTCTTCCACAAAATTATAAATATATGAAACCACCTATCATCTCCATGATTTAGATCTGAATTCAAACCAGAAGAAATTGGAATTTTTTTTCCAATTTCCATTCAAATTTACAATTTTTCTTTTAGATAGGTGACCCATAGCTAATCAGTTATTCATCTAATACACGTAAGTAAATGAATAACTCCTTAACTAGATAGTAAAATGGATTGAAAACGCTCAAACTCTCATCATCCAAAAATCAGCAAGCCTAGTAAATAATGCCTCTTTAAAAATATATATACAACTATAAAGTTTCATATTTATAAGTTAATATTTTTGTCAACATCCAAATTTATGATTTTAACTAATATCTATTGTATTTGTTTATTTGATTTCCTGAGATAAAGTATTTTTATGCAATTTATATATAAATTTGTGCGGCAGAGTAATAATGCATTATAAATATAAAAATGTATATTTATGTTTTACTATCTATAACAATCCGTATTCTAGACTTTTTTTTAAATAAAAAAGTTAGAAAAGATGCTTCAATATTTTAAATCTTTGATGACAGATGTTAAGGGTGAAGATTTCATCATTCAAATTTTGGTTCAGCCTCTATTTAGTTGATGTATTTACCCATGTTTATCTGAATATATTTTAACTCTAATGACTTGATCACCTCGTTAGGCACTGAACTGATTATCGGCTATTAACTCCCCAATTCATCACGAAACTGATGACATTTTAAGTCAAACCGATTTCTATTAAAAATAGTATATCTAAAGACAAAACATAACTGCTGACATAAGAAGAAGAATTGCAAAAGTCGACTAAAAAGGAGAGAATGTTGATTAGGCAAAAAAGAAATAAATAAAATGTTTAAACATTAACCCTTTATAAACTGTAGGTAATGCAATAAATTTATAAATTATATGCAAAACTAAATATAATAAGATAAAACAACATAATTAAATGTCTTTTTAAGATAATAAAAATAGGTTTAGAAGATACGAATAATAAAAAATTAGCAAAAGAATGAGAGCCAGTTTGCAACCAAATTAGTTGTATATTGAGATGTTGTTTTATCTACAGTATTATATGAAAGTGATATTTGAACCTCTTATTGATGTCATTTTATTCAACTGCTTTGTAAAATTCTAAAAATGTAATGCATCTAATATCAATCAGTATGTTCTTCAGTTTGCTGGATGTAATACTATAGGATTTACTATTATAAAATTACATCTTTGTTAAATTGGGTATGTCGAAAAAAAAAGAATGCAAGTTTCTAAATGGGTGTTTCATGATAAATATGGACTAACTGAATTTTTTTACTTCATTAAACTGTAAAATATTATGTATATGTGCTGCATGCACAGATAATGAAGTTAATATATATAATCGAAAGCAAATATAAAATACTATTTTAGCTAAGTGCTTTTGAGAGACTTCTTGCTCTCATACTCATAGTCACTATTTTATTAGAAAGTGCATTGTTAGAAGGAAAATGTATGCAAAATAATGCAAATTAGTTATAACTACCATTTTTGGGATAAGGCAAAGCAGGGTTCTCTTTGATTGATAGACATGGTTTTTATGGGAGAGTTAGATCCCATTATAAAGACCATAATTTAAAAAAATGTAAGATTGATTGTTTTTATTTGGAAGATATAGCAGAGATAAAATACATTAGAGAACTACAATTAGATACAGTGCTGAAGTCATTCAAAAAGAAAAGTTTGCCAAAAAAAAAAAAAAGCTAAAAAACAACACCACAAATATTAAACAAATAGAATGGTGAGTCAACATGTTTCATATGTAGAAGTATTTACTTTTCATGTATAGTCATTGCAAAACTCATCTTAGTGGGTTTTTTTCCCCTTTGATGTTAGAATTGCCAGGTTCATATAAACGATTTCTGATAATTTATCACTTTAGTATTTATTTATATAAACATAGAGGTTTATTATATGTATAAAGAGTTTGCATATAAGTAATAACAATGTATATAAAAAAAGTATTTATCACTCAGCTGTTCATAAGAAGTTTGAATGCCAGACCAGTGAGCACCTGAATGACCCTGGAACCTTCTGATCTTAAGTCAGATGCTTTACTAACTGTGTCACACTGCAGAGGGCACAATATATATTGAAAGGTGTATAATATTAATATTTATAACTTTAAAATGATTGCTTATAACAAATAATAGATAAATTGAAATTTATTATTATTATCTGATTTTTAAAAATGATTTTATTTTCCATTCTCAGCAGAATCACAATAATAATTACAGTGCAAGTAAAGCTTAGAATAAAAATTAACAATAATCTACAGAGTAATAACAAAATTTGCCAGTTGCATTTAGTATAGTTACTTGCAAATTCTCAATTATCAAAAAAAAATCCAAGTTCAACAACTATTCTAAGCATGGCAGGCAAATGCATTAATTACTATACAATGATACTCTTTAATTTAATTTTTCAGTAGTTAATTTAATGCACAGTTGGATAAAAATCCCTGCCAGTCATCTAAGCCTGTGTGGAAAAATGTTTTACTCAGATTGTTTACATATAATAAAAAAAAAAAAAGCAGCTCTCATTATTTTAACTCATTTTACGTTACAAAAATAACTACAATGAAGTTCTTGCACACATTAATTTCAACTGAGGCATAAACATAGCATTCTTTATTAGTTAAATAGTAAATTAAACAAAAAAGATCATCCTTAAATAATAACTATTTTTTATCATTGAAATTTGTTTTATCAAAAATATATAAACAGTAAATGTGCAAATATCTGTTATATATAGGGAATGATATTCAAAATAAATTTTTCGATTTAATTCTGTTCAATGACAAATGTAAAAAAAAAAATCTTTGAAATCATAATGTTCTTAATATTATTTCATATTCTCAGTACTAAATAAAATTTTAAATAAATCTCAATTATGAAAAAAAAAATCTGATCAGAGTAGGAATATTAGACAGGTAAATTTTTTGCTACAACTAATCTAAGGTTAATTTAATATTCTAGGTACAAAAAACATTTCTTCAATTATCAATCCAGAATAAAAATAATTGCCTGAATAAGAAATAGCAATAAACAATTTTATCATTATTTATATTAATTCTAAGAATTTGAATTTATTAAATAATATTGCACACTGCTAGTAGTATCCACAAACTTTTATATCTACCAGAACTGTTATATATATATATATATATATAAACAAATTACACTAGAATAACTATACAAAATTAAAAATTCCTATATAAAATTAAAAATAATTTCTTTGCTATAGCCAGCTTACAGCATCTTCCACCATCTTGAATAACAATACAACATTAATATTTAAATCTCATTAAAATCACACAACCATAATATTTCCATGTGAATGGACAACTTTCCATAAATTGTGAATACTAACATAATTACACTGTTTATTCACAATTTATGTAAAATTGGCCATTCACATGTTGTGTGACTTTAATGAGATTTAAATATTAACATTGAACTGGTACTCAAGATTGCAGAAGAAGATGTACGCTGGCTATAGTAAAGAAATTATTTTTTTAATTTTATATCGAAATTTTTAATTTTGTAGAGTTATTTTAGTGTATTTTGTTTATTATATTTATATCATTTGATATTACATATATATATATGTTTACTGTAGCACTATAAAAATATCAAGAGATTGCATTTAAAAAAGGTTCCCCTTTTAGATGTAAGAACTGTTTACAACGCACTATTTATATTGGTTATTGTCTGTATCATCTGACTGATTTTTCTAAAATAAAATAGAACAGATATTTTCACATTCTTAACAATATTTCAACAATAAAATCTGTTAAAAATTATTAATTTATTTTATATATTGTGGTATGTAAATTTATAAAATTTAGTTTTTTGTTTTTTGTATAAAGACAAATTATGCTCTTTAATATCTATATCAGTGATAATGTATTGGCAAAATATGAATATGTTCCAATTTCCATTCATTGCTTATGGCTACAAAATAGTCATTATGATTGTGCAATATAGCATCAAATTTTAAATATAATGGAAGATTTTATCTAATTGCTACTCATTCACCACTAATTATTATTATGCTAAAAATTTGGACAGCATTTAAAGTCAATCTAATTTGTGTATACAGAAGAAAATCATTATTATTGCAGCATATGGTCTCTGAGTTTTCGATTCTAACAATAATGAAGAATATTTCAAGTCTTTTAAAGATAACTGAAGACATTCCTCATTGTATATACAGTTTACTTATTTTAAACCAATAATAGTAGTAAAAAGTTTAATTAATAGTTGAAAATTTATATATTACCAAACTTGTTGTTAATTTATTATTTTATATATATTTCTAAGCTTCTGTCATGTTATTGCTTCTCACACTTGATTATTAATCCCTATATCTATCCATGAAAAAGTTTATTAACTGTAACAAATTTTATCTATAAATAAACTTTTTAAAATCTAAGTAAAATATATCTCTCTATTCACTTAGCCAGTATAGAAGATTTTAATAAACATTTCCCTTGACAAAAAAAAACCCCTATGAAAACACATTATAATGCAGTTAGGTAAATATACTTACCATGTACCTGTTTTTTCAAGACATAATAAAGATAACCATAACTAATAGACCTACTCTGGTATAGGAATCTGAGTTATTATTAAAAATAATAAAGACCATTAAGAACATGATTTTTTTTTTTGCCACAAAGTTAGAAAAGCATATATTACCCCCCCCCCACTTTCACCCATATTTTTTATAATAAACCTTCCCCCCCCACCATATAAAAAAACTCCACTTTATTTTTTCATAATTATTATTATAAATTCACAATTACCACCCAGATTCTTCTTTTAAATTTTTAAGAGCTTCCATCTTTCCACTATGCACTCTATGGTACACAAGTTGCATTTTTGTTTACAATCACAACACTGGTCCTTATTTAAACATAGAAATAAACAAGCTGTAACAACTGAGACTTAGGTATAAGAAGTTTGTTCCAGAAGATATATATATCTGCAGCCACTTGAGTATTCATAAAACAAGTTTGCAGAGTGAACATTAATAAGCAAACACAGAAGAACTCATGATTGATAAAACCCAAACTGACAAACATTGGCAGGAAAAAATATAAACCTTTTCAAACAATATAACCATATATAATCTATAAAATTGATTAAATACATTATATAGATTCATAATTCAATCCAAAATATAATTAGATATCATTCTACTCTCAACTATTAAATAAAGCCTTTGAAAAGTCATATCGGATAATAACACAAAAATATTTTAAACTTTTACATTAAATTGGAATTCTAAGTACATATATATATAATTCTAACAAATCTTTTGCCTCATAATTTGGAGTGAAAAAAGCCAATCACATTACAAGTTACTTATAAACAAATAATCCGAACTTCCTCTTTAAAGATTAAAGGAACACAATCCATCACCAAAAGATTACTTAAGAAAGAAATTAAAAATTTACAATAAAAATATTTTTAATAACTTAATGATAGTGCATTACAAAAAAAAAAACAATAATGAAAACTAAGTGGGGGAGGATCACTGAAGGGGAATAAAACTGTGATTCATATTACGGAAGACAGCTTTAAAAAAGGTCAAAAGTCATCCACACTATCTAGGTCACTAACAAAACAAAGATTTTAAATTTATTAATTAAAAATAATTTAAAATATGAATCACACAATTAGAAAAGACCAATAAGATTCTTTTAAAAAAATGAAATCAGAGTGTGTACTTTTATTTTAAAGTAGGTATTTATTTAATGAGAACAAAATTAGTATTTTTTAAAAAACCTAGTTTATATGCATTAATATACAACAGAAATATTGTTAAATACTGGAGACAATAGTAAGATAGTAAATTTTTAATCACTAGTTTTCTATCAGTATACATAATATTGTCAGAATTATTGATTTCCAGTAATTTATATTCACAAATTTTCAATAAAAATAAAATACTCACTATGCATATTATTAAACAATTCAAAACAAAGCAAAACTCTCCATATAGTAGTGTATATTATTGTAAAATGTCTAAAGCCAATTAATTTTTACAAAATACTTATTTGTGATTACAATTCAACCAAAATTTGTCTGCTCAACTCCTTTCTTAATAAATTTATTCTTAGATTTGATTTGTCATCTATTTTTAAACTTTAAAAACAAATTATATTTATTAAATCAAAATCTCTTTCAGTTTTAACATTTTTGTAGCAACAATGCTAAGTACGTCTTAAAAAAAAAAAAAAAACAATGCTAAGTACGTTTTAATTTTTTGAATTTTTCTTTTGATTTACAATCATTATCTGAAAAATCCTAAAAATATTTTAAATCTACAGTTGTTTGTTTTTATTGCAAAAAAAAAATAAAGATTTCAAAAGTACATTTAAATGTTACTCATATACATCACCAGCTCTTCCTGATCCAAATGGTTTGGAGCAGTGGTACTCAAAGGCTAGGTCCTGGGATTGCAGCTCAACTCTATCACTCTCAGTGCTCAACCTTCACATGACATTCCAAACAATAAATCATTTGATTATTATTACTCAATTCTTCCTAAGATCAATTAGATGCTAGTAATAAATCAAAATTAATAATTTAGAGCCCTGTGCAACTGAATGGTAGTAATTTTTTTTGATGTTTTCATTTTGGTTTAGTAATTAATTCCTCATACATTTGTCAAGTACTTTTTTTATATTAGTTTAGTGATTGATTTTGGGAACAAAATAACAGGAATATTTTGTAGCTCATGTCTATGAAATTTGTTTTTAATTTTTTTGATGATTTTAAAATGTAAATTGTACAAAATATTTGGAACACTTTGTTATAAATTTGGGGGTGTTAATGAAGATTTTTGTATCACCTGGTTGTGTCAACAATGGTATTGGGGCTTCCCCTGGTGCCCAAAATGGTTTAGAATACACACTAAATTGGTACCAAAATTTTAATATTTTTAATTTTTAAATAATTTTATAATCAATATTTATATATATTTAAAAATGTTATGTTGTATTGTGAAAATGTACATGGTATTCTCATCTTTTGTTAATTATTTTGTTGATATTTTAATGTATATACTATAATATTTGAAATTAAATTATACATATGTACTATATTTTTTTTTTTCTTTTTTTTTTTTTTTTTTTTTTTTTTTTTTTTTTTTTACCCACCCCCCTTTTCAAAAATTTTTTTTAATTTTTTTTCATTTTTGACCCCCTCCCAAAACCCAGGATGTTTAAAATGTATGTACTTTGTATGCGTGAATTTGTTTATAAAATATTATATACTATTCACTAATTACTAATGAATTTTAGTATCTATATAAATGAGAATTATAGGACGTGAATACAGAAGAATGACTGTATAACAATTTCTTTAAAAGCAACAGTTAATTATCACCTTTGCTTATTATTACTTTCTATTTAAATTTTAAAAATAGAAAACATGAGATTAATTGCTCATATCTTGTGACCTTTGATCATTTAAGTTTTAGATTGAGCATAAATGTCTCATTTCTAGCTATAGATACAGTGAATAGTCAAAATCATATCTGAATGTTATCTCTTTAGGATATAACAATCAAATTTTTACTTATTTATATAGTTAATTACTGAAGATGTGACATTCAAGAACTCAAATGGCAGAATGAGTATAAGACTTACTTTCCAAGTAAAAAATTAATTTGGTTAAATAAGTAAAACTTTTGTACTCGGTCTACCATGTACGTGCTTAAATGTCACATGACCTGAAGTGGTCTGCTATTTAAGATAATGTAGTAATTGTTACAAGCAATGAAATTGAATAGGCTAAAAATAGATATATTTTTCAAAATAATTTTAGTAGCAGAATGTACTTAAATTTTTAGAAAAAAATTTGAATGTGATTAATGGGAAAAAAAATTTTATTCTCCCCTTCTTTTTAATTAAAAATTACTCAGTTTAAATAAAATAAAAATTATTAATGCTTAAATTTTCTTTAAGAAATAAGCATTTTTAAAGAGTAATATAAGAAAAAGGCTTCAGAAAGAAATTTGCTGTTAATTGAAAAAAGTCCCTTTGATTCCCCATGGATGCCTTAAAAAGAACTGAGCAGGGCAAATTTCTAATTTCACTCCATATGTTCTTGTCATTGCAGTTATTGTTACTATGTGGTCATTCATATAGTTTATGAATATGGATGGGCTTCTCACCAACAAGCATTACATAATGTAGTGAGTTTATTGGCTTTTTTCCTCTGGGTTTAAGATCAAGAAACATAATAGTCTTTCTTCTCAGTTGCCTGATAGATCTCAACTAAAATATCAGTTTAGATTTCTTAAAGGCAGAATGAATGTATATGTAAAGGATTTTTTAAAATAGATATTTATGATCATGACAGATTGAAAATAATGAAGAAAAAAAAGTTTAGGAAATCTGTCATTATTTCTTAGCTGAGAAATAAATTACATCTTGGATCATCCGGACTTGATAAGATTCACAATGAATAATATGAATTATTTGAGATTACAAATAATAATAAAACAAAAATATTCTGATAAAGTAAACTGTGGATTCTGTTTTGCTTTTTTAAAGAAGAGAAAAAGAAAAGTAAATGGGGAATTCCATTGTACTTTTTATTCCTAGCAAATATTTTATATTTTTGCCTTCTTACTGTGTATTTTCCTAACCACTTTTATTTATTTATTTTTGGGGGAAAAATAGTTTATTCATACTTTTTTACATTTTTGAAATTTTGTGCTAGTAAATATCTAAAAGTATTTTTCTTTAAATAATAATAGAATATCACTTGTAGATTAAATAAGATTTAAAGGGAAAATTTTTTTTTTTCCATATTTAAATGTTTAAAAATAAAAACATTTATTATATTTAAAGTATTTTTATTGAAATCTACAAAAGAGACTTGTGAAGGTGAATTGATTTTTTTAAATTAATGTAATGTTAAGTAAAATAAAAAGAGAAGAAAACTTAATTATTATTTTTTTTTATGTCAAAGCATTGACCGGGATGTGAACTCAGGCCAGCTGCTTGGAAGGCAGCTATGCCAGCCACTAGGCCCCAATCCAATTTCTCTATTTTTAATCTTTTTTCACATCATACAAGTTCAACTTTTTTATTTCATCTATCTCATATGCAGTCTCTTTCTAGTACTTTTATAATTTTGGGGGATCATTTTTTTCTTCAAGAAATATGTCCAATCCTTAATTTTTTCAGTAATGTCAAAGGTGCTTGTTTTTTCTCTCAGCTATTTTTACTTGCAATCTTTTATTGTCATTATCAATATACAACTCCATATTTTGTTTAGTGGCCTGAAAGGCCTGTATTGCTTTTTTGTTAAGGATATAAATCTCAGATCTATTAAGCATCTTTCTTTTCAAAATCATAGGCATATTTCTACTAAAAGCATTCCATCCAATTTTAATTCTGTTATTAATTTCATACATTATGTAAGATATTTATACTCGTTAACTTCTAATTCATGATTACTAGTCTTTATTTTTTCCTCTGAAAAAATTTTTGAACATTATTTTAATCTTTTTAGTATCTATCTTTAGTTCTATTTTTTTACTTTCATCTAATAACTCTAGCAATATATTTTGAAGTTCTCAAGGATTATATGCAAAAATCAACATCATGTTGCAAAATCTAAATGACTTAATTAAGATTCATATATTTTCATTTTGATTGATTTCCCATTTTAATAACAAAATATTATGCTTTCAAATGTTTTGGAGATATGGAATCACCTTATCATATACCCTTATTAATGTTAAACTATTTCCATGTAATCTAATTGCTGCATTTTGATAAATATTCTTCAGAATATGACAATATCTTGAGTTTAAAGCTTTTATCATTAAGGATATATGTTTTCATATTCTACAAATCCAAAATATAATAACAACTTATACTCATTTATCCTTTGTATATTCTTTAGTTTATACAAATTCAAATTGAGTTGTAAATGTTTTGGTAAAAACCTTGCATGGAACTGACAGATAACTTAGGTGAGTAATTTCTGATATCTTCTTTATTATTTTATATAAATACCAATCTAGCACATCTTGAGCATTTAGACATTTGGTATATATTTTTATCTATAATTTTTCTGTTTTTTTCCTCTGCTTCTTTTAAGAAGATATCAATAATAATTTCATCATTTTATAGAGTTTTTCCATCACTTGTAGATTTGATTGCATATCTTACCCTGTCATATAAAATTCTTAGCAATTCAGATGATGATATAGAGATTACTTTAATTTATAGTATAAATGTTTGCAAAAGTTTTCTGCACGGTTCATGATGTCATCTATCTTTTTAATAATAGATTTATCATTTCTTCTTATTGCTGAAACAACTTTCCTTTCATTACCAAGATGTTATTTTATACTTTAATTACATAATGAATGTTATGTTATTTTATACTTTTGAGAATTTTATTGTCTTCTATAATTTTCTTCATTACATCACACTTATATTTTATTATATCATTCATTAAATAGTTGTTTTTTGTTTTTTTTTTTGGTATCATATTATCATTTTATAGAATTTTTGACATTTAATTTTTGTTCATTTAAAATACTTTAATATTCCTTCTTTTCTTTATATGTAATCAAGTCTATGTTGAAAATTATTGCTGTGGCATGAAGAATTATACTAACAGTACTCACAAGTGTAGTCATTAAAAACAATTTTTCTAAATTGAAAACTAAAAAAAAATTATGAACAGTAAGTGATATAGCAATAATTTTTATAGAAAAGGTTATATATAAAACACAAACTATAAGAAACTATCAAACTAACAACTCCCAAAAAGTGATTTAATATATTATGATTTATTTATTCTGTAAGTTTTTTAAAATTATATTTTAATTTATTTTTTGTTTTTCAGTTTTTTTTAAATTATATATAAATTGTGTGGGTTTATATATTTTAATAAAGTTATTTTCTTTTATTTAATACTTATTTTCCTGTTATTATTCGTTGCTTTCTTTAATGGACCATTTTAAATAAGAAAAGAATCCAGATCTTTATAATAATTGGTCCAATGTATGGCAAAAGCTTCTCCAACAGCACTTTATACAGAAACAGTGAAAGAAAAAAGGTAATATGCTCAGGTTTGCCGATTTTTGGGTAGTGAGGATTTGAACTGGTTTCCATTTAGTTTTTACTGGCCAATGTTAAGTTGCCTATGAGCCATCTACCTGAAACAAAATTCCTATGCTGTTAAAAGAAACTTCGTTTGGTCTGGATTTGAACTTCCATGTATTAAGGGTGATGGAGTGATGTGCTATTTCTGCCTTTGGAGTACCTTCTACATAATTTAAAAATCATGGTTTTTAAGACTGGCTTCAAGCGCCAAAATTGAAAGGTCTAGTCCTTTTGAGTAAATAAAACTATACGATTATTTTCCTATTAAAAAAAAATAGATGAAAAATATGTATTTTATTGATTGCAGTGTCTATTTCTACGGATTTCTTAAAATTCATACTTTCTAGAAAATCGTATAACATGTAAACTATTCTAATTACGAACTCCATATTGTTTATAGGAATAAGTAATTTATAATACTATTTGGAAAATTAAATGTGAAATTAAAATATGCCTTTTTTTAAAAAAAAAAAAAATTTCCAATGTGGGACAAATTAGACATCTTATTTTATAAAAGTACATAGTATTAATCTTCGGTAAAGTAATACGATCTCTGAAATCACACCAGGGAGGAAACTTATAACCTGGAAAAGCACCCCGGGCAAATGGTTAATATTAATTTCAGACCAATTAATGGCGCTTTTAAAAAAATGTACTTCATCGCCTTTCACCTATTTAACATTTCTTTTTTCGCAATTTAAAATCGTTTTCTATTTGTGTATTTTATAAAATAAAAATGACTTTACATTCCACAAACAAAAAATAAACATTCATTTGGAATTCATTTTAAGAGGTACCCTAATTTAAATAAAATTCATAACGAAATAATTAGTTAGTAGCTTTATATATGCAATATACTTATCAATCACATTGTTTAAATAAAATAAAATACATAGTCAAAATAAATCTTAAGAAATTATAACAAAGAAAAATAAAAGTAAAAATAAACCAAGGTCAACATATTAAATCATTCGAGCTTGTAAACAAAATCATTTTCAATAAGCCCTTCTGGCGACCCTCGCCAGGTGAAAGTAAAACAAGTTATGACATTTATGTTAAAATAAAAATGATAGTTAAAACAGAAATTAGAAATAAATTATGCGTAAATACACAAACATATTTGTGTTCACATGAGATACGAAAAATTAGGTTACCATTACTATCTTCCCAAGAGGATGCATCTTTAAAAACTTGGCATTTTTTTTAAATCGGATTTTCACTTTCTATTTTTCAAGATCTTTTTGGATTCATTTTTATTAACATTTTGATATACATGCAAAACAATTCAACCTGTAAAAATTAATAGCTATAATAATTCACGCCAATTTTATTTTTGCTACAGTAAAAATATGAAAAAATGAAACATTTTTTTGTTGTTGTTGTAGTTATTTACTGATATGTTTTGTCTATAAAATTTTATACCTCTAATATATATAAGTAGTGTGTGCGCTTATATAAATTGTCAGAAAGTTAAAAATAAAATTTTAGAAAATTTATTATGCGTAACAATAATGTTATGCAAATATAAAAATTAACTAAAGTATGCTAATTTGCAATGAATTAAGAATAATGATTAATTAAAAACTATACAACGATCCGCATGGGTATACAATATTGGGTGGTGTGGGCATTATTACAGGACAAGTTTGAGTAAACTCACGTGCAGAGTCAAGAGCAGTGAAGCAGTATAGTGTCACACTAAGTCAACTGTACATGAATAAATTAATGCAGAAGTATGCGAAATGGTATCGTAATAAAAAAATGGTTGAAGCTTGCCTGTTTTAGCAGCAAATTTGATTAATATTAAATCAACCAGCAAGCCACTAGTGAAAATTACTAATATTTTTATTAATGCATTATACATTTATATTTAGGATAAATAAACTACTGCTGTTAAGTATAAATTTTTGATTTGTACATTTTCAAGGACCGTGTAAAAAATTAGTTTGACACGATTAACATTTCAAGGACCAGTGTAAATAATTTGTTTATCACAGTCAAGAAATAATTAAACAAATTTTGAAATCGTCATGGGGATTAATAGTTCAGAGTCCTTTGGATTATAGTAGAGTACTGAGAAATAATGAAGACAGACAACATAGCAATGCATAATAGTTCAATAACTCTGTTTGATGTAAATAATGCAGCAGAATATGTGGCCCATGTGGAAAAGTATATGATGATAAATAATATTGCAGATAATAAATTAAAAGTTGCTATATTAATGTGGAAATCAGGAAAATGCTGCAAATTACAACCTTCTATGCCACCTGAAAGTATGTGAGGATACTTCATACGAAGAATTGGTACAGAAATACTCCCTTGAGACCAGACATCAAAACACTTAATGAAGAATTGGTACAAAAGTTAAATACTCCCTTGCAAACCCACGACATCAAGACATATAGTGTGTCTACACTTCTGAAATAACTCCAATCACCAATAGAAAATATGAGAATATATGAGATTGCTTGAGTTAGCAAAGGAATGCAACTCAAAAATGAGCTGGAAGATAAGTTATTAGATCAGCTGCTATAAAGTATGTAAGATAATAAGTTCAAACAAATACTATTAAGCAAGTTTGTAATTACATATGCAGGGCCACAGAAAGAAAACAGCATTTGTTATTATTGAGATTGGTTGAATTGCAGGTTTCAGACCCGAACCAATAGCAATATCAAAAAAATATAAATACTCACAAAGTTAATATGTATAATTTATTAGAACAAATAAATATTCATACATGTTAAACCATTGATAAATACAAATTTTTCATATAACTTAGTCAATAATGAGCTGGTGATGCCTGAATGACTGAAATCACTTCCAGCTGTATATCTTACATGAATTCTAGTCAAGAGTCTTCTGGCTGTACTGGACAGCTTGCCTCAAGTTGGCCATAGTCATAGCAACTTCCAGTCCTATTGTGGACTTGCCTCACTGTATAGATGTATCGGTAATGACTATAGTAGAAACACCTTTGAAATTGAAAGTTTCAATTGAGAGCATGTTCAGTTATTCTGGTTAGACAGATGTTCTCTCTCTCTCTTGCCTCCAAAAAGGATGACCATTTATTGCCAGATCCTCTACCATACTGTCAGCAATCAGATTCAGAGAGCATCATTGCCTATTGACCCCATACTAACCAATGGTAAGATTATATACACATGTACATACATTGGCCAAACTTATGTTTTACCCTTTGGCTATGTTCATACATTGGTTTTCAACATGTTTACACATTGGTTAGTGACAATGAGAGCTCAATCTGATTAGATAAGAAAGGAAACTGGACTAGTCTACTTCTAAAGGCTAGGTCAGATATGACATTCTTCCCCCTGGCTAAATTTAGCCCTGGAGAACATAATTATCGAGATGAGCTGGACAAGATGTTGTCCACTTTGTTGGTTTCTCAGGATTTTTGTTGTTTTCATCTTGTTCATCATTTTTGTTTGATGATCTTGTCCCTGGGTATTCACTTGGGTTGTTGCTGTCTTCAGTTTGGCAATCATCATTTTCACTTGATGTACTTGTTTGTGTGATTCAATCTCAGTTGGTTTAGGTGATGATAATTTGGTACCCATCTGCTGTTTGAACCACTGCAGTGTAAGTCCTTTCAGTTGTGTAACCACTGCTATATCCATTTTGTGGATCCTTAGTACATTCTAAAGCAATATAAGCAATCAGGTTTCAGGGCTGACAGGTTAGTTCACAGATGTCTATTGAATAGCAGTTCTGACAGTCTTTCCTGTTGTTACACTTGGTATAGAATGCTGTGCTAGCAGTGTTCTGGCAATCTTGGTGTTCCAGCTTCTTGCATTTATTTTTGTTATCAGCTTTTTTGCTTCTTGAACTAATCTCTCTGCTTGGCCACTGCTTTCTAGATGACCTGGTAAGCTGTACACTAGCACAATGTTATTATTAGTGCAAAAGTTTTTGAATGCACTGGCTGTAAATTCTGTGCCATTATCTGTCACTAATGTTTTAGGTAGGCTATGTGTTGCAAATACTGTGGCTGTGGACTAAAGTGATGGGACTTCCACTACCTCCAGTCACTTGGAGAATGAATCAACTACTATCAACAACAGTTTGCTTTTCCATGGACCTGCATGATCCACATAGAATCTAGACAAGAACCATTCAGGTTTTGCCCACTGGGATGTTTTGTTTTTGCTGGCATGTTTTGATTCATTTTGCACTGCCAGCAGTGGTGGAATTTGGCCTCAATATCAGCATTTAAGGTAGGCCACCACATATATGATCTTGCTAGCATCTTCATTCGGACTATCCCCAGATGGTCATTATGTAACATTGAGCACTGGGAACATCTAACTGGGGGAATCACTGCACTGGATCCCCAGATATGTTCAGCTGAGAGGTTCAGCCTATGTGTTCAGTAGACTGAATCCAACTCATCTGGCTTTTTATTTGGCCAACCCGGTTGAATCCATTTTTGTACTTTTTGGAATCCAGGGAGGGTCATTAGTAGTTTATACAGCCACTGTCTTATTGTTCAGTGGTATGCTTGAGTCCAAGTCAATTATATTAATTGATTGATTTGATATTGTAAGATTGTTTGCAGCCTCTTCAGCCAATTGCCTTAATGCATCTACATGGGGAATATGTTTTCCCTCATTGTACTGCAGTGCAAAGTTATAGCCTGTCAAAAAATTAAACCCACCACAGTATTCATGGTAGGCATGTTGAAAGATTATATTTATGATTGAACTTTACCTTATTTTATGGGGTGAGGGGAGGTTACCATATGTTCTGACTATGAAATTGCATACTGCTAATGTATATAATTTCAATATAAATTATATATACAACATGTATACTAAAAAAAGCTTGTTTAAGTAAATAAAATCTTTATGGATGTGTGTACAAATATAAAAATTGTCAGAAAGTAAAAAATAAAATAGCACTCTAGAAAATTTAGTATGCTTAACTATAAAATTGTGCAAATAAAAAGTATGATAATTCACAAAGAATGAAAAATAAGAACTAATTAAGCAAATTATACAATACCAAATAAAAACTACATGAGTCGCATGTGTTTACAATATTGTGTAAGCACTATTAGTGTAATACTATTTAAATAAAGCCATGAGCAGCAGTCAATTGCAGTGAAACAATATAATGCCCCACTATGTGAACTGTGCATGCATAGATAATGCAGAGAAGTGTACAAAGTAATAGAGCAATGAGAAAATGCATCTACATGTTTCATTAATGCTAAATCAATCAATAAGCAGCCAGAAAAAATAACTAATATTTCTACTACTTCATTATACAATTATATTTAGAATAAATAAATTCTTATTGTTAAGTATAAATTTTTGAAGTGTTGACTTGTAGTTATTTTCTAAAAATAAATTAATGTGTATACAGCTAGCTAAAGACAATCTTAACCCTAATTGAATTTCATTTTTTATTACTTCTGTACTTTTTAATTGGGATTATTTGAATACACATGGCATAAGCACATTTTGAGAATGTTTATTTTTGATTTTCAACCAAATTGATGAATAAGGTAATGTCTTCAAGAATATGAGATTATTCTTGATTAATCCAAGAAGAAATTAATACAAATAAGCGATCCACTGAGAAACAGTTATCTTGACTAAAAAATTGTATTCACTAAAGCAATATGATCCAAAAAATATCATAATGGCAATAAATCACCATTGTAGTACTTTCCACCTAACATTTTACATGTACATAAATACAATATACATTTATATGCATACATTCATATAATTGTATGTAAATATATATTTTCAATGCCAAAGACAAATATGTATCATTTTCAACTATTATTAATTTAGAGTAGGAGGAAGTTCATCTGAAAATTTGCAATGATGGTATATACTGGTTAATATATAACACAATGTTTTGAATGGTATTTATAATCCTCTTTTTTTCAGGCATTGCTGGCTTGACTAGTCACAGTATTAGCATGGGAACCAGATAGATACTGAATTTAAAGTGGCACTATAACCAACTTAGAACATTTTGTCAAAGACAACAGTTATGAAAAATATACTTATCTATGCAGATCTTTATTTACCTATTTCATATATTGTTTTTTTTCTAAATGTTTTTATTATATATTGACCTTCTATTTATTATAATCTCTTTTAGCAATATATCCAGTTTCATTTCAACTCTTAAATTTTCAATATCAATGATACCTGGAACTGTTAATATTGAAACTTTTCTACATTCTTACATTTAGAAAAAGTAATTTTTGAAGAGAAAAAAAAATGAAAAGAAGTACAGGAGGAATGTACAGGTATGCCATTCGACTGAAAATTTATTTTTTAGTCTACAAAAAGCTGACCCTACTTGTTGAAGATAAAATTTTACATAAGGTAGAAATGCTTAATGGATTTATATGAGGTACTTGGTGCCAAAGTGAAGAAAGTTTAATATTTGAAAATCAAGGTATAATAATTTAAAATTGATAATTACTAAAAAATTATAAAATCATGTGTGAGACATAAAAACTGGACAATTGATGAATGCTATTTCAGCATGAAATGTGCATCTTGGAGATCATTTTCCTTTTTCTTGCATCTTCATTTGCATGTTTTAAGAATATGTGATGGAATGGAAGTTTTAAGTATATCTTAAATTTTGTAATTTTATTGAAAAGTGGGGAATAGGGATATGAACATTTTGGAAATGATAGTCACATTTAATTATGCAAAAATGAATACCTGTGATACGTTAAGACATTCTACAGATTCAACATTCATATAAGATAGAATAATTCAATATTCAAAACATATCTAGGAGAACATTAGAAATGTCTTAAGTCCTATAAAAAGGTATAAATAAAAAATATTAATTTCTTATTCTCTGTTGAACAGTGGCCTATTGAAGTTTAATGATAATAAATTCAATAATTACAGAAAACGTAGGATATAGATAATCTCATCTTTTTTGCTATTCGAACTAATATTTACTGCATGGAATATGGTAGCGGCATTATCATCTTGGAAAATGATAATTTTTGCAGAATGTTTTCCCCCTAGAATAAACCTGGTTCTACAAATGTTCAAATAATAAGCATATGTGATAGTTCAGAATAATAATTGGAATAAAAAAATATCATAAGTGCCTGTTAATTTCATCTCATTTTACATGTAAAGAGTCTGATTGATGGATTTTTGTAAATGATGATTCATAAGACTATATAATATGCTGATAGTGGCTTCAAAACATAACTACAATGAAGAAAATACATATTATTTACTTTCTCTAAATGTGCAATGTACTATAATGCAGATGAATTAATTGTATTTACTAGTGTTTTCCTGTATGGTTTAGCACAAAGGTAATTGTGGACTTGAGAGCTAAAGATTCTTGGATTAGAGCTCAGTTCTGTCATTTTCAGTACTCCAACATTATATGACCTACTGAGCAATAAATCAACCAATTACTTTATTATTAGTAGTTCAAAGCATGTTTTCAGCATATATATAAAAATGCTCATTTTATAAGCTTTATACATTATTTCAAAGTCTCCCTCCTCTTCTCAGATCTATGAATTTACAGTTTCAGTAATCTATAATTTTAAAAAAGTATCAATATATATAAATTTGATTTCATTAATTTCACTGATATGCTTGCTCATCATACATGTATGAATACCATTTTCAATAATCTTTCAGTCGGCCATTCGCCATCTTCAACTCTCAGTCAGTCACATGACTAATTTCTTTCACTCTCATAGAATAAATACTAGACTGTTTTGTTTTTTAAAAACATTTTTGTAACTATATTACTCATTTTTATTTTTATTATTGTATCATAAGGATGTGCGTTTATATTGAATACAAGTTTTCATATACGATTTGTTATCATCCAGAGTTTTGGGTAACCAAGGAAGGATTTGGAATACGACAGCAAAAACAAGGAGGGAATTTTCTGTATTTTAAATTAGACTATTTTATTCGATGAACGCTTAATGCATCTTGGAAGTATGTAAAATGTAATTAAAATATATAATTAAAGTGTTAATAATTATTTAAAAAGTTTCAATTAAATCTGTAAAAACAGATATTCCCCATTAGCTTAAAATGTTAAATCCCCTCTTTTTTCTTTTATACATGACACAGATTTTATCTACACTTGACTAATTAAGATACTACAACTGGGCTCAGGGCCAGAAAGTGACCTCTTAAATCCTTCACTAAAGAATTACAACTAAGCTAATTAAAATGAAGGGGAGGGACTACAAGGATATAATCAAAACCAAAAATACTTACAGAAAGAAATTTATTAAAACATTTTTTTTGTGTTTTTTTTTTTTAAAAAAAGGCATTTATATTGATGAAAACTATTTTATCGTTAATTTTATATATATAAAAGATGTGCGCGTTAAAAATTATTACAAATCAATATTTTAATTTTAGTCTTAGAAGTCTATAGTGTATACTTATAGAAAAAAATGCGTATAAATGAGTGCAGATAAATATTAAAAAAACTATATTTAAGCTTGTTATCCGAATACTTAAATCGCTGGTTGAGCACTAAAGCTCCATTCATTTAATCTGAAGGGTTTTTTTTTTCATTTGGATGCGAATTGACGCAGAAGTTAAGTAATTACGTATTACACAGCTTCCACGCGATAATATGAGAGGAAATATTCTATGTATCACACTATGAATGTCGTAACTACACAGAGATTTTAATATATTTAGGTAAATATATGGAACGAGTTGAAACTTCAATTTTTTTTTACGTAATCTTAAAAACATAGTAGCTTGAAACAAATTCCTCAATAATTATTTATCTGAAAGCAAAATAATGCAGGATTTTTAAAAATTCTGAATACACTAATATCAATTAGGCAATAATTTATTATTATAAAACGTTCATATTTAATTACTAGTTTACATAAAATAATGAAATTTACACTGTTTATGGATTGAAAGTCTTTCTCTAGTATTAAATTTAAATCTATGAACACTGTAAT
This sequence comes from Epiperipatus broadwayi, assembly GCA_028023455.1. Lineage (NCBI taxonomy): Eukaryota > Metazoa > Onychophora > Udeonychophora > Euonychophora > Peripatidae > Epiperipatus > Epiperipatus broadwayi. Next base: position 11,609,597 of record JAQFVV010012411.1, read on the forward strand.
AATTAATTAGCTTTCACGTTGAAGCATAAATTTCAAAAGTTTATTTTATATATATTTAAAAGCAATATCTTCATCAATCACTAATATGATGATTAAACGCAGAGTAATATATAAAACAAATTATAAAAAAAAAAATCAATTAGTTTAAACAAAAAGATTCAATGTTCAGATTTTTATTTACCACTGCAGCAATAAAAATCAAACATAATTTATTATCATTAATAATCTAATGATATAAAACACTACTTATCTTTTTTACATTTTTAAAAAGCATTTTATTTCCTGTTTCAGCTGCATCTTTCATCAGGTTTATAACAGAAAAAAAAATTATTGTATAAAGTGTGACAAAAAAAAAAGTTATATCTTATTAAATTAAGCTATAAAAAATGTTACTGAAGATATTAATTTCTATATAATAATACAACCAATAATAAATCTTCAAAATGATGCATTGCAACTCTTAATTCATAATTAGCTCATAATTATGAGCTTCACAGTATTTATATTTCTTTGTTTATTAATCAAGCAATACTTAACATATTACTAAGCAGTAGTTAGTTCAATGATTATATATTTGAATAAAGCATAAATAGTAATAGACAACCATAAGTGAACAGCAAATAAAAATAAAATATGCATTCTGTGATTTTAAATTTTATCAGTCAAATTAACCATTGAAAAATATATTATTAAAACTAAATTTCCAAGTGGTTCCCTGTTTAAATAATTTACTTATAATTAAATAAACATTCTAGTTGGATGGTTTATATAATTTTAATTGTAAATAAATATCTTAAATATGCTCCCTGGAACAATTTGCTTCAAATTAAATTGGAAAATTGTAAAACTAATAAAAAAAAATCCAAAATAAGCAAACATACTTTTCTGAGACTGAAATTAATGAGGTTTATTTTTAACCCAGGTGCAGCAAATTTACACATAGCCAACAATGTTTCATTTAATATTAGATAGTTCTTCCAATTTTTGCAATCTTCCTTCAATTGAAAGTAATCTGCAGCTGTAAGTACCTAAATAAAAAGTTATCATTGCAGAAAGGAATTTGCACTTAAATTGAAATGAGACTCATTGATATTTCTTTAAGACCTTAAATGAATTGAAGAGACACATTTTTTTATGTTCATAAATTCCTGTCATTGCAACTGTTATCACTATATAATTATTCGTATAGTACATGAACAAGGATGACTACTCACAACACACATCAGTGAGTGTAATGAGTTTATTTACTTTATATCTCTGAGTTTATGATCAAGAAATATCATTTGCTTTTTTATCTGTAGCATGATAGTACTTAATCAGTTGAATTTTCTTGAAAGCAAAATAAATGAATATATGTAATATAAACTTTCCAGTAGTTAATATTATATAATGCATCAAGATTAATACTCCAAAACTGGTCTATTAAGTAAATGAAATACTCTCAATTCAAAGCACAATTGAGAGTATTCCATTTACTTAATAGACCAGTGCTAGAGTATTAATCTAAGTTGCAACCTGTGCTTTGGATTGAGAGTACTTCATTTACTTAATAGATGAATGTTGGAGTAGTAATCTTGATGTATTATATATATAAATTGAATTAAAATGGGAATTTAAAAAAATAAAATATGTGATTATTTTACAAACAATGCTCCACAGTTGGATAAAATCAAGCAAAGAAGGCTAAAGGCAAATGTTAAAAGAACTAAAGTAATAAAGATTTAATTTAAAAAAAAAAAAGAATATAAAAATTGATAGTAATGAATTAAAAAATCTTAACAATAATAAATATTTTAGTCAGATTATTAATATAGATAGAAACACAATGATTGAAATTAATCACATAATTAATCTTGAATAGATCAGAAATAACAGTATTAAAAATATACATACCAATGTAGTTTAAAAAAGTTTTCAATAAATGTATTTTGCCAATGATTATTTATGAATTTGAAATTTATAGAAGGACAATACTGAGAATTCAGATTTTTTTTTTAAATATGAAAATATATAAATTATGAAAGAAGTCAGGCATTGTTAGCCAAGAGGTCATTGCATCTGCCTTGCAAGCAAGTAGTTGGTTGAAGACAGTTGTGGGTTCGCATTCCAGCTGATGCTATGACATATGAGAAAAAAAAACAAAGACATCAAGAACAAAACAGATGAATGAGAGAACAAACAAATATTGCTGATACATTCAAAAAGTTAAAATTGCAATAGAATTGGGCTAGTCATACTGCTAAAAGAATTTACAATAGAAATATAATTGAGGTCTTAAACTAGATCCTACAAGACTGTAAAATATTAAATTTGAAATGGATGAATAAAGTATAATAAATTTTGGGGATGTTGTAGAGAAACTAATAATGAATTGAAAATGATAAAGAAATTGAATGAAATCTGGGAATAAAGATTTTCAGCCAGAGCACAATGTCTTTCTTATCAATTTTTAATTTTATAGCTGTAAATAAAAAAGATGGCTTTGTCTAAATTAGACATTTTATTTAAAAAGACTGAACTCACTAAAGTTTAAACTATAGTAGAACTGAAGTCTTTGAATCATATGCCTTTATAATTGGGAAAATATTTCACCACACTAAAAACATTGCAAAAAATGAAATCAGTGACATAAAAAGTCTAAAAATATTCTACACAATATAAAACTATTCATAAGATCAGTGATTTATAGAATATTATATCATATTTGATTTTTAAAAAATGCTTTAAACAGACATATTTTCAAATTCTGAAAAATCACATTTAATTTTAAAAAAAAAAGAGTTTGTCTTGCATTGGTGGTCGAGAGGTCAGCGCAACTGCCTTGCACTTGCAGGCAGTTGCCCGGGTTGCGGGTTCGCGTCCCAGCCGATGCTATGATACTTAAAAAAAAAAAGAGTCGTTTGTTGATAAGATTTTCCATAGTATCAAAGAACAACAAATGCTAATTATAATTATTCTCTAGAAGAAAATAATTATTATATGTCTTGGATACACAGATTCAATTTAAACACTAAGAAATGCTTAAATTCCAGTAAGATTTACTAATGTGAGCAATTATTTAATGCTTATCTGCTACCAAATGGTCTCCATTTTCTTCACAAATAATATAATATATAAAACAAAGACATTAATGGAATTTAAATGTTAAATGAGCATCATTCATAACATTAAAAAGTCTGAAAAACTTGCAATTTACAAACTGACTTTTTTTTATGGTAAATAGTCAATATACTGTAATAAATAGACCCTTATAAAGTACTGTATATATATTTTATCTTCTAATGTTTTATGGATAACAACATCTATCTTCATATCTTTGTGAAACTGATTCTACTAATTAGCATTATTTGAGAAATTTACTTAAAGACAATTACACATCATTTTCATTAGCTATTAACTATTCTAATTACAATATTCCCCAGGTGTAAATGTAGTTTAAGAGTTCTAAATATTTTTGATTGTATTAATTTATACATAGAAACATACATTATTTGCACCATTTTGACACTCTTAAATGATTAAAAATTAAAATGCTTTCTTCATGATGTAAACTGAAAGAGGGCAATAGTTTTTTAAATAACCCACTGAAGAGAAAATTTTTAACTAAGAACTTTTGCATATTGAAATAGAAAAGAAGAAGTTACTTCTGTAGTGTAATTTTTTACTACATCATTCTCACATACGATATAGACTGGTTTCTATCCACTTTAAATACTTTGCGGAGGGATGCAATCATAAACATATGACCCAAGACATGTGAAAAAGATCTATGGTCCCCAAGATGCATATTTTGTTCTAATCCAGCACTCATCAGTTGGCTCAGACCACAATCTCTAATACATACCTTTATCATTGTTCGATATATATAAATAGCAAATTACTGCAGTTTAATTGATAAAATACAATATAACAATTCATCAATTGTTAAAACAGAGAATCATTAATATAAATAAAAATAACTATTGCCAAGCGCTTTCAACTCCTATGAGTCCTTATCAAGGCAGTAAAAAACTCCTATTTAATTGATAAGTGTCAAATGTTCTGCCCTCACAACTTTGACACAAATTATTTAATGAAAGTGTATTACTATTTTGTATTAATCATTCATTAGACTAAAGATTATGCAATAATGAATAATAATAATAAAAATATTAATATACTTTCGTTAAGTGATTTGAGTCAAGGTTGTAACAACACTTTGACACTTATCAATGAAACTGTGGTAATTTACCTTCTATATATATATATACTGAACAATGATAAAAATATGTGCAAGAGATTGTAGTTTGGGTCAACTGATGATTACTAGTTTAGCATGAAATGTGCATCTTGGGGAGCATATACCTTTTCCACATGTCATTGGTCATATGTTTATGATTACATCACTCCACAAGGTGTTAAATGGAAATAGAAAGTAGTTCTTATCTTGTGTGAGAGTGGTGTAGTGAAAAATTATACTATAAAAATATTATTTATTATTGGATTTAATCTCTAGTTTAATGAATGACTAATAAAAAATATTAAGAAGGCATTACTCATTAGACATCATTTTGTAGATTTAATAGTTTTTTATCCTTGTTTTACTCTTTAGATACCCAATTATTTATCAATAATTATATAACTACTTAAATTTAATTATGGTCCAATTATATATAACAACAAAAAAAATCTTGAATATGTTTGAAATTTGGGGGGGGGGGGAAATCCATGATTTTTTAATTTGACCTAAATTCAAATTACAAGTTGTGGTCATAAATAGATGTAATAGCCACTACATCTTAAGAATCTTCATTTATAAAAATAGCTCTAACTATTCAAATACAAATATAAATTACATTAAAAAGATGATAGGAAGTGACAAGCTACAATCAATGATGATCAAGTGTCATTTCTTGGTTATTTCAAATTTAGATATATAAATTTTATTTTTTATTAAGAGAAGTTAGAATAAATTTAAATTTTAAACACATAAGCAAAATTATCTTTAAAAAAAAGAATTAGCCAAGTATGTGAGATTATGTAAATAATTAAATAGTTTTAATAGTTTTTATAAATTATTAATTAGGGCTTAAAAATTAAAAATGCTTTAATTTTAATAAATTCTATATTTTTCTTAAAAATGTATATTTCTTATGGTGATAGTTGTAAAATGTTTTTGATCTTTTTTTTAAAATATATATATATATAAGCATAATATCTTTGGTAAAAAAAATATAAAAATTGGAATTAAGATTGTTATTTTAATAATTGGATTATTTAAATAATAAATTTAAAAAAATAATGAAACATAAGAATGAATTTCAGCTACAATAGAATTATTTGTAATAAATTGATTGTTTTTAAAAGCAGTACTCCTCTGACTCCTAACATCTTCCAATGGGTAATTGAAATTGTGAATAATGGTAAATTTTATATATGCATTTAGCATATATCCACAGGGTCAGTTTTATATTTTTTTAGGCCCTAAGTTAACAAAAAATTGAGGCCCCTTCCCCAATTTTTTTTAACTGTATAAAAAGACACACATGTCTATTTACACAGACTATTAATACATAGCATCTTTATTATTTAACATTAAGATGTGTACAATATAAATTGAACAAAATGTAATATAAAATAAAAACATACATATATGTTTAACATAAACATTGTTTTCATTGAAAATGAAGCAAATCTAAAAATGCCATCAATGCAATTTTCCAGATACAAAATTAAAAATAGTATTATCAAAGAACAAATTATGATGTTTATTATTTCCACTGAACAGGATTGTAAGATAATTGAGCTTTTTTCAGGTATAGTTCTTCAATATTCATTTTAATTTTCTGAAAGATCATTTACATGAATAATCATTAAAGTCAACTCCCTCAATATTGGAAAATACAGATTGTACTATAATATTATAAGCATCTTAAAATGATATGTCTTCTTTTTCTGAGTAATTTATCTTTTACATAAAGATGAAATAAAACCATTTCTTTATACAAATTTTGATAAAAATCTTCAGTGTAAAACTGGATTAAAAATGCTGTGTTTTTTTTAAAAATTTCATTTGTTTGACTAAGATTCAAAAGAAATTAGAATTTTTTCATAAGATCGTCCTATACATTTGCTCTTTGTTGCAAATTTGTTTGAAGTTTGTTAGTCCCTGAAAAAAATAGTTTTATTTTAAAAGTGACTCATGGAGATATTGATTCTAGTACATTGGGAGCATTTTCATCAGTTGGTTGTTTTTTTTAATTGTTTTTCTTTTCCTCAAGGTATTGTAATCAATATTAGGTAGTTGCTTTTTAGCTCTTGTCTCAATTTCATCAAACTGATCTCTTATTTTATTGAGATAATCTGACAAAGATAAAAATAATTTTGCACATTTACTTAAAATTTTTTGGATATTTTGAATATCTTTAGAAATTCAATGAAATTGTTTCAAAATACCATTCCATAAAATTAACTTAAACACAAACTCATGTTTTTTGTCTCTCTTTTAGTATCACTGCTCTCAGCTTCATTGTTTAATATTTCATTTAAAACCTCAACAATGGAATTATAGTTTTGCACAATTTGCAGAAGTGGCTTCGAAATGAGCTTCACTCTTAATCACCAGAAATTCTGAATCCAAATAAAATTTTAGTGTAATCCATCATTGGTTGTAGAAGGGAGAAAGTTATATATTTCCTGAATGAAGCCAAAAAAATTCACTGCTTCAAAACAACAAACCACAGTGGCTCAGCTTACAACATTTAAACAATGTTCAGTGCAAGGAATGTAAATTGCATATTGCTTTTATTATAAAATTATAGCTTGGATCTCTTTATGTTTTTCTGACATATTAGTCATGTTGTCATATGAGTAGTCTTGACATTTCTTAAAATAAAATCCACACATTCATTAAATAATCTAATACTACTTTCTAGATTTTTTTCAGTATGACCTTCTAATGGCTAAAATGCGTTGAAACATAACATGATATTCAGTGTCAGGAGATATATGTCAAAGAATAATTGTCAATTGATCAATGTATTGATATATCTGGTGTCAAATCAACCGATAAATTAAAATATCTTGTTTCTTTTATATTGTTCAAAATAGATTTTCTTATATCATTTGCCATTATTTCAATTAATTCTTCACATATCGGTTTTGACAAGTATGATGCTTCTCCCAATCTAGCATTTCCAAATATGTTTTACTAAAAAAGGATCGAAGTGAACCAGAAGTTCCCACAGTCCTAGGTAATTTTAATTTTGAGATTTAAATTTTTTATCAGTTTCACAAAATAGTAAACCATATTCTTCTAAAGTTTTTATCACTTCTATGACTTGCTTTAAGACTGAGTTTCCAATATTCTTCACCTTCCCTTATTCGATATTCTATTGCACAATCAATTGTTAAATTTTGTTTCCTTGTCAGATATGGAGGCATAGCTGTTTTATGATCTTCTAATTTTTCATAAGATTCAATTGATATTGGATTTCTCCAGCCACTAAATCCATTATTTGCAAATTCAGATAAGGAAGTGGACCACACTTTGCAAACAAAACAGTATGTGTGATCAGTAGTAGTAGAGTTTAGAAGACAATCATATTTATATTTTTTTCCATTTGCTTTGGCATCATAAAAAAATCCCCAGAGAACAATATTGTATTATTTTTGAATGTCTAGTTTGAATTTACAAAAGAATAATTCCAGTATTGACATTCTTTTGGTACTTTTCTAATCTAAATGATGTAATTTCTTCAGAAAGAGAAGTCCAACATCCAATGTTTTTGCTTACCGCTCTTCTTTTATTAACTTTTTGTTGGATACAATTTCCGCACAAGGTAAGTTTACTGATTCCCTTTGTGATGCAGTTTCTTCAGTATTAACATTTTCTTTATTAATCAGAGCATTTGAAGAAAATGGACTTTCTTCTTTCGAGACAAGCAAATTGTTTCCATTCATAGATGTACTGTTGCTGGTTTAAAAAAAGTGTCAAGTTTAGTTAACAAATCTACCTTCTTCCTTTTTTGGAGTGCCACTTTCAAACCTCTTCATTTTTTTTTTGTCTAGGCAGAAATTTTAAATATAAAATATAACTATTCATAAAAAATTTCAAAAATATTTATTGATTCCATATAGAATATAAAACTATAAAAATTAATGTATTGCAAAGAAATCATTAATTATATGATATCTTATAATAATTAATAAATTTTCATGTTCACTTGCTTTACAAAATTTTATAAGCGAATATATTTCGATGAACCACTTCCATTTGAACAAACTTTCATTTTAACTATATAATTCAAATATGAAAAAAAAACATTTTTTTCCTGTATACTTACAGTTGCAAGGCTTAATAGAAAAAGATCACCAAACATTTTGTGGCATTATACCTCAAGGTAATTTTAACTCCAACATTCATCCTCCTTTTAGCACAGATTCATGTGTTCACACAAGAATTTTGTTGCCTGAAGAGTAAACCAATCAATTATTGGAGGATCAACAACAAGTATCTTATTTCCAAATGCAAAAATTCTTTGCAGTCTTAAATTGGCAATAAGGTATATAGTTTTGTTTAATCATACCATAGATATTAAAAACTTAAATAAGTTATCACCTGAAAGTTATCCAAATGCTCAAGATAATCATGGCATCATACTAATCATCCAATAGCAATTAAAATCATAAATTCTATTATTAGTAAATGACCAAAATTTCTTTATCACTTTCAAATAATTAACCAACAGCCATTTTGGCAACCTTTGATCACCAGAAGTGAATTTCAATCACATTTTTATAGGGTAGCACAGAAAAATTTTCTCAGTTCAATTTTTTTCTTAAAATTTAGAGGCCTCCTGAAAGCCAAAATTCCACACTTTAGCTTATTTAGCTTAATGGTAAATCCGGTGGTGTATATAGACACATCTGATATGAATAGCAGAGGCTGGAACTCAAGGTCTATGAATCATAGCTCCAACTTTGTCATTTCTGGTGCGTAAACTTCTTACAAACTCCAAAATAATAAATCATTCAATTATTTATTTAATAAATGCAAAAACAATATAAACTACGAGTGAATCTTTGCATTGTTATAACTATTGCTCCGTCATGTTCGATGACAAAACAGTTCTTTTAGCAAGATAAAGTGCTTTTTTTTTTTTACAAGTTGGATGTTAGCTTTCATGACACTTATTTTAATTTGCTATCTTTCTTAAGCAACTTAATGATCATATTTATGGAACAAAAAGCTAGTTTTTTTGGATTGATTCCAATTGGATGAAAAACAAAAAATAAAACTTTAGCCAATTGAATGAAACCTAGGTACTTGAATCTCATCTGAGTGATTAAATAAGATTTAAAAAATCTTTCTTTATGGTTTTAATTGTGCTTTCAAACTCAATAAATAAAAGATCTTATAATTTATTTACTACTGTAGCTTTTATCTCAAGAGAGTTCTCTGATTAATGAATCTGGGTATAAGCTAGCTTCAGTGATATAATAGAACTGTTTAGCAATGCACTATAAATTTTTACAAACTAGTAGCTACTGATGATATATTTGTTTCAATTTAAAACTATAAATGTTACGTGTTTTATATTACTATTCACTTAATAAATTCATATAAAGCTAAAACTTTAATACATATGCCTTGAGTGCTTAATTTTAGCAAGAGAGACCTCTACAAATCATAACATGAGATTCGACTTTATAAAGATAAGAGGATCTCTTATCTTTATAAAGTCGAATCTCGTGTTATGATTTGTAGAGGTCTCTCTTGCTAAAATTAAGCACTCAAGGCACATGTACTAAAGTTTTAGCTTTATATAAGTATTACGTGCTGACATTGCGCTTAATAAGAATTAATATTTATAATAAATTCATGTAATTTTTTTTTAATAACTTGTCTGCATTAGATAGTTTGGTATTAATTTTAAAAAATGATAAAATCTTTAAGCTCCTATTATGTTTTCTTAACTATTTATCTTTTGTATGTAAATTACTAAATTGGCTAGGATTTTGCCATGTACTCTTTTTAATGAAGCATAGGCTACACAAATTATATTAAAAAAGAATATACTATAGATTTAGGAAAATTTATTCAAGTGTAATTAACATTGATACTTGTGAAGCATATATTATTAACATTCTATTATGCATTAAAAGAAAAAAAATATCATGATAAAAAAGTTAATTTTTAAAATAATAGAATATAAATGTACTTTAGATGGTATAGCAAGAACTGGGATCAAATAATATTTTAATCAAGTTAAGTCAATATTTACAGCAACATTTTGACTTGATTTCCAAAAAACAGCTGTTGTAGAATTTCTATGAAGAGTTAACCATAGCAAGTATACACGTAATAAATAATAAAATTTAGAGAATAATGTATTTTGAATATTAACAATCACTATCTGTAACATAAAATAAAATGTAAACTCTCATTAGGATACATGTCTGAATTATTTATTTTATGTTGCTGTAGTGATTATTTCAAATATATTGTATGTGCTTTAAATTGACATTTCAAAAAAAAACTGTAGGCATATCTCCGTTGTTTATAAAATCAGTAATATTTATATATTGTAATGGAAGATAGCCTAAATACAAGTCATAGTGATTAATTCTTTCATTGTTCAATTATTTTTTTTTTGGTAATCAAACAATATGCTGGTCATCCATTCATGTAACAAGAGCTTTCAGATCACCAAAATAATAACAAGCATAAATATCATTAATTCGAATATATTATTAAAAAAATATTGGTGATTATTAAGAATACTGCTGCCATTTAAGATTATACATGGTGATCAAATTACACATTGGTTCCTCTGAAGATCATGCATAAATTGCATCTACTATGGATACTGGTTATATTTCCTGGTCATCATTAATTTTTAAACTACCTCCAATAGTCAGTTTAAGAATTATTTACTTTGATATTAGAAATGTGACAAACAATTGCAAGTAAAAACAATAGACTATATATTTTATTTTATGTAACTACTTGCACATACACTCAAACACACAGATGTATATAATGAATAGCTGGAGTAATATATATGCAAGATGTAATCAAAAATTTTTAATACAGATATCATTTCCAGCTTTCTTTAACATATTAAAAATATATACTATATCTTTCAGGCACATTTAATTTATCCTATAATAACAATATCGTCAAACATATTCATAACCAGTGTTCACATGGTAAAGAAAGTCCATTTATCCTGCTTTCACATGCGTTTTATATATAGATTTGTGTAATTCTAATGAAATTCATTCACTTAACATAAACATATAACAATAACTGCACTTGAATTGCATCTAATTAAAATATTATATGCAAAAAAAGAAGAAGCAAAATCTGATTGAAAAATGTTTTACAGATAAAAGAAAATGGTTAACTTAGACCCCTTTCCCAAAAATAAATAAAGTTTTTACAATGAGAGCTTACAAAGTTAAGGATCTTATCTAAAATATATATCTTATAGTTATATGGAAATCTATTAATATCTTTAGGATATTGATTATTTTTTACACTGATCTAAAATCAAGTTCTAGTTTATAGTCAATAATTGACATTTAATCTGAAGCTGTAGACTGTCTCCAAATTTTCTTGGGCTATTGTTGTACTAGAATTTTTATCAATAAGGCTAACTTTTCTGGACTGATAATATATTATAGGCAATATATAATGCTATGATAATTTCTCCTGGATAGAGAAGTGTAGTATTTATTCAACTTTGAAGAGCTATATAAAAAGAATGATAGCTATATTTCTGCTAGGCATTTTCATAGGTTACCATAGTTTTAAATTCACCACCACATTTAGGGGTGTTTAACACTTAGAAGTATTGTCACAGCTAATTTGCTTAATTTAAAAAAATGTAAGTAGATAGCATAAGCTACTATGTCAGTTCAAATTGACTAATTTCTTTTTCAAAGCTTCCTTCTTTTCTACTTGATGCAAATAATCTCAATCTGATCAGATCTTATCTCTATTGTTCAATTACTTTATGTTTATATTATTTCCAAAAATGATGATATCCTATAATAATCCCTTTTGCTCTTTGTCATCAAAAATATATCTTCCATAGTTCAAAAAATCAACATGCCACTATACTGAAATAATTTTCTACAACACAATAATGTAATTTTGTCTTATTGTTATTGTTGCTGTTTTGGAACATCAACACTCTTCAAAAGATGGAGTCTGGAACCCAAATTTCTTGACTTCATCATTAAAATAAATCTTAATGCACTGCCCACGAATTGGTTTCTTTATCACCGAAGAGGTTTTACCAGCATTGACCCTATATGTGGTCTGTGTGCTCGTGAAGATGAAACCATAGACCATATTATACACCAGTGCTCAAGACTTAAAACTCTGAAAGATATAATTATAATCAATTCCAACATAAGACCTGATATGATTTTCTCACTTGAAAATGCCATTCATAATGGATTTTTTTCAATAATAAGGCTTTCTACCTTTGTCCTTTATTCCATATGGATAGTGAGATGCAAAAGTCTCATGGAATTATCCCCGCCACAAATCATACCATTGTTTTATCAAACGCTCAAAAAAATCAAGAAACGTGACCAGCTCCTTGCCTCCAGTAAAGTCTTTGCTGACACCTGATCTTTAATTGCTCTTTCCTTTTCCTGATTATCAATTCCCACCTACCCAGCATTATAGAATAGTCAATTATAAAAGAAAATATTCATGTTCATATTAAAAATGCTAATACCATTAAACAAGTTCTTAGAATCTCTTCACTATACCTAACCACATAAGAGTATAACAATTGTGCTCTCATAACATAATCTAGCCAGATGACAAATAAAACATCACATAATCATATTATTGTACAATTTATTCATTTATTTATCCTTTATTAGTATGTAATCACTATTTATTGTTAATAAATTTTTTATTGAAATGAACTGTTTGAGTTAATTAATTGATGTTGTAATTTGCTTTAATTATAAAAAATATATTATAATAATTTTTAAATTCTTTTGCCATCATTACTGAAAGTAACATGTCATATTTTAACAAAATAACTCTTATCTTTTTTATTTTCAAAACCCCCATATTTATCTACTATTACTTTTTAAAATGATATGAGACTTGCCTTCATGAGCTATTCCCATTTCCTGAAATGAAAATGTTATATAATGGAGTCTACTTATAGCATGTGCATATTATAAAGATCATACTTATTTCAATTTTATACTTGAACACTCGCACACATAATTTACCTTATACTTAAAAATTTTAAATATCAGTTTTAAAATAAATCTTTGTGTATCATTATGAACCTTTCATAGCAATCAATACTCTTTCTATTCTTAAACTTAATGAGTTTAAAATAAATAAAGACAGGTTATTAAAACATGCATAATAATATAGATCCATACTACATTTTATATTCATTATTGTTTTTCCTCTCCTTTCTCTGTATTAGTATTTTGGAGGATTTTATTTATCTAATCACATTATATAATATTTAAATATATGTATAGTATATATATTTTAAGCTAGATGTAATTAGAGAGGATTTGAATCCAGATTTTTACATTCCCTTTAGTCATGCACTCCAACTTATACAACTGATATATCATATATGCAAAAAAGATAAATGATCTCCAATATATATATTGTATCAAACTAGTACTCATCAGTTGGTCCTGATCATCATCTCCCACATATAATTGATGCTTGGTTTATATTAAGATAGCAAATCCTCAAACTTTAATGGAGAGGCTTCAATCTTTTCCATTCTTCAACCATCCGTATCATTGAAAATCTGATGATGATCTGTTCAAAGCCCTTGTTTGCCCATTTTTGTTGTCGTACCCATGTTGACCATGAGTCAATCTGACTGCCCATATGAAGAACCTTAAGCTCATTTAAATACACAGAATAGGGATGGGCAAACTACAGGCTGAATATGTAATATACATGTATTTAAATATACATATTCAACCTGGATTCTGCCCATCCCTCTTCTGAGTATTTAAATGGGCTTAAGATCCTTCATATGAGTGGTGAGATTGACATGGTCAACATGAGTATGACACAATTAAAATTGGCAACATATTAAGTCTGTATTCTGCTCATCCTCTTCTGTGTATTTAAATGAGCTTCAGATCCTACATATGAGTGGTCAGATTGACTTATGGTAAATGCAATAAAAAATTAGCAAACAAGGGCTTTGAACCCATCATCATCAGATTTTTAATGATATGAATGGCTGAAGAGTGAGAGAGTGAAAAAAATTGAAGCCTGTCCATTAAAGATTGAGGGTTGGTATCTTAATATAAACCAAGCACTGATTATATAAATATGTAGGAGATGATGATCTGAACCAATTGATGAGTGCTGGTTCAGCACAAAATATATATATTGGAAATCTCTTTTTTTTTTTTTCATGTATATGATCATGTATATTGGCCGTATAAGATGGAGTGCATGACTAAAGGGAGTGGGAAAGCCTGGGTTGGAATTCCCTCTAACTAATCACAATATGCATATAATTATTTTATATAATTAATAAAACTGATAAGTAAAAGCAAAAGCAAAATTAAACTAAAAAAAAAAAACTTACTGTGTGGCTTTAGGGGAAAAATCAAAGAATAATTAATTTGAAGTATTAATAAAAATAAAATAATGGAATAGATAAATGCTTGGATGGTCATATGGCATTTGAGCATTAAAATGAATGGTCAAACTTCAATCCAGAAATCTTTAGTTATTCCATCACTGGTAAATCATGTAAGACATTATTGAAAACAATATATATATATTCTTTTTCTTTTTTCTATTATAAAATTTATTAGCAAATTAGTATTTTAAAAAAATTGTAAATTTATTATATATATAGAAAATCTTATTTATATGCAATCAGATCCAAAGTCCATCGATGTTCATCCTGTAAAGCAATAAAAAGTCCTACTCAAAAAAAAACCTTCATTTTTCATAGTGTAAATATATCAAAAAACATCTCATGGCTTCCAGAGCCATGACTACCCAGAGCCATGACTACATTAAGATTAGTATTTTGTTATTTTACTCAAGAACTTAATTCTATAATTTGATTACTCATATTTAGATGATTTCTGAAGTTAATGTGTTTGGTAGTATCATTTGATAGCAGCAAAAAATTGGCCTATATTAAACTCAGAACGCTATATCTTGACAAAGACTTCCTGATGATCATCATCTCCTTCTCAAACCTCACACAATATAATATACTTATATATCAACAGTGAGCTAGAGTTTGCACATTCAACCTTAAACAAGATTAATTCCCTTCTGTCTTCTGACAAGTCTCCAACAATACTTTTTGGAGACTTTAATATGAGTTACACCAAGTTCAATCATAAATAACTTCATCTTCTGAACAGTTTTTCTCTGTGGAGAAGGCTGTTTCCCACCTAATGCCTTCTTCTTTTACAAGCATCAAACAACTTCCCTCATCGATCTACTGTACTATTCACCAGAAATTCATTACGACCTCAATGCAACTCTTCATCTAGTTCCATTTACATATCATCTAGCCATGCAACTCTCACTAACATTTGATTCAAACTATTCAATTCAATCTCAACTCTCTCTCACAATCAGACTACTAAACAAATCAGCAACCCCGGAATGTATTTTTTTGGAGGCATACATATTATTCCAAAAGGTCAAAATTCTTTCCCTTTCACCAATTCAAGGATGGTCATCATTCATGGGAATTCTCAACTTGTTAATCAACTCATATACCAAGAGAACCAAAGGTCCCAAACATCTTTTGGGTGAGCTGGAGGCAATTGCCGAGAGGCTTGATAATTCCTCTCCCTTTGACATCTGTCCTCAGTCAATCATTGAATAAAAATCTCAATACCTAGAAAACAAAGATGCTTGGCGCAATATATTGCCACAAAAAGAACCAAAATCTTCCTTGCCTCCCACCATAACTGGACCTGAAGCTATATTATATTGGCACTGGGAGCTGCAACCAGGCCCACCCCCATAATGTTCACCATAAATCAGGTTCAGTGCAGTGGTCCTACCATGCTTGATGAAATCCACAAGCACTTCAAATCCAAATTACAGATGAAAGATTTTGAAATAGGGCACATTTGGAGGGAGACTGAGACTCATTCCATTCATAATATCACAGAAGCAAAAATCATCCAAAAGCTAAAAGCATATCCAGAGAGTACACATCCAGGAATTCATGGCATCCCTAGATTTTTACTCCTCCATCCATCTCACTTTACTGCACCCATAGTCTGTCAGCTAATTGATGTGCTAGCTGGAGATTTCCAAAACATCCCGGATCTCTATCCAGTGGTGATGGTCCCCTTTCTAAAAAAGCACATAAACCCACCTGAATTAACTAACATTAGGCCAATTTCTATGATTCCTTTATTCATCAAAACTATAGAGTCCATAGTAAAGGATTCAATACAAGACCAGCTGTTTAAACACATTTCCCACTTCCAATTGGCTCACAGAAATTATCAAGCAGTATAACACTTTCTCCTCCTGATTGAACATGTCAGGTCTCACAGAAATTATCAAGCAGTATAATGCTTTCTCCTCCTGATTGAACATGTCATGTCTCACAGAAAATCTAAACCCATAGTAATTCAGCTAGATTTCTCCTCCACTTCTGATGCAATAGTTCACTCAATTCTGCTTCAAACCCTCCAGGATTACAATGTTCCAGATGTCTTCATTCACATAATAGGAAATATCCTCAACAGGTCAGTCTTCACTTCACTAGATGGAAAGCTAACTGAAGGTTTCAGACCACATTTGTCAATTCCACAAGGATCTCCGCTTGCCACCCTATGTTTTATAACATATCTGAATCCACTGCTTAAACAGATTGAAGCCAAGCTTCCAGGAATCTATGTTCCTAGCTTAAAACAAACAGTACTGATATTTCTCATCTGCTGGCCTTCCTCCAACTAGTAAATACATATGCTAGCAGATTAAACCTCCAAATTTGTAAAATCATTAATGTGGAACATTAGAACAGGGCAACCAATCCCTTTAGTGTTCTCCTCCAAACCTCTCCGTTTTTGGGCTTTCCAATTGCATTATCGAGGCTGGCAATGACAAAGGCAATTCAGAACCTAATATTGAATAAAACAAAGAAAATAATTGCATCACTCACCAAGATCTCCTTATCACTCATTGGCAAAGTTACATTATTAAATACCCTGGTTTATTCTAGACTGTCCTACTACCTTCCCATCATCAGACCCACTAAGCTCTTTGAAAAATCAATGAACTCTCTGTGTTCCAAACTTCTGAAATGGCAAGGTGGTGGCTATTAGCATGGCCAAGGCTTAAATGCCTAAAGAGCTTAATGGTCTTGGTCTGCACTCTGTCTCCACCCTCTACCTTTAAAAATCCATTTCCCTTCTGTGCTTGACATGCTTAAAATTGCCAAATCTCAATCTTCCGGTTGTCAACCCTACTGATACTCCACCTCCACTCACAAGTAAATGGATGAGTGAAATCTGGAATCAAATCAATATAGCCATGAATCCCAGCCAACTAGCACTTGATGCTAAAAAGTCTTTCTGGACTGTCTACAAAAACACCAAGATCAAGCCACGACTCAAAATGTATTGGGGCTTTCCAACAAAGCCTTGATCCAAAAGCTGAATCACTGGTATGTTGAATCCAAACACATCAACTTTCTTCTTAAGCTTGATCTGGCTTCTCTTTCCACAAGTTGCTTTCTTGTGGCCAGAAGGGGTTTCTCAAAGATTGGACCCCAGTGCCAGCTCTGCCACTCAGCTGATGAGACCATAACCCACCTATTATACATGTACTCCACCTTCTCTCCTATCAGGAATTTCATCATTAACAACATTTCATTAGACATCAGAGATGTCCCATCAATTCAAAACATGATCAAATAGGGAACCTATGCATCCATCAGACTGTCCATATTCTTGACCTTCACCTTATGGCTAACCAGATGCAAATTAATGTTTGGACATTTTACAATACTCCACTTCAGATTTACATCAAGCTACTCACACAGGCTAAAGTCAGAGACTCAGCCCTTGCACCACAGCTGTTACACAGAGACACTTGGGAAAAGATTGAGTTTCCAAATGAATAACCCACCATGAATATCAGGACTGTGCAGAATGGGTACCTCTCTTGTTTTAATCTGTATGCTTTAAATACAATGTGAACCTTTCAGTGTACAAAGATCACTTCATGTTTAAATAAAATATGTATAAAAAAAAAAGCAAATAGAATAAATTATTATTCCTGTTCAATAAAAAAATATTTACTTATTTAAACTTAGAAATAATTCTGCATTAAAAATTTAATCTAATATACTCTACAAACACACATTCATGTGGATAGCAATCACAGAAAGATTTTGCAATACTTGGATTACCACATTTCTCTTATTATCTAAATTTATATATCATTTCTAATACTAATGAATATTTTGAATTGTTTTATAATTAAGAAAAGATAAATTTTGAATAATAAATTAGATTAATACATTCATAGTTGGAATTCTTTAGAATTTTGAAAGCAGGATATGTACATAAAAGTTTTTTAAAATTACAACTGAACTTCATCAAAGAAAATGCTAATTAACCTAATTCTACTTGCAAATAATAATAATAACACAAAAGAAAACTCGAATGAATGAGAGGATTTATCTCTGGAAATAATATAGAAGCGCTTAATGGATAATCCTGTATAATTAAAGAGAAAAGGAAATGGTTAACATTTTTGCCTAATTAAACAATAAATTATCTTTTAAAATTTAAAATTTATTTTATAATAAAATAATTAAATTAATACATTGTTATAATTCTATGTAAGAATACAATCAAAGCAGATAAATATGTAATACAAGTTATTATTTCTTATATTAAATGTACATCTACGTTGGGAATTGCCATTATTGTATTTATATAGCTTTTGTAGAATATTAGGAAGGAAAGCAACAATAACAAAAAGAATAATTGAAATTAAAAAATATTTAGAAATTATACTACTTTAATTAAGTGTGTGTAAATGTACATGTCAGTAATACATAAAAAAATAATTAAGTAATGATTAAAATTCAAGTATATTGTCTATATTTAACTTGATGTAATTAGAAGGGATTTGAAATCAGACTTTCAAGGTCCCTACAACTATCCACTCCATCTTATACAACCAACATAATAGCTACATACATGTGAAAAAGATAAATGATCTCTAATATTTGTATTTGGTGCTGAAACCAGCACTCGTAAGTTGATCCAGATCATCATCTCCCCACACATATACAATTAATGCTCAGTTTATATTAAGATGGCAAATCCTCAAGCTTTAATGGAGGGTGAAGAAGATTGAAGTCTGACCATAAAAGTTTGAGAATTAGTTATCTTAATATAAACTGAGCATTGATTAAATATATATAATGGAGATCATTTATCTTTTTCACATGTATGTGGTCAAGTATATCAGTCATATAAGATGGAGTAGATAGCTGTAGGAAGCTTGGAAGTTTGAGTTAAAATCCCTTCAAATTAATGATTAATGAATCAGAAAATCATGTGATGTTTGAGCACCTAAAAGGACAAGTTGATCTTCAGTCTAAAAACTGTTAGCTTCTAAATGCACTATTTTAACTATAGTACTAGTTTATTGCATAAAGATTAATGATTCAATATTGTAAGTACTGAGTTATCTTTTTGATACAATTTCAAAACTTTATTCAATTGAAGACTAAAGTTTAATAATATATATTTTAATTATTAATTGCAATTTATTTATTTAACAAAATATGCTAGAATATTTCCAATTATCTAATGTTGAATGTTTTTAGAAAAATCCAAATTTTAAACTTTTTCAGACATTATTTAACTGTTAATCGCAGCACTCAGGTTAGTATATAACAAACATTTCAAGGTATATTATTTTATTTTCTCTTTCATGTGTTGCTAGCCTGATCAGTATACTAGCATAGAAATTGAAACTAAATCTTTAAATTCATAAATATTGAATTTAAAGTCTAGTTTCTTAAAATAAAATCTTAAATTCAAAATTCATGAAACTAAAGTTACAGGTTCAGTTCCTATGTTAGTACTGTCACTGGTCAGATAACAACACATGAACAAGAGAGGACAATAATACCACTCAAAATATTGTGTTTCTTATTAATCTAATTATATAATTTTAAATCTTCTCATTTAATACCACTCAAAATATTGTGTTTCTTACTAATCTAATTATATAATTTTAAATCTTCTCATTCGATAATTTAATTTATAAACCAATTAAGCGTATGTCACGCTTGAATGTGAAGCTATAATAATATACAGGAATTAATATACGCTAAGCGCTTTCGAGGTCCTTTACCTCATATTCATAGCGGTGCTGTGAGCTGCAAAATGTAAAAATGGACATTTATTTGAACCTTCCCACCCTAAAATAGTCTGTATCGAGAAAAACGACATTAAGCGGAAGATCAGAGAAGCGTACTATATCAATTACAATAACAACTCTATCAATAGACGTGACACCTGCTTCGACATCTCTAAACGCTGGACTATTTAGCCCATTTGCATATGCTTTGCATACCACTTCTCCCACTCCATTTTTACATTTTGCAGCTCACAGCACCGCTATGAATATGAGGTAAAGGACCTCGAAAGCGCTTAGCGTATATTAATTCCTGTATATTATTATAGCTTCACATTCAAGCGTGACATACGCCTAATTGGTTTATAAATTACTAATCTAATGTATTTGAAAAAAAGGGATTTAACATTAAATATTATATGGAAATATATTATACAAAAAAAAAGGGTTTTTTTTAAGACAGCCAACTAATAGCAAATGTTATAAAAACTTGTCAAGACTTCAAGCAGGAGATAGTCATTAATAGCTTTATTAAATATTTTGACTTTTTCACTTTTATGCATAAATTTTATTGTCATTAATTATGTGGTTCATGATTCTATTAGTCATAACTGTATATGCCAGAGTTTTGATAAACTTCATATCTGAAATGGATAATTGCAAAATTCATAAGTAGTTCTGAATTTACTGATGAAACTCTAGAAATATTTAAAAAGACTAAATCCAGATCAATCTACAGACAATATATGTATGTGTCTATGTACATATTATGTATTTCAAGAAATTTTATATGCCCATATTTACATATATACACAATCCTATATATATAAAATTAAACTAGAAGTTTTATATATAACTAAACCTAACAACCTTAAATATTTTGCATTGACTGCTAGTTATATCAATCTTATGCAGTTTACAAATCAACAAACTATTCTACAAGATAAATGCTTCAAGAATAATCTTTATTATGAGCTGCCTTGGAGTCTTTCTCCCATGAAATGTAGATCAAATTGATCATAAAGCATGAATGAATCATGTAGCAGTCTAATATACTTTAACGTAACCCCCCTCGCTTTATTGCTTGCGAGAGATCTACGGTTACCAAGAGATTACGGCTTCGAAACTAACATGACACAGCGTAAGGCTTTATTTTTTTTCTCACATCGACAGTTGTTTATAATCCACATAAGAGGGCGCCAGATACGATTATTTAAGTGTTTTAACTACTCGCATCACCTTACATTATGTCAAAACGATTCCGAAGTCAAACCCCGCCCGCTAACTCGATACTCTCAGCATGGACCAATCCGATGACTCAGGGTCGCTACACGATTGTCCCTAACAAGACTCCTCCCGGAGAAGACGCATTGACCGCTAATTAAAATCAGCATGTTTCTTTACTAAGTCTATCACGGCAGGAAGGCCGTTTATTGGTCACCGCTGACCTATCAATCTGTTCGTTTACGCCCGAACACAAGGCTTATAAATCATCCCCCCGCTTTATTGCTTACAACATAAGTTATTGACATTTATTTTCATAGACCCGCCCTCTCTTAAGACTATCTTAACTAGATGACATACTAAAGAAAACATCGTGACTCACGGCGCGATGTTGATACATAAAACAATATAAAACAAATATTAATCTAAATCTAAATGACGAATCTATCTAATAATTTAAACAATAACTATGATAACAAGTATAAATTAAGAATTTGAATCGTGTGAAATGATTTGATAAATGCTCGAATTGATTATATAATGAACAAGTTTATTAAGATATTAATTTTGTTAAGTTAACGATCTGTAGTCACACACACACATAAACACGCTCTCAGAGAAACATAATTAATAAATACAAGTATGCATTGCGAAATAAAGTTCATTTCATGGATTAAATAATTCTCTATCCTGACTTTCATTTAAGTTTAAAGTTCATGTGAATAAAGTTCTGTTATACGATAAATTATCAGACGAGGAAAGTTCAAGTTTGATTTGTACAAATTAGGTAGGTTATTTACGAGATTGCCTGTAAGAGTTCTAGATTGAGTGAGTGATTTAATATAAACATATTTACCTAGGTTTTATCTTGGTTGCGGCGATTATCGGTTGATCCTGGTACACGTGGGAATTTTGCGGAACATATTATCAGCTGGAGCATTCACGAAACACGATGTTATCGGAGTTGCATAGTCCTGGAGATTTTGGTAGCGGAGCGCCGATCAGTCACTGAGAGGTTTATTAGCCCCTCATGACGATCGACGCTCTTGGTATTAATTTCGGAATAGTCATCTTTAATGCCGAGGAATTCGTTGAGTTACTTCAGACCAATTCAGTGGTACGCCAATGGCATAAGCGTCGGATGATGAGCAGGTGATAATAACAACAGTAATGATCGCGTAATAATATCACTATATCAATAGGACAGGGATATCTATGTAGAATAGCATCTAGAATCCTGTTCTATCTTTTTTTGACTAGGTTTTGAGGTGTATTTAAAAGGTTTGGTCCATATCTTGGGATCCAATCTACCCCCAGAGTTCCCTGTTTCTCAAGTTGTCGTTAAGGTCCGCGTTAGCATTACTCACTCTCTTTTTTGCTACAGGCAATCTTTATTTTGAGGCAATCTCGTTTCGCAATCAATCCTATTCTTTCACATTTTTAATGCATGCGTGTGTGTGTGTTTTTATTAGAACAATACATGCTATTTTAAAATTAGAAGTCGAGCACTTATCATTTCATTAGATCTTTTCTATTACTCTTATTTTAAATGATTTTCTAAAATAATCCCCTGTTAAATTCCCATGGCGTTTTTTTGAAGGACCATTATACATTTTAATTAAGAAAGCGAATTTTGATTTCTAACGGCAAATTATATTTATCATGTCAAAGAAACAAATTATATTTAAACGTGAATTATATTTATCATTTCAAGATAACAATTATATATTTATTATTTATCAAATTGACTCATATTTATTATTTAAGATTACGAATTATACTTATTATTTATGCAAGTGAATTATCTTTATTATTTAAGGAATAAACTACATTTATTATTTACCAGCTTTAATCATTTACTTTATACGTTTACGATCTGCATTTTTATGGGTGTGTTTTACAGCGGTATTTTATACATATATTTTATACGATGAAGGAAACTATTCTAAATTACGATAATGAGGTTATGCGTGTTTTAGGTTGCTTGTTGGTGTGTGTATTTCTTGATGCTTTCTGGATTTAATATTGATGTAACGCTGTCTCGTTACATATCCCCGCGCTCCGTCTAAAAAAAATCAAAATGCGGGGTTTCGCACTTTTGGATTTTTTTTTTTTTTTGTTTGTTCTTCCCGTTTCCACTGTTTACTCCGGGCAGCTTCCTGGGATTCGCCCTCCCCTCACTTAAGGAAATACTTTGGCAGGTTATATGGTCAGGCTCGGATTTGATCTCTACGAATTCTGCTCGGCGTGCCATAGTCGGTACATTTTCCCCAACCTGGTACAGGCACCCGGGCGGAAGGTGGCATGGGGATGGACATTTCCGAGGTCCCGCGATGCAAGGTTACGACTCTATAGGGCCTTTCCTGACGGCCTATCTAATGGGAGGCAGGGGGATGGACCTTTCCGAAGTCCCCTCTGCGGAACACGATAAGTGGGCGGTTGCGAACGATTTGGAACCTAAATATACGAAATATCCGAGCTCTGTACCTCCTAGCACAAGGGTAAGTAGTGAGGGAAAGAACAAGGTCGCTTATCTTTCGTGCCCCGTCTCTCTCTCCTTTCCTTTCGTTGGTCTCCGTGTTTTGTTTGTTTGTTTTTTTTCTTTTTTTTTTTTTTTTTTTATCACTACGTTTTGGTTGACGGCGGGCGATGTTCTTTAATTTGCTGGCTTTCAAACGACTAGTTTACTTAACGTGAATAGTTTCCTTGCGTTAGTTACTGGTTTAAATGGAATGACGGTTTATATAACCCCCTCCCCCCCCTTTGTTTGTGTGTGGTGCGATGCTATGTGTGTTTTTTTTTTCGGTCCGGGGTCATTTTCCTACGATAATCGCCGATTGTTAGTGGGACTCCATTATCATATTCCAGTGTCAGTCTGGGTCCGTCAGCGTTTTTTTTTTTTCTTTAAGACGCTTCATTTATACTAGCCTCACGTTGGAAGCGCCAAATTTAACGTAACCCCCCTCGCTTTATTGCTTGCGAGAGATCTACGGTTACCAAGAGATTACGGCTTCGAAACTAACATGACACAGCGTAAGGCTTTATTTTTTTTCTCACATCGACAGTTGTTTATAATCCACATAAGAGGGCGCCAGATACGATTATTTAAGTGTTTTAACTACTCGCATCACCTTACATTATGTCAAAACGATTCCGAAGTCAAACCCCGCCCGCTAACTCGATACTCTCAGCATGGACCAATCCGATGACTCAGGGTCGCTACACGATTGTCCCTAACAAGACTCCTCCCGGAGAAGACGCATTGACCGCTAATTAAAATCAGCATGTTTCTTTACTAAGTCTATCACGGCAGGAAGGCCGATCTTATTGGTCACCGCTGACCTATCAATCTGTTCGTTTACGCCCGAACACAAGGCTTATAAATCATCCCCCCGCTTTATTGCTTACAACATAAGTTATTGACATTTATTTTCATAGACCCGCCCTCTCTTAAGACTATCTTAACTAGATGACATACTAAAGAAAACATCGTGACTCACGGCGCGATGTTGATACATAAAACAATATAAAACAAATATTAATCTAAATCTAAATGACGAATCTATCTAATTTTAAACAATAACTATGAGAACAAGTATAAATTAAGAATTTGAATCGTGTGAAATGATTTGATAAATGCTCGAATTGATTATATAATGAACAAGTTTATTAAGATATTAATTTTGTTAAGTTAACCTTTTGTAGTCACACACACACATAAACACGCTCTCAGAGAAACATAATTAATAAATACAAGTATGGATTACACGTATTTGTTCCGATCTTTTCATGGATTAAATAATTCTCTATCCTGACTTTCATTTAAGTTTAAAGTTCATGTGAATAAAGTTCTGTTATACGATAAATTATCAGACGAGGAAAGTTCAAGTTTGATTTGTACAAATTAGGTAGGTTATTTACGAGATTGCCTGTAAGATTTCTAGATTGAGTGAGTGATTTAATATAAACATATTTACCTAGGTTTTATCTTGGTTGTGGCGATTATCGGTTGATCCTGGTACACGTGGGAATTTTGCGGAACATATTATCAGCTGGAGCATTCACGAAACACGATGTTATCGGAGTTGCATAGTCCTGGAGATTTTGGTAGCGGAGCTTCCGATCAGTCACTGAGAGGTTTATTAGCCCCTCATGACGATCGACGCTCTTGGTATTAATTTCGGAATAGTCATCTTTAATGCCGAGGAATTCGTTGAGTTACTTCAGACCAATTCAGTGGTACGCCAATGGCATAAGCGTCGGATGATGAGCAGGTGATAATAACAACAGTAATGATCGCGTAATAATATCACTATATCAATAAGACAGGGATATCTATGTAGAATAGCATCTAGAATCCTGTTCTGTCTTTTGACTAGGTTTTGAGGTGTATTTAAAAGGTTTGGTCCATATCTTGGGATCCAATCTACCCCCAGAGTTCCCTGTTTCTCAAGTTGTCGTTAAGGTCCGCGTTAGCATTACTCACTCTCTTTTTTGCTACAGGCGATCTTTATTTTGAGGCAATCTCGTTTCGCAATCAATCCTATTCTTTCACATTTTTAATGCATGCGTGTGTGTGTGTTTTTATTAGAACAATACATGCTATTTTAAAATTAGAAGTCGAGCATTTATCATTTCATTAGATCTTTTCTATTACTCTTATTTTAAATGATTTTCTAAAATAATCCCCTGTTAAATTCCCATGGCGTTTTTTTGAAGGACCATTATACATTTTAATTAAGAAAGCGAATTTGATTTCTAACGGCAAATTATATTTATCATGTCAAAGAAACAAATTATATTTAAACGTGAATTATATTTATCATTTCAAGATAACAATTATATATTTATTATTTATCAAATTGACTCATATTTATTATTTAAGATTACGAATTATACTTATTATTTATGCAAGTGAATTATCTTTATTATTTAAGGAATAAACTCCATTTATTATTTACCAGCTTTAATCATTTACTTTATACGTTTACGATCTGCATTTTTATGGGTGTGTTTTACAGCGGTATTTTATACATATATTTTATACGATGAAGGAAACTATTCTAAATTACGATAATGAGGTTATGCGTTTTTAGGTTGCTTGTTGGTGTGTGTATTTCTTGATGCTTTCTGGATTTAATATTGATGTAACGCTGTCTCGTTACAATACAGAAGCCTTCAATTGCATGAAAATTAATATCAAATATAGAATTAAATGACTCAAATTTTCTTAATACAATTTTAAATGCATAAAGCTAAAATAAAAATTACTTAAACATCAATACCTAACTGTATTTATATATTGGACTATTATCTAATATTGAGTATTGAATGCCTTTAGAAAAGTTTAACTGTATTAAAATTTTCAAAGTACATTTAACTGTTAGGAATAGCTTACAGGTTAGTATATGCACAACATTTCAAAATGTATTATTCCCCTCTCTTCTTGAGGTTTTTCTGGCCTGACTAGTGATGGAACTAGCATGTGAATCAAACCTGGATCCTTAGATTTTTGAATATTGAATTTTGAGGTAATGCTCTAACCAATTGAGCCATCCTGTCAAAAACAATCAGTAGAAATTTTATATACTTATCTATGAGATTCATCCTGATTTCTCCAATTTTTCCTAAGGGCAAAGTTGATTAGTGATTTCAATACATTATTTACAGTCACACTAGGTTGACTCACCATTGTCATGTGAATAGCTTATTTTAATTTTCTTTAGCAGGTGGCTCAGTTGGTTAGAGTGTTACCTTAAAATTCAATATTCAAGAAATTTATGGGTCCAGGCTCAATTCCCATGCTAGTACTGTCACTAATCAGGCCAGCAACAGCTGAAGAAGAATATCTTTTGAAACATTGTGCATTTACTAACCTGTGTGCTATTACTAACAATTGAATGTACTTTGAAAATTTAAATTTTTCTAAAGACATTCTATACTCAATAATAAATGATGGAAATAATCCAATATATAAGTACAATCAAAATACCACCATCACAAACCTTTAGAAAAACAGCAACACCTAATGATCTGCCATAATAATCACATTTTATATTAGACTACTTTACTATATTCAATTGCATACTATTTAGTTCTGATTTAGGCACAGTCAATAAGGGTTGGCTTATATAAGAATAAGCTCTAAGAATAAGTGATTCACTTATGCTTAGAGCATATTCACTTATGCTTTTAAAACTTTTACTGACAGGTGATTGCATGTAAGCATATGTAAGAAAGTTCGTCTCTTTCAATGAGATTACATATATATACATCACTTAATTATATTCAAAGTTAAAATTACAGATACTTAAAAATGAGAAACTTTTTCTTCCCTGTAATATATAAACTAAATTTATACAAATAACATCACTTAAAATATCAGACACATAATAAGATCAAGTACTGATTTATGTTTGATAATTAAATGAGACTAGGTTTGACATTAGTTAAAAATGTATTTTCAAGAGAAATCAGCAATCCTTCAAGATGGTTATAAAACAAGTTCCCATGTACATGTTCTATATAGTGATAGATTGAATTTTTTTACATGGTACAATGATCATGTAATTGATGTAACTAAGG
This sequence comes from Epiperipatus broadwayi, assembly GCA_028023455.1. Classification (NCBI taxonomy): domain Eukaryota; kingdom Metazoa; phylum Onychophora; class Udeonychophora; order Euonychophora; family Peripatidae; genus Epiperipatus; species Epiperipatus broadwayi. The sequence continues at coordinate 11,637,795 of JAQFVV010012411.1, forward strand.
TCTGTTTGGCTAGAATATTTAAAACTAATAATTAGGTTTTGCTGGTTTTTCCAATTTCTAATTTAGTTTTATGTATTAAAACTATATTTAATTTAATTAATGATATTAATAAAATTTGACTTATTTAGGCTTGGCCATACAATATATTACACTGCTGTATAATTTATTTAAATATTGTGATCAAGTTTTTGAAATTACTATAGTATCCTGTATGTGATTGACAATATTTCAAGCAGCTTATGAAATTTGTCATTAATATGTCCTGCAAAGTAATTAGTTGATCCTTGTATAATACAATGCTTGTACAATAAATCTAACAGATGATCCAATTAACTAGAATATTTCAAGTCTATGCATTCAGAAAAATTGATATGTGTATGTGCATATTTAAATCACATATCTTGTTTAAAAATCTCACACAATTTATGTTAATTAATTATACTTAATGTAATTCTAAATAATAAAAACCTAAATAATAAATTGTGTTAATGGAGAATGAGACTCAAATGTTTATTGCTTGCTTATGCAATATCGTAATATGATTTACCACAATGGTAAAATAACAAATAGAAATTCAAGCTATCACTTCAATTGCTCTAATGTCATAGAACTTATATAGTAGTGCTACCCAGTGCAAGCCATCTATCAATGGATGCAAGAAAGTTTATGTATAAAATCCCTATCTCTTTCCTACTCATCCAATATCCTCTGAGCTTATGGCTTTTATCAGTGAGGGGCCTTGGATCTGAGAGTACTACTCTTAGATTTTAGGATCTGCTTCTCACAGATGAAAGCCACAAGATAGAAACTAGTTTGGGGATATTGGATCAATAGACATTAGGTGGGGATTTTATGAATAAACCTTCTTGGATTTCATTGATTACTATGACTTCCACTGGGTGGCACTACTGTAAGGAGAGTTTGCTACTATACAGCTTGTGTAAGCATAGGAAATGGTGATCATGTGATATCATAGAACTTTTTGAGAAACTAACCATTGAATTATTTTTTGTCCTGTGCATTTTAGTACAGTTATAGAGTGATGAATTCAAGAGCTAAAAGTTCCTAATTAAAATTCAACTTGTCATTTCCATTGCTTGGATACCACATGACTTCCCAAACAAATAACTTACTTGCATAAAGAAAACCTTGCTAAATTTGAAAACTTTAAAATAGTTTGAGTTATTAAACTGTGAGAGCTACAAGTTTAATTTCTGGGGGAAAAATATAGTTGAAAATCAATCAAGATTTAACTCTCAAATTATAACCCAACATAATAAAACTGTATTAGAAATAAATGAAAATAACTGCATTGTTTAGCAAAAAATTGATTAGAAAATTCTGTTAAGTCACTGAGATTTTAAAATGACGTCAGAGAAATATTTAATGATATATATATAAAAAATCAGAAGAAATCATTATAATAAAAGTTACAATGTTGCAAATGGATAAATAGCAAAACATTGCAGTTAATACAAGACAAAAAGTAATAATGGGATGTAAAAAAAAGAAAAATGAACAAAATAATGATTTATTTCTCGGATATAACACTTAAAAAAATTAATTATATGATAAATGCAGAGATAATGATGATAATAAAGAAGAAAATAAAGAAAACAATACATCAGTATGAAGAAGAAATAAATGAAATATGATTTAAAACAACAATATTTTAATATTATTTTGTTGCAAATACTTTAATACTAAATTTTTAAAAGAATTAGTGAATTTAAAAATATTAATGTTAAAAACGCTATAGTAATCAATCTCATTAAATTTTTGTGCTCAATCTAAATGAAAAAAATACATACAATAAAAAAATGTAGAGTATAAATATGAAGCACAGGAATAAATAAAATAAAAATGATTAAAATAAAGACAATATTCTGTAAGATATTATCATTTATATAATCAATGAAATAATAGACAATGGTAAATTTCATACATTATTAAAGACACGTATAGTAAGATCAGTTTTTAAAATCTGGTGATAAAAATAATTTTGTAAATTCTAAAGCTATAATATATACATTTTCTACAACTGTTAAAATAGTAGAAAATTATATTTATCAATAATCAAAAAATGTTTAATTACAATAGTTTTTTTTTTTAAAAATAAGCATCAATATTAATAGAAGAAAACAGTACTACTAAGTTTTTATGTTATTGAAGAATTTTGCAAATAAGATAAACAATATATAAAATGACATATATATATAATATTTTTTTAAAAAAAATTATAAAATTTTTGTTGTCATTGAACAGAAACAATTAATGCATAGTTTAAAAAATTGTGAAAAAAGAGTAAGTTGCTCAGCTTATGCAAAAACAATTTAAAAATAGACATGCTGCAACTTGAATATCAAATGTATTGAATAATAACATATATAAAAACATATTGTGTTCCTCAAGGTTCTATACTTATTCTATCATTATTTCTTGCTTTTATAAATAAGTTGAAATATTAATATTAAAGAATGAATATTTCATTATGTTGGTGAAACAATTATTCTAAGTGTAAATAACAATACTGATATTGCTATCAAAAATTGCCAAGAAAGGATTAACCATTTGTGCTTTTACATAGGAATTAATATAATTGAAAAGAAAATCAAATATAATTGATATGATGTCACATGAAATATAAAAATAGTAATACTTACCTTGATTCAATGCAATGATAATAAATGTATAAAAATAAAACAAGTAATATAATAATAGATGTAAAAATGCCTTAGAAACATCATATTAACCTTCTACTTACTAAATTTAGATATATTGCATTCATATTATATAATATAAATAATGGTTTTTTTTATATAAAGATTCTTGTTACTATATATGTATATATCTTTGTTTGAATCTTTATGAAGATATCGAATAAGTTTATGGTCATGCTAGTTATTCTAACATTAAAACACTAATGTTATTGCACAAAAGATTATATATATAAAGGAAATGTTTATAAAAATATTATATTATTATTTGACGAACTTGTTGAATATTTAAATAAAGGGCAGGAAATGATATTTTCAAAAAATGTTTTGTAAAACAATTTGAAATATTTTTTAATAAAACAAATTCATATATAGTTATCCAAAATTTTAAATTAATAAATTACACTGCATGATTTGAAGTAGTAATACAATGGACTCTAGAGCAAAAAGGTCCATGGATCACTATTCCAGCTCCATCAATTCCAGTGCTTAAACTTCTTATAAATTCTACAGTAAATGAACTATTCAATTATTTTTCTATCTTATATATAAAATCCTTAAACATTTGTCTGTAATGCTGTCTCATGATATTCAAGATAAACATTTCTTTGTTAGAGGGTGTACTTTTTAAGGAAAAATCAGTTCCACCATTAATAAACCATAATTTTTTTTTTTTTTACGAAGCATTTTATGCAAAGAAAATAATTCTTTCCTTATATTTAAGAAGCTTAATTTGATTCCTAGCATTTTATTCAAAGCAAGTAATTTCACAAAGCAAAAATATTTACCAAAAACAACCAATTAAAAAAAAACTATTATAAAAATGATGGCCTTTACATAGGCCAGGGACATTTGCCAGTGAAGAATTCTGCAAAGCAAAAAAAAAATTGTTAAAGCACCAATTAAAGGAACACTATCAAATTCACATACTAAATATAACAGGTATATTTAAAAATTTAAATTTAGCTTTATTAGTAGTTTTGTGTTCTTAAAGCAACCAATTAAATATATATATATTACAAAAACGGTGGTTTGAAAACGGAACGTTTCTCACATTTATTTATATAATATTAAAATCTTTTGTTTAATTTACATTAAATCTTAAAAAAAAAAAAATTGTTAAAGCAAAATCTTATGTAAAAATGAATGAAAAATCACGGTTCCAGAATCATTTGACAATTTATCTAATGAATTTAAAAAACTATCAACATTATAGTGAAATAAAAAATCAAATTAAAAAGTACCTTTAAAAAAATAACTGTAACTCAAAATATATGAATAATATATTTTGGGATATAATTTTATGCAATCAATATTTTTATTATGTATAATTAATATATTATGTAATATATTGATTTTTTAATCATTAGTTATGTTAACATCAAAGACTTTGCCAATTCTTTAAACTGTTAATGATAATCTTTCTTATATAAAAGTGCAATTAGGATTTTGGTTGATAAGAATAAAATTCCGTGCAAATGTAGTTCATTTGCATAAATAAATATTAATAATTAAATACTAAATATATAGTAAAAAACAATTGTTTCTTTGATTGCAATTTAGTCTAAATATATTATACTTGTATTTAAATATTACCATTAAAGATAGGTATAGTTTTTTTTTTTATTAAAAAAATATATATATAATTATTAGAAAACATTTTTTGTAAAAGAATAGGTTCTTTTTATATAGACATTAATTTACAAAGAAGATGTAGTCAATAAATGTAAATAAAATCCAACTACCTGTTGAAGTGAAATAGGCTAAAGTAGAAACCTTAGTCGTAAGAGAAAATTGTTATAGTAATTGAAATTATGAATGATGGGGTTAATTGATAAAAGTACTAAAAGCATTTGCAACTGCTTTACCCCCCCCCCCATGTTATTAAAAGGTACTATAAATGGCGAAAAAGTAGAGAGTTGCTCTTACTTTATTATCAATATTTAATAACTTTTTTTTTCCACATTAATAAAAAGAAAGCGGATAGGATTCAAAAACAGCTTCAGAGACTGGAATCATCTACAAATAATTCACAGATGATTATATATAGAATCCTTCACTGTTCCTCTTTGACAGCATATTAGAGATATCTTTGCAATGAGCTATTTAAAAATTGCTTTTTTTTACATATATGTTTGTTTGTATGTGAGTTAATTTGTGAGAGGGAGTTTTGAAAATTATACACCCACATATATATATACGACACCGATTTTTTTGTACGGAAAATATCTAAAGTTATCTGATCTAAATACTACATTTTATTAAACAAGTTTCACGTGGAATTCCAATGGTTATTTTTCTTACTTTTTAATCCCTAAAAAGTCAAAAGCAATACGATTCAGACGAGTTAATAGATTTGAGAATCCTATTAGATTATTTGCTAATAGTCGGCAGTAACTAGTCAACATGTTTTTATTACATTTTAAAGACCGGTTAATTAGAAATGTTAATTAAATAATTAAAGTTATTTTTTAAATCATGCTTTGAATAAAAACATCTATCTAACCTGAAATTAATTTGCTTTTATGAAAGAAGTAAATTAAGATATATTATTATTATTATTCTGACTACTTAAGAAAAAGATTAAATATCTTTTAACTTATTTTTATTATTCAACGCTAATCATCATCATTTTCAAGTACTCAATTAATTGCAGGCCAATTTAATCTACGTCTTCTATTTTCTACAATATTCCAGCAGCCTTATTTTCCCATCCATTCATCTTATATATGGTCTTCCAGCAGCCTTATTTCACATCCATTTATCTTATATATGGTCTTTTTCTAGATATTTTCCAAACTCTGGATTTACACAGAGGTAAAACTATCCATACAGTAGCGCTGCTCAATGCAAACCAGAGTAATCAATGGATGCAGGAAGATCTAGGTGCAGTGCTCCAAATCCAAGACTCCTCACTGATGAAAGTGACAACTTAGAAATGATTCTGGGGGATATAGAATGAGTAGGCACTAGATAGGGATTTTATGCACATGCCTTCCTGCATCCATTGTTTACTCTGGCTTGCACTGAATGATGCTACTGTATAGAGAGTTTTGCCTCCGTGAAAAACAGCTTATGTAAGCATAAAGAATGGTGATTATATGGTGCTTTTTGGATCTAGTTTAAGACTTCAACTGTTGATCTATTTGCATATCTTTTAATAACAGTTTCATATTAGACTATTAATTCTTTCAGGGATGTCAGTAATACCCATATCTACTTATTTTTATATCCATGTATTTCACTTTGCATCCCTTTGTCATATATTGTACTAAAAATATAAATTGCTTTAAATATTATTAAATGGGCTATAAACTTTGTATTGTTACAGATTCATATATAAGCATAGAAAAACATCTACTAAAAACTTTTGTTTTTAAACATATAAAAACATTGTTCTTTTAAAATAAGTTATTTTTATATAAAGCTCCATCAAGATAATTCTATAATTCATTTTGTTAAGTACTGTATAGTCTCAAGATTCATGGATCATGACTGTCCAGGGTTTGTTATTTCCAATGATCAAGTTCCAATGACCAAGTATTTTACATACTCCCGAGCAATAATTTACTATTCATTAATTTGATCCATTATATTTACTATCTATATTAATAATATGATCAAAATACTGTTACTTATTAACTTCTGATTTATTTATATCAAATGTTCATTTTTTCTTTGTATGAAAAAGCATTGAACATTACTTTTTTAGCATTTATTTTTAATCCCAATTTCTTGCTTTTATTTGATAGCTTTTGTAATATTTTTTTGAAACTCTGAAACAACATCTGCAAAATAAATAATCTAAATTTATTTTGATTACTTTAGCTCTCTATTTTGGTCCACAAATATTTTCCATAAAATTGTGAAAAAGTTTTTGAGAGACAAAGTCATTTTGCCATCTATAACTTATTAGTATTAATCTTTTTAGTGTTCCTACGTAATGAAATTATTGCTGTTGCATTTTGATAAATAGTCTTTAGAATTCGATGATATCCAGTATTTTCAGCTTGATATTTCGATGTTTTAATTACTATAGAAATTCTTACAGAGTTAAATGTCATTATGCAATTTACAAATATTAAATATCAATTTTTACTCATTAATTTTTTCTGTAATTTCTCTGATCCAGCATAGTCTTTTGATCAGTTTGAATCCTAAGCTTACTATAAACACAATTCATGTCTCAATATAAGATCTATAATGTATTTTGTTTTAAACTTGGAGATAAAGGTCAGTACATATTGCTAGAAGAGAGGATAATAAATGGACAATTGAAATTTTAAACTGGATTCCAAGAGATTGTAAAAGACTCAGAAAGAGACTACATGTGAGATGGATAGATGAAATAAGAAAGTGTGCAGGGATGATGTGGAGAAGAGAAGCTAAAGATCAGACAAGATGGATTGAACTTGGAGAGACCTTCATCCTGCAGTGGATTGATAATGGTTGTTGATGATGATAATGACATTTTCCACACTGTTTAAAATTTTCTCTTGAGCTGCAATGAAAGAAATGGATGGTGGAATTTTGTCCTGTTCCATTTCTTTAAAACATCAAAATAAAATAAAATGGTCTCCTTTTAACTTTCTTTGGAGTCATTTAATGATGGACTATTCCACAGTTTTATTGTTTAAATTTTGCTAGAAAAACAAAAAAAAAAAAAAGAGAAAAAAAGATATGCTTTAAAAATTAATTTTGATGCAAGAATTTAAAAATTGATCCTTAGTTTTGAGAAAGTTTAATATTTATTTTTTTGATCCCAAAGTTATATAATATAAATCAGCTTTAAAAAAAGTTCATTGCAGAGCAAAGATTTTTCTAATAAACCATCATAGAGAAATAGTGACTGGAAAAGCATTATTTCCTGTACTAGCCAAACAGAAGGTAGTGAAGATTTGAGTGCTTTTTTTTTATTCTTGGTTACTTTTTAGCTAAAAATGGCTAGATTTCCACTTACCAACTAATACTGAATTATTATATGAATTGGATATAGTTGGCCAACTAAAAAATCCTGATTAGAATCTGAACATATTTTTAAAATTTTCCTCAGATTGAATTTGGTAGATGGACTACCATGTAGAATTTCATAAAATCATATTCGTAAAATATGTAAAACTTTGTATGTGCATATATTAAGAGCAAGAAATGTGATTAATTTTAAACATCAGATATATTAATCTTTAATTAAGTTTTGAAGTTTACATCTGTGTTAGAAATAATTTTTAGTTTAGGAAATGATTAATAATAGTCATTATTATATTTATCTAAAGTGGATGGTGTCAAAGATATGGGTTGAGTTAATTTGACACTTGTAATTCAAAATGTAATTATTAATTAAAAACTTTGTTTAATAATTTAATCAAAGTTAGGATGGTTAAGATCGATCAACAAACAAACAAATAATAAAAACTAATTAAAGATAATTATAAGATTTAATTAGTATTAAATTTGTTAAAAAAAAAAAGGCAAAAAAAGCAAGAACTAATTAAAAAAAAAAACTAACAGGTTATAAGTCACCAAACAACAAAAAACAAGATTAAAGATAAAAAAAATATGTTAGGGCTTTTAGGAAGGTTATCTTTTGGGCAAAGATTATTTTAAAAAAGGAAAAAAAAATATGAAAAAAATGATAATGTCTGTGAAATGTCAAAATAGATGTTGGTAGCATTATTTGGCTTGGAAAGATACATTATACATCATTTTAGAAGACTGCTGATACAGTACTTTTCATTACTAAATCAAACACAGCTAGAATGTTGAAATTTTGTGTAGTAAGTAGATAAACAAAATTTTCTAAGTTCACCCAATACATGCCAGTTGGAACCTGAACATTATAGCATTAACAGCCTTGAAATATGCTTATAAGGAGTTCAGAGATAAAAAAGATATGAAATATACCTTGTTTTCCAATGTTTTTTATCACCTACATTTGTATAGCTGCCTAATTAAGAAAAAACTAATCAACCATCAGGAAATAATTTAATATTCTTTATGATATCTCAGATATAAATTTATGTTTCTATAGTAAGTTTACTAAACTATTTAAAGAAGTCGATAAGAACTTTTTATATTTACAACTACATAAATAGGAGGCATCTATAAAATGCACATTTCATAAAAATAAATAATAATAAACAACCTTTTGTAAAGGAGTATGACCATTATAATTCCAAAAAAGAAAAGAAAAAAAAAGCTAGAAATGAGTTTTGCAATAATTATACAAATCAATCTGTGAACCAAAATATGTCCACATATAGAACATAGTTCATTTTACAGTTTACTGTACTTGATGTTTTATGATGCTGTCTTTTAATTTCTTCAGCAGAAAATTTTTCTTCTTGAAATATTTCAATACCATAACTATATATAGCTTTCCAATATGTTCTATTCTCTATCATATTTTCCTACTGAAAAAAAATTGACATTGCATTTCTTTAAAATATCTTCCAAGATAATCCTATATCACAGATGAATCTACCTCTCCTATGAAAACCATGCTAATGTTCACTATAAAACACCATTTTAGGAAATATTCCATTGTTTACTCATTTTACATATTCAATCCAAAGAAGCTGTGCTTCTATAATAGTGGATCAATATTATCAAATTTAGCAAGCTGAAGAACACATTGATTGTTTTTATGATTTTGCCATTTTATTTGTAAACTTTTAAGGAACATCCTTATATGCAACTTTTCTAACCCAAGTTTCACTTCTATACAATAAATGAGCTAAAATGACAACTCTATATGCAACTAATTTAGTTCCTTGTGATGAAATATTCTATCTTTTAACTTGTTAAAAGCAGCATATTGTAGTCTGTGTTGCATCTCCACACCTTAATACACTTTTTTACTTATAAAATTACCAAGATATTTAAACCAATTATATTCACAAGCTGATAACCATCCAAGCTAAAAGTTGCTGAAGAAGTTCCTTCATTCACTGTTTGATAAAGGACTTGAGCTTTTTTTGATATTAATTAATAAACCAAAGTTTTTATATGTACATTCAAAATATTAAGAACATTCTGTATTTTTATTTTAAACTGGCAAAAATAGCACAATTATCAACATAATGTAAATCCATAATCCACACAGACGTTTTTATTTTTACTTTTAATTGATTCAAATTATTTTATTTTTACTTTTAATTGATTTAAATTAAAAATTCCACAATCATATCTGTAGTAAATCTTTATGCTTGTTTGATTAAGCCACCTATAAATTATTCCAAAGATGACTGTCATAAAAATTAAAAACAGTATTGGAGCAAGTACACAACCTTGTTTATTTATTTCAAATGCCTCAGATGTTTCTCATCATATCATGTAGAAACTGAATAATATAAATAAATTTTGATGGATAACCAACTAATTTCAAACCCTGCCATAGACTCTCCTATTAACTGAATTAAATACTTTGACCAAATCAATAAAAGTAATATAAAAATCATTTATTTACTCCAAACATTTTTTTTCATTTGCCTGGCAACAAAACCATATTTATAGTACTTTTTATAAATTTCATAGATAAATTTTATTACCAAGTATTTTTCATATAGACATTGTTTAAATGTTTTATTGATGAATATTACTAGTTTATTTTTTCTTTAAATATATATATATAATTTAAACATTTATATATTTTTATTATGTTTATTGGTTTATGGTGTTATTCATACCACAATAATACCTAGAGATAGTTTCTTATATCAATCGAGATTATCTAACATAAATAATGTTGTTATTTCAATTATTTAGTTATCATTGGATTCTTCTATCAAGTCTAATCTCTGATGCCTAAATACAATCCTCCAACATCCTGAGCATTCACATTCTGAGTTAAGTGAAATGGGGATGATAATGTGAAAACTGCAATGATGATGCCAGGTGATATATTCAAAGGTGGTTGGTTTTACTTTTAAAAAAAGTAGCACTAAATTGGGGTTAGTGAAACTCAAACCCTGGTATATTTAAATAAACACTAATGAATGAAAATTAAATATGATTTAAGATAGGATTTGATGTATGATGATAAAAAAAAAAAACCAAGAGCACCTTATTTATGCAGTTACATAGGAGACAGTTTGATCATTATCATTAATATTCATTTTAATTAAATTTAATTAACCGAAAGTTAAACTGATGAAATGCATATTGATTTAAAGTAACTATATGTCAGAAGTGTTATCTGCACATTAGTGTATGTGCATATATATGAATCATCAGTCTAGGCTATGTCATTTTAAGTTTTTATTTAGTAGTGTGTGTATATATTTATATGTTGCATATATATATATGATTATAATTTTTAGATTTCTCCTTGAAAAAGACTTATTCAAAGTATTTTATTATGTAATATTTATATAATATTAAGCAATTTTTAAAAATGGTGATACATTTTTGATAGATTAATTATCATTTTATGACTTATAGGATGCACTTAATTCTCTTATGATTGATAGAATTGGTATGTTCACCACCTTTTTAATTTGGAGCAATTTCAAATTAAATTTAATTTTTTTTTTTTAAAAAAAAAAGGTGAAGAAAAAACTTATGTATGTTAGGTTTGACTTATGGAAAGAAATTGCAAAGATTGTAAATTAAACAGTATCATTATTTAGTGTTCACGGATTTAAAAAATACAAAGGTCATTCATACATTTTGACAAAAATTGAGAAAAAAATAAACATGTATTAAAAATTGTAAATTAAATATATATAAAATTTAACTTTTTTCAAACCAATTAAGTGTAACTAAATTTAGCTTGAAATGTATGCTTAATTTTATCACATATATAACTTTTAATTTGAATGCACTTTATAGCAAAATTAGTATTAGTTTCTATAATAATTACTATTTTAAATGATTTTAAACTATTTTTTAAAAAGAACAAAAGTTTATTAATTGTAAAACTATTAATATTATATTGAGAAAAAATATATGTGAATCTTCAATTAGTGTAATTAAAAAAAAAAATCCTCAGCCTAAAACATGGGGGGGGGGGGGTTGAAATAATAGAAAATAAATTAAAAACTAAATATAGATTATCATTAAAAATAAAGCATTAAGCTGAACAAAAAGAGTCTGAACAAGTAATCAATGCAAATAATATCAGTTAGGATAAAAACATAAATAAAACAAATACAGATAATATATTCTGATCCACAAATAAAGTAAAAATGTTTATTAAAAAATTGAGTTAGAGCTGCCATGAAATATCTTACATGTATTATTATCTTTTGTAACAATTTTTTTTAAAAAAATACTAATTATAATTAAAAATATTATTACATGCACTTATTGAATTTTAATAAAGCAAAATTAATATATATATTTAAAAAAATTATGATGCTTTACTAAAGAGTAAAATTACCAGCTTTCGCTGTCTTGTCTATTTTTACAGCATATTTTTAAGATTTCTTTGTTCTTTTTTTTTTTTTGTCTTGTTAAATAATTATGATTTAAAAATAAAAAAATCAAACTAATGAAAGTTTATAGTTTGCATTCTAATTGAAGTATCCAGTTTTTTAAAAAATGCCATAACTAATTATCATATTTTCTCATATATAGCACACACACATGCCAATAGCATGCACCCAATTTTTTTCAATAAAATATTGTTGTTTTTTTAAAATTTATTATAAATATCTATAACGATAAAAAGAAAATAAAAACAATACAATCCTTAATACTTGTAGAATATTTCATAGCAGCTCTAACCCACAAGTATCAAAAAGTGGTAAAAATTTAATTTGTCAATTATATTAATAACTAAATATTTAAGATTTTTAAACTTGAAAAAAGTATGCTTGTTATTGCATATATTGAGACAAAAGGACTGATTGATTGCTACTATGTAAAACTCAGAAAAAAAAAACAACAGGAAAAAAATGGCAGCTGTTTATGCTGAAAATCTTAATGTGTATGTAAAATGTACATCTTTTTAAAAATTATCATTTTAATTTTTTATTTACAATTTTGTTGAGATAGATATTGCATTACATTTTACATTATGTGCTATTAATTTATTATTTTATTATCTTTTTCATGAATGCATTATTCTATTTTTTCAAGATTGTTTTTGTTGATAATCTTAATTTGTATACATATTGCAATTTTTAAATTATGTTGGATTATAGAAATATGTATTACATGTAAAAAAAGCACTCTTTATTTTATATGTGTGTGTATGTTGAAAAATATTGTATATTTATAGGATAGCATAGTTAGTATTCAATATATGTGTAAACAAAACATTTTAAACAATGTGTGAACTATTATCTGCTAATTTACATCACATGCTAGAGGAGCTTGGAATATAAATAGCAGACATGATTATTTCATTGTGTATATACATATTTAAAAATATTTAGATATATATTATATCAATAATATAAAAAATATGCTATAAGAAATTATTTTTGTCTGCAATCTTTTTAAATTTTATTATTTTTCTTAACCAACTATTCTTATTCTTAAGTTTATTTATTAAATTTTTTTGTCAGTATTTTAATGAACTTTAAATAATGATTGTTTTTATATAACTAATGATCAGAGCAGATGCCCTTTTACATGTAATGGCATGTATCACAATTTGAAAAAACGACATAAAATGAGTGTAAACTTCAGGTTTATATGTATAAAAAGTCTTGTGACAAAATAGGTGTAACATATGTCCATAACAATGCACTTAACTCTGGATGTTTTTTTTTTTTCAAATTTTGAAATAAATGTAGGATTTTTTTTCCAGGTAGCCCAAGCTCATTATCTACATATAGTATTTGATTAGCCTGATTTATCTCTCCTGTTCTTTGTAAAGGAATCCTAATGAAAACATTATTGTTTTTACCTACATATATAGTATCCAACTTTTTAAAAAAATCAAAAATTGTATAATAACACATATACTTATTATATATGTTATTCTTTGAGTGAAAACAGGTTTAGTAATCAAAGCAATAGTATCCTATATTCAAGTTGTGATATATTTATCAATGCTGGTGGTAGTTTGCCTTTGCTTACCACTCATCACTATTTAATGTAATATTGTAAACTATAAGGAACTCTGGCATTTAGAACTTCCTTATAAAACACAAGATGTTACTCTCTTTGATGTTGTATTGAATTAAAATTTGTAAGTAAAACAATTTATGTAAATATTCATAATTATATATATAAATAAACATAAGAAAATAACTAAAATAAATAAACGTTATTTTAAATTTCTCATGTACATGTTTAAACAATATACGTTTAAAATAATATTCTCTGAATTTTTAATAAATCACTGAACACTTTTATAAGAATTAAGGGTGAAAAAAAAAAAACAAATTCGCAGAAAGACAATTTATATGTGCATAAATAATATATTTATAATCAAGAATACACATATACTCTATATCAAGCAGTAATAAATCAGTTACATAAACGCATATACTTTGTATAAATATGTATTTAGGTTCAATTTTAAATAAAAATGATATTAGAATGTTAAAAATAAATGCGAGTTGGAAAAAAGATAAAATTAACATCCTTAGATATACACTTAGAAAATATACAATGTGTTACCAGTTTATTCTAATATATCTCAATGTATACAGTTTACTTAAAATCTCTAGAATGTTAACTGGAAAAATAAATTTTAATAAAATTAAAGTCAATTAGATAAAAATATAGATTTGGATGATTTTCTTGATTGAAGTATTCAATTTTTTTTTCTTATTCAATGAATATATAGACATGAAAGGTTTGTCGATTCTAAAACCTAAATTAAATATAAGTGTATGCATTTTTTTTTAATTGTTTAAATCACAAGGATAAAATTTAATCTGAAAATTGCTCTGGTTAAATTTAACAAACAGTTATTCAGCATACAAAGAATTACTGCTTCAGAATTCCTAATACGTACAATAAATCTTTTTACAAATGAAGTATTTATCACCATAGAAACAGTAAGTTTAGAAGATGCTTTTATTTAAAGCAAATGTGAGAAGCTCTTTAATTTAAATGAATATAAATATCTACACAGCGTTGTCCTGATTACTGAACATATAACTTCAGCAGAAACTTTTGCAAAGGTACAATAATTTTAATTTTTTTTCTTCATATTTTTAAAAAAATAAATAAACAAAATCTTTATCATATTTTTTAAATATAACATATAATTCATTATCAACAGAATCATTGTAAGCAGAACTTAACAAAAGATAAACTTACATGAGTAAATAAAATATTTATTTTTATTATTCGCCCATCTACTGTAATAATTGCCCTGTTTATATGTCAATCCAACTGTTTTTTTAATCAGTATTTTTTAAAAAATCACATTCTGATTTTTTATTTGTTTACTTTAAAGTCAAGAGTAAAATAGTTTTAAATAAACCATGGTAGAGCAATAACTTCTATAGCATCCCATCATAACAAAATAATCAAGAAGATGCCAAAAATTAATCACATATCAAGTAGTGAATATTTTTATTCTTTTCTTTATGATTAAAAATGTATTATCAGATCAATAATTGGATGACTAGCTAGGTAAATTATATTAAAATTAATGTAGCTATTTCAAATATAAATAAATCCTAAACTGCCTTGGAAAAACATCAGCTATCTAGAAAAAAAAAAAAGGTTCGTTCGGATTTGAACCTCAATTGATGGGTATGGCGAAGAAACCTTTGTTTATATGATAAATGCAATAAACGGGGGTGGGGTGGGGGGTGCGTGTTTTAATTCTTTTTTTTTTTTATTTTATTCTGTTTCTTTTTAATTTTTTCTGCATGGCCAAATTTTAACCATGCCATTAATTAAAAAAAAAAATTTATAATTATGAGTAAAGAATGATATAACTAATATTAATAGGCAGATTTGGAAATGTTTCGAGCACATTGTATTGGGATTTGATAGATATACACAATTTTGTCTGATATTAGAGTTTAACATGTTATGTCAAATATACAAACCTAGAAACAGTAATACAATGACCATTAGACATTAAACAAAGTGTATAGATGTAATGTTTCAGAGGCCTATATATGATCACCATTTTTCATGCTTGCTTATAACAGGCAAGAATGGCACTACTGTAGAGAGTTTTGCCTGTTTTAATAACAGTTATGAGCAAGCATAAGAAATGATGATCATGTGATATTTAGTGGTTTAATACTAATCCTGCCTAATAGAATAGTGGTGGCTATGATTATTAAAGATCCAAAGACACCAGAATCTATGGATACTGAACTGAATTCAGACCTATATGACTATATAAGCTAATGAGCTTGGATTGAAAATATTATTGTGTTTTCAATTTTATTCTCATGGTTTTGTAGTTAAGTAGAGATAAGAAGGGGCTGTTGGAGGATTACATTAGATACTAAGATCTAGGTGCAGTGCTCTCAAATCCAAGGATCTTCACTGACAAAAGCCACAAGATAGAAACTAGTCTGGGGATACTAGATGAATAGGCACTAGATAGGAATTTTATGAGCAAACCTTCAGGCATTCATTGATTACTCTGGCTTGCACTGAATGGCACTACTGTATGAAGAGTTTTGCCTGTTTTAAGGTCTATATATGCAGACACATTCTGGAAGAAATGTGTACCACATACAATATCTTGTATAAAGTGAATAACAAATATAATTAAATGAAAGGTATTCAATGCTAAAACCAATCTTTTTCATTTTTTTATACAGTTGGTTGTAAAACATAAGTTGATACTTTGCAATAACACTATATTATCTATAAGTGAATGTGTACAATTGCATTGTTTATACTGAAGTATTTGTAAACAATTGTTTAATATTTGTAGAAAAAGTGCCAAAGACATTCATTTTTATAGCTTTGAAATATAAATACATTTGTAAAAAATTAAAAAGAATTTTTTTTCCGCTTTAACTAGAAAAATATTTGAAAGTATAACCAGAAATAATCTTAACAGTTTAAGAGTACAATTTATTTTTTATTTTTTATGATTGCTAATTTATTTTTATTAGATAATCAGACAGCTTCAGTATATATTTTTTGCTTTCAGACCTAAAACAATTGTTTTCATTTCATCACTACAAGAAAGTATCTTTTCTGTCTTTTTTTAAGCTTAGAAGAATAGCTATCTTTATCAACTTTGTAACGTAAATGAACTTTTACACTTTTAAAGTATAACAGAGAAATATACTGAAATGTATGTTTAAATGGCTATGCAAGACTAAATGTAAGACTTGCTTGGGATGCTGTTGAGACAAGAAAATAGTTGATAGAAATACATATGAATAAAACATGAGCATATATGTTATGAATTTTTAATTAATTTACAAATTTCCATTTTTTCATTTACTTTTTTTGAAATACAATTTATTGAAAATAATAAGACAAAAACTAAGCTATTTTTCTTTTGCAAATTCTACAAGTTTATACTTTCTCTCATTTTTGTTTCTATAATCAAATTTACTCATAGAACTTTTTATTTTCAATTGTTTTCCAAAACTAGCATTAATATTTTCCAAATATTTTTTAGGATGTCATTTGATTTAATTAAAAGCATTCTACAAATCTAGATATTCTACTTTTTTATTAAAAGGAGAATTTGTTTGGTTCGAAATTAAATTTTTACATTTCATATATTCTATTAAATTTAATAATTAATCTCAACCCTGTGCGACAAACAATCACAATGCTGTTTTCCTATTTCATAAGTCAGCTTTTCTTCAATTCTTTTCCTAACTGATAAAAACAATCAATATCTCATTTAATATTGGATAATTTTTATGCAATCTTCCTATTCTTGATAGTAATACATCAATATTTATAGATAGCTAAATAAATGATCATCACTGAAAGAGAGCTTAGATCCATAATCCAGCAATTCTCACACTATTATGAACTGCTGTTTTAGTGTCAGCCATATAACAGCTATAATTTGTTTTTATCTATCATGTTTTTAAATAAAATGAAAATTCACAGACACCCTTTTATCCTATCTTCAAGACAATCCAATCAATGTGTCAATTAAAAGCTACATGAGAGCTGATATGAAAATCCGTAACGTTTTCATGATCTTAAATTTAGATTTAAAGTAGACATTAGAGATTTGCCCTGCTCACTTTCTTTAAAATTTCAAAAAGAAATTGAAGAATCTTCTTCCCCATATGTATGTGTAAATGGGTATAAATATGTATACATATACAGAATGACTGCTAGCCTCAGTATTCTTTTTAATTTAGTAATTAAACGTTTGCATAGTGCAGTTTACATTAGTGTTAGAAGCTCAATTTAATATAATGATAGATAAAGTAGTGTTCAGATACAAAAGTCCCAGAATCGATTTTCAGCAGTGCAAAGTCCTGCTCAGCCTGCAACTTAGTTGCTACGGGAATAAGTATACGATTATTTATATTAAACATTTAAAACTTTGTTGTTTTTTTTTAGGAAGGGGGAATAAACAGCAATACTTTTTTTTTGTAGCTAGTATTTCTTATAATAAATAATGTTTATTATATAAATAAATATATACTTGATTTCTGTGAAACACTTGAAATGCCATCTGTTAAAATTTTTTTTTTTTTTTTTTAAAAAGTCTCTCCAAAGACACATACATAATGCATTTAAACAGAATTTAACTAGAACAACATCTGTTATTTAAAGTTTGAACAATTCAGTAATTGAATTAAATTGTTTTGTTTAAATAGATTTGAAAAGTTTGGATTTTATTATTTTATTTTTTTACTATTTTTAAAAATTCTTTTTTTTTTTGTTTAATTTAGCATATCTATTATTTACGGTTGTTTTGTTCAAAAAAGTCCATTTTGCCTAAATTGCATAGTTTAATAGTTTTAATGGAAGAGAACCATTAAAGCAAATAATTCAAATCTAAAAAGTTTTGAAAGAATGCTGACAGTTTTTCAAAAGTATATACAGTTGAATTGCAATATTTGTTATATTTTGTTCCATGCCTCGCTAGCGAACAATAATAGCACATGTTCTGTGGACAATCTCTGATTCCAATAGAATACGTATTATTTTATTGAACTGCAAGTATATAATAGTTTTTAACATAAATACTTGTATGGAAAGAATTCATACATAAATTAAAATTATAATATAAACAAGATTAAAAAAAAACTGTTCTTAATAATTAATTGAGGGGGCACATTAATATAAGCATTTATTATGTGTTCACTGATTTACATCCATTCAAAAATAAAATAATGTACTATATCTTATTATTAATTTTTTAAATGAGTAGCCAACTGTTAAACTTTTACCACAATTAAACACATGTTGAACGATATCACTTTTTTTAATAACATTTTTTTCTATAGAAATGCTACACCTGACTCATTATTAGATGATTATGGCCTTTCTAGTGGCTTTGATGTTTCTAGGTTCATATTGATTTCATAATTTATATAGTCATCCACAATTTTCATTTGACCAATTTAAATTCTCAGCTTAAGTCTTCCAACTTTAAACTCTGATGCATTTTAAGAACATTTTGTTTTTTTTAATGACTATTAATTAAATTGCTAGTTTTTATTTTGTTGCTGGAGATGCTTTACAAATTTCTTAAAATTTCATAAAACTTCTTGTTTTGTGCTTAGAAAACATTTTATTATATAAAATATTGTATTACATCAAAATTTGCAAAGAATAAAAAAACTGAATCATAAAATATATGTGGTCTGAATAAATATTGTAATAAACACAATTGCATTTGGTCCTCCAAAAAAAATAACAATAAGGCTGTTGCTGTTATCATAAAATTTGCAAATTTTAATAGTATTATTTTTATCTGCATTTTTTGGATAGTGTATAATTGAAGTTTACCATTTATTTCACTCAGCTTGCAGAACCAGTCTGATTGATTACTGCACTTTAATACACATTGACTGTAGATTTAAAATCATTTAAAAATGGAATTCCTCTGTAGTAAATCATTTATAATAATAATTATATTTATAAAATGCATACTCATTACTTAAAGTAATATTTATTAAGGCTATAATCTTAAGACTATGCACCTGAAAAAACAACAGTAGGGATCTCTGAAAATATTAAACACAAGATTTATTTAAAAGACAAGAGCATCCCTACTGTCGTTTTTTTAGGCACATAGTCTTAATGTTATAGCCTTAATAAATATTAAAATCATTTATAGTTATAATAATCCATTAAAAATATTAAATTTAAACATATATCACTGCTACTATTTAACAGTTTATTTTAATATTTTTCAAAACAAATTATATAATAATAATCCAGGTTTCTTGTGGAAGCTTATTGTTTTTATGTATACTGTCATCATCATCACATTTTCATCTATCATTCATCAACATAAGCTAGATGCTTTTCTGTATTTAATCTAGTATTATCAATTTAAAGCTTTTTTCTACATCATTCTAACAAACTTATTGACTCAGGTATCTATCCCATAAGTGATTTCTTGTCTCTTATAATTTTTTGAAATTCTGTTTAAGATTTCAAAGATTCATATATTGTCATCATTTAAAAAACATGTCCAGCTAAGTTCTACTTCAGCCTCCTAATTATTTCAATGATAGCATAAAAACTGTTGATTTCACTTGCCTACTGTATTTCATTTTCAATCCTAACTTGTTAGTCCAATATAAACCTCAACCTATTTCCCAGTAATATTCAATATTTTAATCCATAAATTCTTTATTAAATATTAAAAATTATTAAACTCCCAATTAAAAATTTAAATCCTATGCAATGACTTTTTTTATTACTTTTTAATCAAATTTGACAATTAAAGATTATTATTAGCAATTTATTAAAATTGTTTATTAAGCATTGACCTGTTAATAACTATTTGTTTAATAGTTCTTCAACACTATATATACATTGACATAAAGATTTTTATGGGTTACAAATATAAATGATACATTTTTTGGGTTCATCCACATATGTTTTTATTATAAGTATAGGATGTTTCTGCTTGACCATGTAAGCCATCGACTGAGTAATGAATAAAATACTACAAAAATGGTTATAGAGGTGCTACAAACACTGATTTATATCAATGTTAAAATTTCACCAATAGAAAAAACAGGTATATAAAATTGGAAAAAAATAAAAACCAGAAATTATTCAGATTAATGTGTGTTTTTTTATAATTCTTCCAAATAGGAGAACATTTGCATATGTCATCCATTTGTTGATAATAATTTGTCTTTTAAGTATCTCAATGGCTTCTCTGATCTTACATTGGTGGAAAGTGTCACATTTGGATAGGATTCTGGTATTACAAAAATCCATATTGTGATCTGAATCCATAGTATGGAGTGAGAGGGCTGATGATGATTAGTGTTATTTAATTGCATTAGCCTGTTTGTCTCTTTTAATACTGAGGTGATAATTACTTTATATCTACATAAAAAACTTTACAGATGCCACAAGAAATTACATAAACTCTATGAGCTTCTTCAAGAGGGAATGAATCTTTAGACTTGGATAGAATGTCACTAATTTTTTGATAAATAGTATGTGCTGTTTTTATTTTGTAATATTATGGAATACATCCAATATTGTCCATAATTCCTTTTATATAAAACTATGAATCATAATAGTTGTTTATATGAAAGGAACTACAGACAATATTGGATGCATTCTTAAATGCTACAATATAAAAACAGCATATACTATTTATCAAAAAATTAGTTAAGATTCTATTTAAGCCTAAAGATTCAATCCTATTTGAGGATCATGAAGTTTATGAAATTTCAAGTGACATTTTTAAAGCTTATGTAGATATGCCCAATCACCAAATCAATACTAGAAGATATAAACATGCTAATGCAGTTAAGCAACATTCATCATCATCAACACTCTCACTCCGTGCTATGGATTCAGATCACGATACTGATTTCTCTAATACTATGATCCTATCTAGATGTTACACTCCATTAATTTAAGATCAAAAAACCTAGTGAGATATTTAAAGACCTCTTTTGTTACACTTAGAGCATATCATATCTTACTGAAAACCTATAAAGATGATTTTGTTTTATATATAATCTTGAAAATTTAAGCATTCTATATTAGTATTACACTATGTGGCAATATAGAGAGGGTTTATCACTGAATTGACAAATAAAATAATAAAGCTAGAAGTCAGTAAAAAAATGTGAAAAATATAAACATTTCTATAGAGTTGATTTAATTTATAATAGAATTAAAATAATTTGAATAAGAAAAACAGAACTGTAAGATTGAAATAGTTAATAAATATAGAATGAGAAAATTATTAGTAAAGAGTCTATATACAACAAAAGGCTATATATATATATATTATATGATAAAACAAAGATTATACAGTAATTAAAGTAAAAAATATAAAAACTTTAAATTATATATGTTGAATTAAATATTTCCAAGCATTGTTATTATAATAAAGAATAGAAATGAGATTAAATCCATCTAAACAGAGAAAGTATTTTTAGCTTTTGATGTTGCCAAGAAATTATCAATCACTACTAATTAACAATCCTTGAGGCTAAACAAATTTTCTCATTAACCTATAATAACTCTTTTTTTGGAATTTTTTGTTGAAGTAAGATGAGGTCCTCTTTTACTTCAATCCCAATTTCTTATATATATTTAAATATAGAGAAATATTTTTATAGGTATAAGAATGTAAAAAAATAACATTTTTCTTGACATTATGTAAATAATATTTGGCTTGAATTCATATAAGAAGTTGGGTTTGAAGTATTCCAGCAAAAAACTCAAATAAAAAAGCTATTATAAGTTAATGAGAAAATTTGTTTAGCCAAAGGATTGTCAATTAGTAGTAATTGATAATTTCTTCAAAAGCTAAAAATGTTATCTCTGTTTATATGGTTATAATCTCATTTGTATTCTTTATTATAGTAACAATCCATGAAACATTTAATTTAACATATACAACTCTCTGGAGAATTTAAAAATATTATTTACAGATTGTCAGGAAAGAAGTTATTTTTTCACATTCTCACACTTTTAAAAATACCTTTCTTCTTGAATGCATCTTCATGTATTCTATCCCAGCTCCACTTCCGGTTTTTCTCTAATAACTCGTATAACTTGCTGGCAATGTGGGCTTTTCCTTTAAGAAAACTTTCAAAATATCCAATAAGGCCCAGGAAAGATTGTAATTCCTTGACATTCCGAGGTGTTTTTGCATTTTTAATAGCCCGTATCTTTTCAGGCATTGGTTTTTTACCATCATTGGATATTATATGTCCTAGAAATTTAATTTCTGGAGTATTCCAGATACATTTTTCTTCATTTAGTCTGGCTCCTGATTTTGCTAGCTTTTCACAAACTTCATGAACCTTGCTCTGGAGTTCTATCTCTGAATTTGCCGTTATTAATATATCATCGAAGTAAGGTATCACACCATTTATTCCTCGGAGTAATTGGTCTATGTTTGATTGGAAAATATTTGGTGTGGTGGTAATTCCAAAAGGCAAACGGTTGTATTTAAATAGACCAAAAGGTGTAGTCAGTGTTAAGATCTCTGCTGACTTTCCTGTTACTGGTATTTGGTGAAATGCAGCATTATGGTCTAATTTTGCATAGTGAGTTGCTCCCTCGAGAGTGGCTAATACTTCACACACATTTGGCACTGGATAATTGCTTTTATTTAAAGCTGGGTTAACTGTTATCCGGTAATCCCCACAAATACGTATACTGCCGTCTGGCTTAGTAATGATTACTATAGGTGTCGCCCACTCTGAGTTTTCCATAGGTGTTAATACCCCTTTATTTGTTAACTCTTCCAGTGCATTGGCTAGTTTTTCTCATTGCGCATATGGCACTCTCCGTGGTTTACACAACACAGGCTTTGCATTCTCCCTAAGCTGTATTTTAACTGGTTTTGTTCTAATTTCCCCCTAGTTCTTTTTTAAACAATGACGGGAATGTATTGCGTATTTCCTTTTCAATCATAATTTTTTTTGTGATAGTTATTTTGATGCCTATAGGTTTAAACCAATTTCTTCCAATTATGGGGTTTGTTTTTCCGTGAATGATATATAACGGGAGATCGGTGATTTTGCCATTTGTTTGTACCGGAACAATAACTTTCCCGACTATTTCAATGTGTTTCCCGTTTACATCTTTTGCTATCAGATTTGTTTTTTCTAGATTACGGGTTCAATTGCGAAATTGCATTATTGTTTTCCAATCTCTATAAGCCATTAAAGATATTCCGGAACCGCTGTCAATTTCCATGGCAAATGGTCGGTAAAATATTTTTACTGACAACATTATTTGATCGTTATTAACGGTTTCCGTATTTTTAATTTCCACTTGCTTGTTGTTTTTACATGCTTCCACTAAGTGTCCTATTTTCCCGCAATTTCTACATTTACTCTTTTTCCATTTACACATTTTTGCTAAATGTCCGGATTTTCCACATCTGTAACACTTCATTTTGTCATTTTCATTTCTTTCCGCGTTTATTTGTTTACACATTTTAGCTAAATGTCCGGATTTTCTGCACCTGAAACACTTCATTTTGTCATTTCCGTTTAGTTCCATGAGGTTTATTTGACGCCATTCTGCTGCCATTGCGCTCTGGAATTGTTTTGATTGCTCCATAGCCGCTTCGTGTGCGAGGCCCGTTTTGATCGCTGTTTTGTATGTAAGGTCATCGATTGTTAATAACTGCTCTTGGAGCCTCCCGTCAGACATGCCCCATAAGAATTGCTGCAATAGTGCTTCTTCCAAATAATTCCCCAAAACACATTCTTTTGCTAACTCCTGTAGTGCAATATCGAATTTGCGAGTGTTTTCGCCTCTATTTTGCCTACGATTCTGGAAATGGAGGCGTGCTACATGTTTGGTTGGTTTGGGATCAAAATATTTTTGAAGTATGTCCTGTAGTTCTGAATATTTCAGTTCTTCTGGTTTTTTCAGGTTACATAAATGATTTGCTGTTTTAATTACATTTGGACCCGCAAAATACAGTAGAGTGGCAATTTTTCTCTCGTCCTTTACAATATTATTCATTAAAAGGTATTTATCTATGTGGCTTGCATATAGAGGCCATTCTGATTGTCTATGCACGTCAAATTCTCCAACGTTTACCTGTGCCATGTTTAATTTGAACGGCGTCACTTATGAATTTGTGAATTTCGGATTATTAGTTTCCCGATGTTTATATATTTCTGAATATCCTACTGGTTTATCGACTGCGCCAGTGATATGTCTTGAAGTTCGCCGTGGAGGGTGGTCCAGAAGTTACACTATGGGTCGGATCAGGAGTATGAACACTGCGGGGATTATCCGGCCTTAATCGAGGCTCCCTATGTATCTTAGTGCTGCACTGCGCTATGATATCAAATCTCCCAAAGTTGTTGCCTTCTCCGTTGGCTCTTATATGCCTTCCAGATTATATTCTCCGACGAGTAAATTATTCCTTCTTCCTGGCCGTGGAACTTAAGTGTGTCTGCCGATTTCTGGGAAGGGTTTTTTTCTCTCTAT
Source organism: Epiperipatus broadwayi (assembly GCA_028023455.1). NCBI lineage: Eukaryota > Metazoa > Onychophora > Udeonychophora > Euonychophora > Peripatidae > Epiperipatus > Epiperipatus broadwayi. The sequence continues at coordinate 11,663,000 of JAQFVV010012411.1, forward strand.
ATGGCTATTGTTCTCTAAAGTATATTTTTACCAATGAAATCTCTACATTCTGAGAGCAAAAGCTTCTCCAATCAGAAAGATCCACTTATAAATGTAAGTAAATTCTTATTAAATAAAAGTTATCAATTGCCCCAGGGTTTTCTTGAATCTTTTAACCCGTATAATTTTAATCCAATTATATATATATAGCACAACTCATATTTTTTTTAGTATTCTTTCCTATCCTTAAATCTTCAGTCTTCTCAACATAAATCTTTATTCCATACTTCATATATCTTTTCTTCAATTCATTCAACATATTCTGGAAATTATTTTCATCCTCAGCTATAAAAGCTATATTATCTGCAAACATTTTATTATTCCACCACTAATATTAGCTCCTTCACAGTCTAAATATTTATATAACGTGTCCTTTAAATAAAAATTAAAAAGTGTTGGTGACATTCAGTATCCTTGTTTAGCTTCTTTTTCTATACTCACTTTTTTAGCCATATATTATTCTCCAATTTGATTCTTATTATCTGTTATACATATTCCAAACATCTTTTTCCAAAATACTCTTTTATTTTTTTTCAAAATAATAATGTTTATTCCAAGTTACTCTATCAAATACTTTTTCCAAATTCACAAAACATATACTAATCCCTTTATCTTCTTCAATATGTATATCTGAAACTTTTCTAACAATATTAATAGCATCTCATGTATTTTCTCCTCTGCTAACACCACACTGTTTTCCTCCAATATAATATTCTATCTTCCCATAAATTCTTTGAGTTAAAAGATTCAATAATATTTTTGAAGCATGAAATCACAAACTAATTACTAACAGACTTCTTTTTAACAATTGGAATGTAAATAATTAAACAATAAGAGACAAAAAAGGGAAGATTTTAGATATGTGAGTTGGGGGGGTAATAAATAAAAAATATATTTATACATTGAAGAACTTTGGGAATGCGAAATAACTGGCTTGAGTATATATTTAAAGACAAATAAATTGTAGAATGTATAAGAAAAAAGATGTAGAAGAGCATCGATTGATAAGCTTAAAGAAAGAAATAATTTTTGAGAAACTGAATAAAAGATGTTGTCAGCTGGAGCAGTTGACTGTTCACTGGCACCAGAAGAATGAGACTCATTATGCTTTCAAGTTTGAGTTTATGGGGGGAAAAGTTTGCCAAGATGTAGGTGAGTACTTGTTTTATCATTTCATCACCTTTACAAGAAATTTTAAATCAGTTTTCACTCTAAAGTATTTGAAATTATCAATCATATCGTTCTATGCAAATGGCTGCCATTAAAAAAGGCAAAAGCCAGTACAAGGAAATCTTAGAATCATTTGAGCAAGAATAAAACTAAGGAAAAAGGTTTTAAAATGAAACCAAATAAATAAATAAATAAAAAGTTACTAGAAATCCTAAGCTTAATGATAGGATTAATTGAGATATAGTTGGCGGGCCAAATTTTATTGAAAATGTTGGAAAAAAAAAAGAAAAAGCTTAATAAAGATAGTCTCAAGAATTTCACAATAGCATCAGATATAGCAAGATTCTACGGCTGCAAACAAATCAGGAAAAACAGGAAATAGACCAAGAAACAAACTAGACACAAAAGTAATCATAAACCTATGGAAATTAAAAAAACAAAAAAGAAATCCCAGCGTTAATTCGTTCATAAGAAAAAAGTTACGATATCATCATGGCTGCATGCAGTAAAACAGTGCAGGAGGGAAAAATTATTTTAAATTTGAATTCAATCTCAATTTTAGAATCAAACATTATAGATTATATTTTAAGCCATCTTGCTGCACAAGAATTAATTTTTTCTGATAATTTGATCAAAGTTACTGGGCCACTTCCAGTGCAATTGGGGCACCACAAAAAGAATAGAAAACTTTTAAATTGACACAGAATTAGAACAAAGTGTTTCCTGAGCCAAAAAACAGTGATTTAAAGATAAAAACAAGTTCAAATGATGGTATAGACCCATACAAAGATATTGAAGCTGCAATTCACTCAAATCCTTTAATCCAACAATGGATTTAGGAATAATCCAAAGATTACAAATTTTTACACTACACAATTGAAACCTTGATTACTAATCAAGACCTAGATTTCAATTAAGATAAGCAGAATTCAAATAGGATCAATACAAGAGTCCCAGTTGGAATCCTACTACAATCAAGTCCACAACATGGTTACAGAAACTAGTTACTATAACAGGTTGGTTGCCATTCAGCTCTACTGTACAATAAGCAAGAATCCTACAATGTTAATCACTCTGTTCTTAATTGGAATAACCAAATGGAAATATATAAGCTAGATCATAATCCCTGGAGAACCTTGCAGTCGGATGAGTTGAACTAGTATTTAGAATATATGACATGTATCAAGAGTTAACAACAATGAAGCAGACTTTGGAGGCTGTTTCAACCCCCTGATGGCTTGTTTATTATGGCAGTGTTGATTTGAGCTAATCATTTTTTTTCTTTGGTTAACTTTAAAATTAGAGAGTTTGTAAGGTGGTTGGTCTGATTTGGGCCACCTCCAAATTTTGTAACTTTGATAGAGGCTTTGCTACAATAATTATCCGGGCATGGGTCTGCACTCCTCTTTTCTTCCTCGGGAGTGGTGGCGGTCATTAGGAGGCTGGTTCTTTGGTGCAGGCTGTTGACAATTATTGCCGCTACCTGGAAAACCTGATGGGAGGGTACCTGTTCAAAGTCTCAGCACCATTCCTGCTCTGGTTGGCTGCTGTGCCCCCTTGATAGGTTGGTTTCAGACAGTGCGGATCTGTCCTCGCTATGTGTTAGTTTTTCTTAGTAGGCTTTCCAATTCTGAGCAGGTAGACCGAATGTGGTCCCTGCACATTTGGACTGTTGATTGGGAGACAGAGGCATCTGGAATGGTCTTGACATGGCTCGGCTGCAGGTCGAGAATTTATTATTCAATGGACTTGAGCCTTGGACCTCGCTGCCTGTTGTGGTGGTTGGCGCAATGCTGGACTTGTCCATCTATTCAGCTGAAGCATTTGGGTCTTCGCTTCGGGGCCCCAGGGATGGGATCATTGGGTGATGGATGGCTTCTCAGTAGCTGGGCCATGTAGATCCATGTATAGATACTCATGTTCAGATACACATTAATATCAACATTATAGCAACTCTTTAATGGACATAATTGTTATCAAGCATATTTACTTTATATAATCAATAATTGTTTTACCTTGTTTGTCACGTTGAACACTTTGTAATTCTCAATGAGTAAGTGTGCCCAAAATTTTTGTAATCCTTTTACTAATAAAGGTTACTTTTGAAAGATATCAAGCTTGGAGAAAAAGTTTGGGTTAGATATGTGATGCTGCATTTTGGTAGATAATTAATGATGAGGGTGATAATAAAATACAATTTAAAAATAAAAACAATAAAGGATAATTCTATTACTTTAAATCAAATGTCATAATTTCAAAAATATTAAAACAGGCAAAACTCCCCATACGTATACATAAGAAATGGTGATCACGTGATGTTTATTGGTTTTAAAAATATTGTTTATTTTTTATGTTAAATTTTTACAAACCATAATGTAAGATTTTCTGCAGAATATTTCTTATGTAGAAAAGTTATATTATTTTACTGTTTCACATATGGTGCATTTTTCAAGCTACACACAGGGTTTATATAAAAGATTTGTTATCACCAAAATAAAATTATTTTTATATAGACTAGATTTTTATCAGTCTACAACTTAAATATAAAGAATTATAAATACTAAAACTATTCAAGTGCTATATATATTTTCTTATAATTATTTTTTATTGTACCTAGTCACTTTTTTATATTCTTTCTAATCAATTATATATGAAAATATTATATGTAAAAATAATAATAGCAATTTCTATTTTTAAAAAAATACTTAATCATCTTGAAAAATGGCTGTGACCCAAAACTATACTTGAACAAAATCAGTCATGGGAAAAAGTTATCTGTCATTTTTTTATATTTTTAGTTTTTTCTTTCACTTATTATTTTTTATTTCGTGTCATGAAAAGTTATAACTATTCTTATAAGGAAAATATTTTTTATTTGATACAAATAAATGATATATAACATTTCTATATATATATATTAATAAAAACTGATGCTACATATAGTAACACATCTGTCAATATTGAATTTGTGGCTTTACAATAAATCTAACGGCAGACTATACTGCAAATGATTACTTTTGCAAGTCTTTAAAATAAAGATGCTTACTTCTCAGCAGATAGCATATATGAAACTAGTGTTTTAATAAGTAGCCTAGTAGACAAAAGCTTCTCCAACAGATCCCAACAGAGAAGCACTGAAAAAAGAGCAAGATTTATCAGACTTGACAATTTCAAGATGATGAGGTTTAAGCAGTTTATCATCCTTGCTTATTATTTTTGTTAAGGTAAGTCAGCCACCTATTTACTGACAAATTCCAAATGGTTAACTAGGTTGTCTAAGAGCCAACTACTTAAAAAAATATACTAAGCCTCTTGAAAAAAAACAGAACCCCAGATGATAAATATGGTGATGAAATTGCTATGACTTCACTATGAATTATACATAAGCATATTACTATGAATTATACATAAGCATATATTATATATATATATATTTTAAAAATATATATTTTTAATGTAATGAAATTTAATCCATAATAAAGTGTGTGGAGCTTAGAAATACTGATGATTAAAGAAAAAAATCATCTAATGGCTTGTTGTTGGAAGTTCATATGAAGTTTGAGCATCAGAAATGACAGGATTAAACTATGATCATTAACCTTGAATTATAAAGTCTGCCATTCATTACTGCTGTAAATCATACAGGACTTGTTAATCAATGTTATCAACTAAAAAATTAAACAATAAGGCTAGTAGCATCTAGATTTTGGTGATAAACTTCAATTCATTGAATTGATTATAGCCCGAACTATCATCATCCACAATCTGCAGCATATGACAATTTTAAAATAAATATAAAAATCATTATTTATTTTGAAGTGTGAAAATTATTATAAATTGCAGTAAACAGGTTAATAAATTCAGTTATGTGAGAATGGAATATTTAGTTCCATTTTTAACATTCCTGACTGTATTGGCAATGTGATTTCTAACAATTTTCATGCAGTCAAATAAATTTTAAGATTCTTCCATTTATATAAAGATTGCAAGTTATTATTTATTTGTGAATATGACTGCTCATGTTTTAGTAAACAATAAGATGAAATTTATTATTGAAATTTGAGTTGTGTAAAACCTTAATTGACAGCATTACTTTCAAAGATATGTACATATTATTCCAGATAATACATTGTTCCAATTCACACTATAAACATACATTATATAATTATATGATGCATGATTCAAACTAATACTTATATCTATTTTTTAAATCATGTTTAATTGCTCAGAAAGTCATATGATGTCACAATTCCAATAAAGTAGAGTATTAATGGAGTTTTGTTTTCCTTAACTTTCCTAGATGAAGAATCAAGACGGAATTTTTACTTTGCAATAGTTAACTATTTTTAAGCTTCCTAGTATATTCAAGAATATTTCAATCAAATTGATATAATTTTTAAATTTTATAATAATAATAAATATTTTAATATGATTAAGTATTAACAACATAATTTCAAAAACAACAGAATTTAGAAAATATATACAATTCAATATAATTAGATAATATTAGAAGTTAAATAAGTCAATTTTGTGAGGAACATCTTAAATGCTATTTGGGCATATATACATATCCAATTAGTGTTTTTTTGTAAGAATCTTTTAGCAATGAAGGCAAAAACTATTATTGAAAAAATAAAAATCATTTCTCGGTTTTTTTATTTATGGATGTTAAGTTCTCACCCTGAAGATAGGTTGAGTTAACTAGATAACAGATTAATATATCACTTGATTAGCATTAATGATAGATAACCATTGCTTATTTCTTTTTATTATAATATATACTATCACTTTAAATTTATAGCTGTATCATAATTTTTAATGAATTCCAAAATACTAAGAGGTTCAACATTATTATTAATATACAACATGAGTTATATTGATTCAGCACAGAATTCATTGAGAAAAGTCTATTATTTCTCTATTCACTTTACTATAGGGGTTAACTCATAAGATAATCTCTGTTAATCACTTGGTTAAGCATGTATGATTATTTATTTATTTAGGCATTTATTTAATTCAAAAAAATTATACTGATGTTAAGTTTAATCACTTTAACTGTCTAAACTAAATAGATATTAATAACAGCAATGGAAAACTATTCAGGAAAGTATAAAATTGGCCAACTGATGAGTGCTGGTTCAGCATGAAATGCATCTTGGGGGTCATTTGTCTTTTATTATATTTTTATTTATATGAATTTGAAAAGAATGGGGAAATGTGGAGGTGTTTATTATATCCATAAAATTTTAATAAAAATAATATCTAAGCATTTCTTTCAACCAGTTGGTCATAATCATAGAAATACAATAAAATATAAAAATAAATCTATTCATTTTTAATAGAATAGCTTTAGATGTTTTCAATTGAAAGCAACGCTTAGATATTATTTTAATTAAAATTTTAAACTTTCCTGAATAGTTTTCCATTACTATTATTATTATTATTATTATATTCAAATTAAATTTTTTTTTTATTAAATAGATATTAATTATTTATATGATTAGAAACTGTATCATTTATATATAATCACACTTTTGTGTATGTGTGTGTGTGAAAGTCTGTATTATAGTTCCTTTATTAACTGACATTCATAAACTGGAATGAAGACTTAATTTTTTACACTATATGTAAACAGTTTCATTCAAATTTTGTTATTATCATATACTACATAGTCTATTTTAGATCTTTTAATGGCATAAAATATTAACCTATAGACCATTTAAATAATTAATAGTTTGAAACTATATAACTACATTTGTGTCATTTAATGAAAGAATGTTATAATACATAATTTTTAATTGCCCTAATATTTAGTAAATTAAAAAAATGATGCATAGATTCAAAATCAGCAATTCGTTCCTATCCAAACAGTGCATAATTAGGTATGTCAAAGATATTAAGATGATGTAGTATAAGTAAAATAAAAAACGAATATAATTTTAAAATAATGATATTAATGTTCGTAATTTTATACATTAAATACTTAAAATAACAGAAGAAATGTTTATCAGAAAATCTGAAATTATATAAATAGGCATTTCAATAAATTTTGCAAAGATGAAATAGTTATAGACTTAAAATGAATACTTATTACCTATCAGTAGATATAAATCAAAATTAAAATCATTTCAAAGATAGTTATTAAATAGTCAGTACATTTTCTTTTATATTTATGAATACCTTATTTTCTTTGCTTGAAATGAATTATTTGAAAAAACAAAAAATACTCTTCAAAATATAGTAATGATTTTACAAAAGGTCTTATATAAATAAAATAAAATTCTATATGTGTTGCAGATCAGTTAGACTTAATTATTCTCATTTAAAAAGATTTGCAATGCAATAATACTCTTTTGGACTAGTCACGTGAGTGTAGCAGAGGCAAGGAATCATGTTTTAAATCAAAGTAATGAAAAATTATTTTAGCAGTTCTATACCAAAATTAGTCTAATTATTCAGGAAATATTATAAAGATATTTGGTGATGCCAAAGTTAAAAAATTAAATATACTTTCATTTTGTGTATTATGAGGACAGGATGCAAAAAAAAATGTCATGGGCAATAAAAAACTAGTTATGTCACTGCATCTAAATATAATCAAAGTGATAAATAAATTAAATACAAGTTAATTGATTAATAGTTTTCCACTCTTTTTTCCCTCTGTTTTTTCCTATTTTATATTTCAGTAATATATATAAATCATACTAACAACTTTCATTTTTAAATATATATACCTCTTTTAAATTTTATTTATTATTTCTTTTCTCTCTCTATATATATATTATTATTATTAAATCAAATGTGTTATAAATAATTTTACAAAATAAAATACTAAAATATTGTTTATATATGTGAAATATTTCAGTGATGTGCTGCTATGGTCTTTAGCAAATTACAAAAAAAAAAATCCATATAGTATTAACTACATCACAATTAAATTAATTGTACTATAGATCTGTTGTTTTGATTAATTTGTAGTATGAAAGTGAAGCATGGACTTACATAAACATAACAACAGAGGCATTGAAAAAAAATTCATTTGAGGATAATCCATAAATTCTAAAAAAAATCATAAGACCCATTTTTATATTTTACAGTTTGTCAGATGGAATGTTGAACCTATTATTGAAAAAGTATATTTTCATTGAATTAAATATATAAAGGAAATAAATAACAAACTTTTAAAAAAAAGCTGTTTTATAGCGAATGTCACGATTGATAGATTATATTTACATAAAACCGATCAAATAGTCATTCTGAAGAATTGCAGTATCAATTATTTTGTTTGAGAAGATATGGCAAATGAGAACTACAATTGTGATATATAAGAAGTCTTTTAAAAGTAAAAGTTCATTGTAGAAAAAGTTAAAAGATAACAGCACAAGATGTCAAATAAACAGACTAATGGCTAAATATGTGTGTATATATTTGTGATTCAAGAATTTCATTTATAATCATTATAAACCTCATTTTAATTCTTTTTTTTTTAAAAAAAAAAAAAAAGGAATTAAAATGGCTATAATCATTTATAAATACTGTTAATAATAATGATAATGTAGTTGTAAACATGTTCTCTTAAATATGAATTGTCCTTCATTAATGTCCTCTCTGTCTTCATCACTTACAACTATTCAGACCAATGTTAAATAATGCATGAAAAAAAGAATTCATAACTTGATGGATGTGCTTCTCTTCTTTAATAAATAAGGAGAATATAAATAATAAGCCATATGTTATAAGATTATTTATTAAAGTGCAATAAATAGTGTTATTAGATAACTATAGAAGGACTGATAACTATGAAGTTTTTTTTTAAAAAAACACATATTCACACATACTAGCTTAACTTTCTATATAATCAAACCTTTTTCATGGTTTATATTTAAATCCATTTCCATAGCTTAATGACATTTTTTTATTAAAAAACATCACAATAAACATTTATCCATCATTCACAACATAAATAATAATCAATTGTTGTGAGAGTTCATAAAAATTTGAGGATCAGAAGTGACAGAATGGAAGACATAATCTACGAACTTTGAACTCCAATCTACCATTTTATTTTTACACTAAACCACATAGGGCTAACAAAAAAAACTAAATAATTTATTGCTTGGGAGTTCATAAAGAAGTAGGAACTAGAAGGAACAGAGTTGAGCTATAATATATGAACTCATAGTCTGTTACTCTACCATTTATTCAATTTAAGTTTGCTACTCTACCATTTATGTAATTTAATAACAATGCCAATGTTTTACATAACAATTAAATGCCTTTAAGAAATATTATATAATTGATGAAATAATATTTCTGACATCCTTATTAAAAAAAAATACTGATTCATAATTTTCTATTTTTTAAATTGGTTTATTTATTTATACCTAACAAATCTCACATTATTATCACAGTTTGCATTCAACATATTCTATTAGAAGTAATTCTCTTCATTCTGCTTCAAAATCATTTATTGAAAATTTGAATAAAAATGAATACTAGATGATAATGCAATTATTATATCTGTAACTAGTGTTAAAATATCAACATTTACTCATTTTTGACTTACAGGTTTTGTCAATGAGAAGCTTGGATATAATGTATCTGAATCTCCCACACTAGCAGTTTTTATCATCAAACTAATGTAATTATATAAATTGATAAACTGTTCTTAAATGAATTGTAATTAAATTCTAAGCACTCAGAACAGTAAAATAAGAAAAGCTTCAGTGTAGATGTATAGATGTTTTTGATATCTTGGTTATGATATCACATTCACAGAAACAAATAGTTTAAAATTCAAAGCACTTTAATGTTTTGTATCCAAGACAACTTGTTTATGCAGTTATATATTTTATTGTCTTCAGTTTTAAAATAACAGTAGACATGTTTTATCCTTTTGTCTAAGACTGCATACATCAACAAAAAATACATGTAGAAATGATTAACACTGGACATGATATAAAAGCACTGCCACTTAATATTCATTGATTATCTAAGCTTACAATAGATGGCTCTGGAATAAGTTGAAAATAATTGCTTCTAATATAATATTTTAATTAATCTTCAAAACTTATACCAAATTACAGGCTTAGCATAGTGTTAGAGTGGTGGGTTCAAAAGATAATGTTTTCTAGAGTGATTTTTAGTTGAATGAGTAAAAAAGAAAATTCACATTGATCTTATTAATAAAATTGATGTGTCCATTCTTTCACTTAGATACTCAAACATCACATGACTTATAAAGCAACTAACATAATTATTTTATTAAAATATTGTCAGCCATCTAATATCTTAGGTCATTATTAACTTTTTACTACTACATAATTTATAATAAGGAAAACAGTCTGCCGGGCCAAAGTTGTTGTCTTAAGTGCTATTGATTTAATTCTTAAAATTTTTCATATAACTTATCTACTAGCAGCAGTTAATCCTGCATGATAGTTTCAACTGCTTCCTAAAACAGTATATTATATCTGCAGAACTACAAAAAAACTTATATTTTGTTTAGTTTTGTAAGGAATATTTATAAGACTTATCTGTCTTTTCAACTAAATATACCTATCTTAAAAGATCAAAGAAAAGATAATGGTTTTTTGAATATACTTTAGAGATTTTTTCCAGACAAGTCACAGATGTTATAAAATGATAATTGTTTTTACAAATTCTTTTAAGAATAATTAAATACCAGTCTTCACAAAATTTTAATTAATCTTCAGTTTATTTGTGAGTTTCTATAATTTAATATTAACAACAGATCAAGTTATTGAAATATTGCATCTCCAGAGTCTTAAATATTGATAAAATCCTTCTAGTTTCTGTATTCAGCCCATAATCACAGTCCAAAAATCACTTGGAATCTTGATTTGAAAATCCTCCTTCACACCCAATTTGTATAACATTTATTTTTATAAAGGAGATGAACAATACAAAATGTAAAATCAGCATATTAACATAATTATGAGCTTCTAAGATTTTCAAATGCACATTAAAAGGAGATTCTTATTGATAAAAAATATTTGGTAAATTATTAATCTCATTGTTGAAGCAGTCAATGTGTACAAACATTAGCAATCAAAGTAAAACAGAAATAACTATTCTTACTTTGATTCTGATATATCACTTATATTGTTAATTTGTTTTGAAATCATCTATTGTCATCTTATTTAATTTTCTGTTAGGTAAAATCCTTAAAGATTGTCTGAAGATTTATAAACAAAAGTATTTTACTTACAAATATACATTAGACTTTCCAGCAACTAAATGAAATAGTAATTGGGGGGGGGGTCACTTTATTTATACTTTTCTAAATATATTCAATAATTAGTATCATTTTCCATGTTTGTAGTCACTTGTTAGACAAGAAATAGTGGAAGAATAGAGAAGGTTCTGACTCAAATGTTGTAATTTGCTTTAATCTTGGTTAATCCAACATCAAATTACAAATAAATTACTCAGAGTTATATTGTTAATGATATTTGATTAATGAAAATGAAAAACAAATACCAATTTTCATCAGGCATCAATGAATGTTATATAATATGTTAAAATAAATTATATTCCTGCCTATGATCATGATGTTGTCAACAAATTATAATCTTGGGAGACTTGACTAAGAAAAGCAAATATATTCTTTTATTTTTCTCTTTCACTTTCTTTGCATATCTTCATATATTCATATATATATATTGCTTATAACACATCTTTCGTATATACTTCAATGCAAACAAATTTTCTTAAAAACTTCTTTATTTTCTTTACAGTTTCGACCATCCAGCAGTCTTCATCAGAGTACCTCTATGCTTCTTCTCTGCTTTAATTAAAACCATCTTTAGAAAAATTTGACTTTGTTTAAATACATTCAACTGTTAGCAATACTCATATTAGATTATGGAAATAGTCCAATATAAAAATACAAGTAAAACACCATCATCACAAACCTTCAGGAAAACAAAAAGAAGATACGTGTATTTTAGTATGCTTAGAAGATTATATGATGTTTGAGCAATGGGAATGACAGATTTTATTAAAAAACAGCCTAATAAAGTATATTACAAAAATTCTAAAGATTTTTTTTAAAAAATCAAATGACTATGATGCTTTTAGTCCATCTATGTATCTTCTGAATCTTCAAAATTATGTCTAAATGGACTTATTGCAGTAAAATATTTTGTAATATGGAAATTATATTGGGCTTTATTTTTTCCTAATAACATCCTACCTGTCTTTTAATATTAGAATAGTTGTTCATATTCATAATCACTGTGAAGTCATGCACTAAAGTGCATAGTAAATTATGAACATTTCTGCTAGAATATTATTTAATAAATTAGCTTTAAATAAGCAGTTTTATTTTTATAGCGCTAGGTCTTATAAATTGTAATACATTAAAGATCAGCCTTTCCAAGCTATTGTGCATGTGCTTTTTATGAGTGTTAATAATAAATGAATACTTTCACTCCCAACACAAGATATAGTATTTATGAAAGAATAAAATGAATCCACTTATTCTTTCCAATCCAAATGCTTATATATGGGCAAATCTTAAGTACTGGGAATGAAAGCGTGAGGATATACCACTCACTTTAAATTACTGTTTACGATGTCTGAATGAATGACATAGACAAAATTATCTAGAATTTACTAAATGTCACTCTCAAATGAAACTTAAACATATGTAAATAAGCATTTTTATTTTTATAGCGCTATGTCTTATAAATTGTAATACATTAAAGATCAGCCTTTCCAAGCTATTGTGCATGCGCTTTTTACAAGTGTTAATAATAAATGAATATTTTCATTCCCAACACAAGATATAGTATTTATGAAAGAATAAGTATTGTGTATGCTCTTTTTACAAGTGTTAATAATAAATGAATACTTTCATTCCCAACACAAGATATAGTATTTATGAAACTTATCTTGTGTTGGGAATGAAAGTATTCATTTATTATTAACACTCGTAAAAAGCGCATGCACAATAGCTTGGAAAGGCTGATTTTTAATGTGTTACAATTTATAAGACATAGCGCTATAAAAATAAAAATGCTTATTTACATATGTTTAAGTTTCATTTGAGATTGACGTTTAGTAAATTCTAGATAATTTTGTCGATGTCATTCATTCATACATTGTAAACAGAAATTTAAAGTGAGTGGTCTATCCTCACTCTTTCACTTCCAGTACTTAAGATTTGCCCATATATAAGAATTTGGGTTGGAAAGAATAAGTGGATTCATTTTATTCTTTCATAAATACTATATCTTGTGTTGGGAATGAAAGTATTCATTTATTATTAACACTCATAAAAAGCGCATGCACAATAGCTTGGAAAGGCTGATCTTTAATGTATTATAACTTAGCTTTGCAATTTGAGTATTTTTTTTCTTTTAAGAGATTCATTTTTATTAGACTGGATGTATTCAAAAATGTATTTCTATTAAATTCTGTATATGCAAAGACTTAAACCTAATAATGCTTCATTTTTTTCAAAATCTACCCACAACCTAATAATCATATTACTTTAATGATCCACAATTCCCTTTAAATCATAAAAAAATGTCTGTTTTATTTATACAATGACTATCATTTTTCTAACTTGAAACATAATATACGTACTCATCTTTCAACTGCCAAGATCTGCTGCAAGTCGAAGTAAAGCATAAATAAAGTTATCATATGATTAATTGCATGGAAAGTCATGTGATATTTGCATTTAATGACAGGTTGACTTTCAGTTAATTGATTACATGAATATTTAAAATTTTTTTTTTTTTATTCAGCTTAAAATTGATCCAAGTACCATTAACTCACAGAGTATCACGCTTAACTATTTCCCTAAAAGATCAAATCCATGTAAAGCATTTTCAATCAACAAATTAAGAAATGCTGCTAATTCCAGTGATATTCATTTGTGAAAGCTTCATATAATCAATCTGGAATGGTCCTATATTTCTATCATCAAATCAGTGATACTATAAGTAATGATTACATCTTTTTGATATAGTATAACCAATGTGATTTCAATATTACACAGAGGCTAAACTCTTCATACAGTATCACCACTCAATGCAAGCAAGAGTAATCAATGGATGCAGAAAGGTTTGTGCATAAAATCCCTATCTAGTGCCTATTCATCCAATATCCCCAAATTAGTTTCTAACTTGTGGCTTTCATCGGTGAGGAACCTTGGATTTGAGAGCACTGCACCCAGAGCTTAATATTAATATTTCAGTTTTAAAAGATTAAGACTATAGCAAAAGTAGAGACAGGCAATAGAATTTTGGACAATCAGAACCAATATAAAAGTTTTGAATCTTTAAGATAAAAAGCAAAGCGTAAGAGATGAAAAAATAAAAAGATTAATGAGAAATAGAAAGGCAAATGATATATATATATTTTGAAATACAAAGCCATAAAATAATTTTACTTTATTTAGATTTCTTTATTTTCTAATTTTATTTTATACTACTTGTATATACAATATTTGTTCAATTTGAATCATTAAAGCCATAATATATAAATCTAAAAAAAAATAAATTACAAACAAAACAAAAATTGTTATGCATAGGCCATAACTTAATGTGAAATCAATTTTTGGAGGGGCTTCTTGTTACCAAGGAAACATTGATTGTTATAAAAGATATTAGAAACAGTATAGCTGCTAGTATATGAAATCGGGGAAGGGGAGAAAGCATGACTACGCATAAACAAATCATATAATATATTAAATATGAACTTCTAATAAACTGATAGTTTATTTTAATCTTGATAATTTATTTTTAAAAGTACACAAATAGTTTTTTTTTTTCAAATAAATTCATTTAAGGCTTTAAGAAATGTTATAATAAAAACTTACTGTCCACTCAGCCCACGATACTGAAATCTTTGATTTCCAGCCGTTTTCTCTCATATTTCATAAGGGCAGTCCACTATTCTTCTATACTATCCAACCTAGTCCAAATCAAAGAAAAAAAAATTTCAGAGTCAATATTCTGTGTTTCCATTGATGAGAAGAGATAAGAAGCAAGTTTGCCAACAGCTGGAGGCGGTTGGAAGATACTGATAGAGGGAAGATTTCAACATCTAACAAATAAACAAATTACAAACAAAGAAACACGCTTTTTTTTTTAATTTGACAGGTTAATATTTAACATGCACATATATGCAGGGTATATACAAACCTGTTGTGATTTCAATTCTCAATAGTTATTTAATTTTCAAAATAATTATAATGGTGTGTACAAATTAAATTTAAATAAATTGATAAAAACTTCTGGTTTGAGGATATTTCATAAATGTAATGACTTCAGATAAAGTAGTATATATATATTAGTGATTATAAATTTTATTTATATAGTAACAAAACTATAGGTAATACATGCAAATAATGGTAAAACATGATTCAGCACCTTGGATGTATAATGTTTCTCTTACTATAACACTCTATAAACTATATTAGAAAATCATAGAATCTTTACACTCTAGATGGGACTAGTTAAATGCCAATTAACCATATAATCTTGGGTTCTAAATAGTTTGAGAATTTCTCGATTATCTAAAAAAAAAACAATCCAAGCTCATTCTATAAGTATAATCTGTAACTTATAAAAACTGGGACATGGAAGACGGATCATTTAGTTTATTTATCACATCTAGTGATCTATCAACTTTTATGCAGGAAACTTATATTTCGCAAAAACTTTTCAAATTCTTCACTATTCTTTCCATAGTCACATCTTTCTAATAAAAGTAATTGACATTAAAGTATCTTTGACTTTATAACGTAAACAGGTACCTTTTACCTTTCGCTGAAATCATAAAATATTTTGTTTAAATAAATGTGACTCTCTTCATTGGTTTGATTTACCTGATCCAACAAAATATATTATTATGGTCATAGATTTAATGTTATTTAGCAGGTAGAAAAATCTTTAAAAAAAATTGAAAGGATTCTCCAAAATATATTTTCTTTACAGATTTATTTTTATTTTTATATGCAATAAATTTTGCAGAATAATTATCTTATATACAACTGATTTAGTTGAAGAAATTATATCACTATGATGAAATAGACTATCTATTAACTTTTTAAAGCAGCACAGTGAAATCTGTGGAACATTTCAAGTTTTATGTCTGCGGCCTTTCTGTCTAAAAGCCTACTACTGAGATTGTATTTATACATTGGACTATTTCTATCATCTAATATAAGTATCAAAAAATTAACTTTATTTAAATATTCCAAATACATTCAACTGTTAGTAATATCACACTTTTAATGCTACTACTAACAATTGAATGTATATTTAAATAAAGTTAACTTATTAGATGATGGAAATAGTCCAACATATAAATACAACTAACATACCATCATCACAACTCTTCAGGTAAATGCTACTATTTAGATGTTTAATTAATCACATTTTCAAGAAGATAACTAATTATAAAAAATTAAAAGCTAATCAAGATCCCCCCCCTCCCTCCATCAATAGCTGATAAAGTTGCAAAATTATTTTTAATATAAATTACTTCATATGTTGAATATAAAATTTTAAGAGAAGCATATAGACAATTACTGATGACAGCCAACAGATAGAAACTGGTCTGGGGAATAGGGATATTCAAAAAGGTTTGTTAAGAGCTATTCATGCTCATTATATAACAATTAATTTAAATCTAGAAGCCAAGAAAAATGAAATTATTTTTCTTAATTAGTTCAAATTTAAAAAGTCTTTATTAAATGGAAGGTCTGCATGTTTCTTTTATTAATTTAGCATCTAAAGATGTTGCCTCTAGATGTAAGTTTCATGGAGATTTAACACTGGTAAAAGATTTCTTGGCTGAGTTTACTTTATTATAAATCAATTTGAAATTCAAGTCAAACTGCAGTAAGGTTTTATTTTAAGAGAGTATTTAATAAAAGTGAATGAATGCTCTGAATTTTCAGCTGTCCCTTTCAAAAATATGCATTTTAAGGCAAATTAATGTACCTAGTTTTAGAAATTTCAAAAGCTATTTCTAACTCTCTATTATTATATCAGAAAAAGACAAATTATTCCAAATGAAAAATAATGTTGGAGCTAGAACACATTTCTGCTCAATATTAGTTTTTATTTCAAATGACTCATACTTTTTACCATCAGTAATAATATCATCTTAATTTAAGCAAATTTTTATGAATAATCATCTTTTTTTTCTAAATTCACACTACACCTTTATTAACCACATATCAATAACTGGAAATAAACAATACAATAAGAATATCTTTGCTATAGTGAATAACAATAATATTCCATGATAATTACTGTAGCATTTTCTTTTTTATTGCTATGAATTCGATCAAGCATTCAGAAGTGGTGTCTATATACTCTAAAAAAAATAGTTTTTAAGCAAGCATATCACCAATATATGTTAAACATCTTTAGATATCCAATCAGGATTCACTTTATATTTTTAAAATTACAAAGAGCTAATTTAATCTTATCAAGCTAAGTCTAAATGGCTGATACTTTAGATACCTTATTAAATACAATCACTTGAATTTTTGTATCATGCAAAAGATAATCAAAATGCTCCTTATATTAACCTTATTATTTAAAAGAAACCATCCACTGAGAATTTCATATTTTTAATACTTCAAAAAAAAAAAAAAAGAAATTCGAATGGCCATTTTCAGCAACTGAATATTTTTGTTTTTTCTATTTAAATTTATTATTCCTTTGACAGATAAATTATTAATTATATTAATTGTCATAGAATTAACATTTTTTAGTAAACCAATTTTTTTTTTTAGTGAACCAATAAGAAATGTAATTTGGCCCATAATATTAAACTATAAAACATCACAAGATCACCATTCACCATGATTACACACACTGTTTTTCACAGATGCAAAACTCTCTATACAGTAGCACCACTCAGTGCAAGCCAGAGTAATCAATGGGTGTGCATCAATTGATTCTGGCTTGCACTGAGTGGCACTTCTGTATGGAGCTTTTTCTTTATCAACAATATTTCATAAAAATTCCATGCCTCATTAAATGACCATTTTGAAAATTCTAAAATATAAAAAAAGAGTAAACAACAATTTCCTATCAGTGCATTTAAGGTAGAATCTATTATTTTTAATACCATTGTATGTTTAATCTTGGAAGATACAATGTTCACGTAATAATGATTTCTTTTGCATTCGGAATTTTAATCATAATATAAACTATTAACAATAAATTATTCTGAATGGGAGTGAATATTTTTATAGTGATTTTTCTGTTGAAACAAATTATGTTCATCAGTCTATTACCTTGTATAAAACATTGTTACTAAATATATATAGCCAATATTGTTATTTTCAATAATTTTGAACCATGGTTTATTGTTCCTATCAGTATAAACCCTAAAATGCTTTAAAAAAATAGACTTTTACTTGATTTTTGATAGAATAATGCTATCCAACTTTCTATGAATTTTATGGTTTTAATATTGAAGCATAAACATTGTTAAAATAGGAACAGATAATATTGCATAAAACAATTTTTAACATCGGTAACCTTTCATTGATATATCAGAGAATTTTAGCAATATAAAATAACAAGTGAATCTAATATGAATTCTTTCATTTAATGAAATGATGTTTCAAAAAAAAAAACAATGCACCGACCTATCTGCTCAATTAAACTTTTCTTTTCAAGGCAATTTCTCTAAAAACAATTATATCAATCTTAAATCTTTACAATACCTTAGCTATAAATGTTGCCATATTCATTAGAAAGAGTTTGCACCAAGGAAACTTTACATATTTCAGATCATTTAGAAAAAATTGATTCATCTTTATTACTCACTATATTGTCATTATTAACACTATCTATCATTCAATGGAATCTAACCACATTTTGCAAAATATCTATTTTTACATTATTTTTTTTTTAAGATTTCTTTATCATTACAGAAACAAGAATTTATTAGATAAACTATCCAAATAAGCAATCATTTGCAAAATTAAATTATACCAAATCAACTTTCATGAAAGTCATTATTGTTTGTTCAGTGTTATGAAAATCACAAAAAGAAATCCCAATCCATAAGTCTTGTAGCAATAATTATTCTTGAAGTCTTTTTTAAGATTTGATAAATAATGATTGGGGATTAACTATTGAAGTTTGAAATGCTGTGATTATAATTACAAGATGAAATTGTGGTTGCACAAACACACAATTTTATTGTTATAGTCCATGCAAAGAATTGTTAAATAACAATAAATGGTTTATTGTCTAAATGTTCATAAAAAGTAGTAAGCTGGAGTTGTAATCCATGAACCTTGAGCTCCAGAAACCATCCCACTACCAATCCAGTAACACATACAGGGCAATGCAGAGAAATGATAAATAGTATGAAAACCCCTTGTGATTGTATGTAAAAAAAAGAGCACAGAAAAGGCTGCTTATATCAAAAAGCAACATTTAACTTTAACTAACCAACAACATATAGGACAGTAGGCATTGTATTTGTCTTGGAAACATATTCTATAAGGCAGTAAGACATGTGGTTGAGCATTACTTATTCATAGTTAACTCATACTTGAATATTGTCATCAATTTTGTTTTAACCACACTATATAAATTGAAATTTTTACCATTTCAGGAACTAAAAACTGTAATAGTTTAGAAACTATTAATATTTGCTGGATGGAATTATTAAAACAGAAGCATACTTCCACCTAGTGCAAGCTTTAGTAATCTGTAGATGTTAGATAATAGTACTTTATAATCTGCATTCAATGTTCCATCATCCACCATCTCCAGATTAGTTTGTAGCTTAGTGAGAAACCTCAGATATTGAAATAGTGAATCTGGATCTTTGGGTTTAATGCACCCCTTCTCCAGACCTACCTTTTATCTTTTTGCTTAACTATAAAAACACCAAGGATAACAGAATGTATAGATGCTGAACTAATTTCATATCTGTATGAATATAAATGTAAATTAACTTGGGTTGGCTACATCAATCTGTATTTCAGTTTGAACTGATACCTTTATAGTTAAGCAAAAAGGTAAAAGATGAGAAAAGATGCATTAAAATGCAAAGATCCAAGTGCACTTCTCACAGATTCAAGACTCATTACTGATGAAAAACCACAGACTAAAAACTAGTCTTGTAATAATGGATTGGAAAGCACTATATAGGGATTATAAGACACTATCACTTTAGCATATATTGATTACTAACGTTTGCATTAGGTGATATTATTTTGGGAAAAAGTTTGCTACTGTTTTAATAGCTTATGCAAGCATAAAGAAAAGGTAGTACATGTGATAAATTATCAACAGTACGCTATGGATTCAGACAAGCACTAAATATATATATATATATATTTCTTTAGTTAGTTTTTTTTTTAAATCATAATTATAAAACTACTGCATGAATGACAATAGATTGAAAGAGAAAAAAATATTTAAAGACATTGCCAAATTCTTTTGCAAATTAATCCAATATTTACATTATATTTTTAAAAGAAAAGTTATTTGATAATATATTTCTTATAAAAAGTTCCCATAATATGTCTGTATATATATATTATATTTAATGTTTTCACGGTTGTATGATGTAGATAAATTATTACTTTTTGGGCTAAACTGTGTATTATTTTCCATTATATATTGATATTTTGATGGACTAGCATCCGCCATTGTCAAGGCTTACAAAAGTTAATCTTGACAATGGCGGATGCTAGTCCATCGAAATATCGGTATGTAATGGATAACAATACATGGTTTATCCCAAAAAGTAATAATTTATATATATGTAACTACTAGATACAACATATTTGATCTAAATATAGGTCAATCTTTATAAGGTCTGTTTAAAAAAAAATATGTAGATGAATAAAATGGATATATTTCAAACAAGGCAAAGGAAAAAAAGGCAATCACTGATTTATATTTGGAAGTAAATTGTTCATATTTATAATATGATCTCCCAATTGCTAAGCCATATTCTTTTACCTTAGAAATATGTTTAAATGCCTAGTCACAGGAATATAGTTTAATGACAATTTATAATATTTTAAAATGGGTAATAGAAAAAAACTCTTAAATATCAATAGAAAGAGGACAAATTATTAGTTTTTAATTAGATATCAGAATAGACAACCAAACAAAACATAGAGTAATAATTTATTTAATCAGTATGATGTTCTACATAGATAAGAAAGCAATCCACTTGCTATCAGTACTTAAAACATAAAAGATTAGGATAATTGTGCATAAACATTCATGAAAAAAAACTTGGTATAATGGAAAGAAAAAAACATTAATCAAAACATATTTTTTTCTCAAATGAAGCAGAGAACTGTTATTCAATACAATAAATAAATAGAATGTTTTATTGCTTGGAAGTTTATAATTAGTTCAAGTAAATAGAATGACAGCATTGCAGCCATGATTTATGAACCTTCAGCTCTAGAATCCACAACTTTATCACTGCATTCAACTATGCAAAGTAGTTCTTTAATAAACTATATAACATGTATCAAATCATCTTCAATATTTTATCATATTATTTCCTGTTTTTATCATTAATTTTATTCATCTCTCTTCTGATTCAATTTTTATTAATATCCAAGTCTCAAAAAGGATTTCTGTATTTTTTGGCTTTATATTCTTAGCAAATTCTTATAATAATTATTTAATGCTATCTGATGAATACTTTATTTGGCTAATCATAATTATCATCTCTTTGAATTTACTGTTATATTTTGATTATCTAATTATATAGTGGTTATTAAATGTTTCAATTTGGTCAGACTATCGTCTATACTATAAATTTTATTTCCACAAAATTAGGAGTTAAAAACTTTTTTTTTTTAATACGAGCTTTTTGAAACATTTAAAAATTAATTCTGGATTTATTGCTAGTTTTTTTTAATTGCAGTAACACTACTTCATTTTCCCATTTCTTTTTTTTTTTTCACTTTTTAAAAAAAAATTATACATCACAATCAATTCCTTTTTTTTCTTTCAAATCCATAGGATAATAATTAAGGAGTGAGACTTTATAAAGGTATTTATTTTTGCAATATCATTAATATTTTCATTTTCTGAGCAACTAATATCTCTTTTACATGATGAAAACTATATTCACCCAATTAATTTAATTGACCAGAGTTATCTGTGATTAAAACAATACTTCTTTGTTCTTCATAACAAATAAAATATTCTTCCAGTTTTCTTAAAGCTTCAATTCTTAATTAAATTAATATTAATCATTTTATCATGCAGATAAAATAAACACAATATTGTTATTCATTAATTCATATGGAAATCTACAGAAAATAATACATTTACTCTCATATTTATTGTGTCACAATAATCAAAATTAATTCTTGATTCCAAATCCACCTAGTAGTTTATACATAATGCATTTAATCTAGGTGTATATGTATTTATTTCATAACCATCAACATAAGTTATCATCATTGACCAGATTCAATAAGGT
The DNA here is from genome assembly GCA_028023455.1 of Epiperipatus broadwayi. NCBI lineage: Eukaryota > Metazoa > Onychophora > Udeonychophora > Euonychophora > Peripatidae > Epiperipatus > Epiperipatus broadwayi. The sequence goes on from JAQFVV010012411.1 coordinate 11,685,695, forward strand.
TTTGTTCTGCCATAAAGATACATTTCAGACAAAACATTCCATAATTCTATTTGCTTTCAATATCAATATTAGAAACAGTAATCTACTTTTTTACATTATTCCAGAAATCTATATAAGTTGACTTGTTTCTTTTTAATGTGCTCAAATCTCAGATCATTCATTTGAATAGTATAAGTAAAAGATAATTGAACGCACATATTCAAATTTTGAAATATAGTTGGCAATAACATATGGTTGCCATTGACTAAGAAAAGTTACAATTGATGGTTCAGGAATGTATTTCTGCTCCATAAAGACACACTAAGCATATAATACTCAGATCTGCAATAATATAAAATATGTTCAATTTGTATTTTAATAAATACTTGTTAGATTGTTCACTATAATAGTTCACCTTTCCAAAAAGTTGATAATGAATTAAGAACTCCCATCTCTGGCATGTTGCCAATGTTCTGAAAAACTGCTGTTTGTAATAATGGACTGGTAGGCTGGGCTGGAAAGATAGCTTGATTTGATACAAAAAAATTGTTTGGAAATTTTCTTCAGCTATAGTTGTAATAATAATTTAAAAACCAATGCCCTTCAACTTATCAATGAAATTAATACCTAAATTTGCTGATGAATCCACAAAAATAGTTTTTTTGCTTGTTGCAGTGTTCATCTTTAAACTTATCACTGATTATTTTATAATTTTTAAACTAATGTAATAGTGTTTTAGTCCAATGATTAACTTTCTTTTTTTTTCAACAACACTATCACCATTTCAATTCTTATTAATATAGGTTTTACTTATTTACCAAAAAAAATCCATATTGTTTTGGGTACAGATTTTGTGAATTTTAAACTCAGTTTGTAACAAGGTGAAAAGAATTGCTCTTTAATATATATATAATACGGTTAAATCATACACATATGAGGTTGAACACCTTTCCAGAAATTATTTATCATACCCACACAATATCTATCTATAATTATCAATAAAGCCAGTCATATATAACGTGACATTGCTTTTATAAGCTTGTATTTACAAAATTGTAATACAGAGAGCGTTCCAATAGCTCAAACAAGATCTTAATTGATAAGTGCGGTAAGAGAAAACATTTAAAATCTCAATAATAAACATCAAAATAAACATTTCTATCCAAAATACTCTTATTTCGGATAGAGATTTTAAATGTTTTCTCTTATCGCACTTATCAATTAAGAGCTTGTTTGAACTAATATCTATCTATATATACAAGTTTGTGTGTTTGTATGCATGTGTGACACAATGCTCAATATATAAAAAATTCTAAAAATCCAATTATTTTTTATTTGCTGTATCGACACACAAAATAAAGTTATCTAATAATATTATTTTGCATCATAAATCATATTATTCTATTTTGCTTAAAGACGAATTAAAACTCAATTCTTACAAAAAATTAATTTCGAAAAGAATTTTTTTGTACCAGGATATTTTTCCTTGTATATATTATGCATGTTTCTTAAAAAAAAAAAATTGAAAAATGTTTTGAGAAACAGAAAGATAGCCATATATTATGCGAATGTTTTAAAGAAAAAAACTTCACACTCTACATCTAGGTATTACAAAGCAACAGAGGCGCATATAAATATTTGCATATACACATAAATATAAAAAGTTAAATATATACAAAAAATAATAAAGTTATTACTTTAATACACAATAATAATTTGGATACTATGTTTCTCTCACTCTCTTTCTGATATCCGAAACGTACACATGTATATATACAACAATTTATTGCAAAAACCAAATATAATATTAATACATATTGACAGATACTTTACGGAGAAAAAAATTATGCCATGAAGTAATAATATTAAGAAAAAGGTTTAATATGATGATTAAATATACAGTACCTTCTCAATAAATTGTTTCCATAGGAACAGCAGGATTAAGTCAAGCGCATTCACTCATTCTAATTTTATAAAGATATTAGACTTCTTAATATAATGTTATTTATAGTCATTTATAAATATATTAGAAACAGCAATGATTTCTTTGCAATGATTTTAAATATGCAGATAAAAAAAAAAAGCAAATCAATTAACATTTATAATTAAAGATCACGTAATGATCAACGACCTATCAGCTTAATTGATTTTTCACTGAAGGTAATTAATCAATTTTTATTTAAAAAAAAAAAAATCATTTTTAAGTATTAAACGTAATTAGCAAATCAACAATTTAAAAGTTAAAAAAAAACACGTAACGATTAACAAAGAAGTCAAAAAATATAGAAACAATTTTCAGATGCCTTCAGTATGTTTAGCTGCTTATATTATTTTAAATTCTTTGCTGGAGGTAGGTAAAATAATTAGGAACAGAGTATTATTAAGAAACGCGAGATTATTTGCAGGGATCCGATAGCCCGTACTACCATTAGGCAAATTAAACATGGTCTAAATTGCAAAGCTCAAAGAAGTGTTTTTGTGAAAGATGTTTTTTTTTTTAATTGAAATTGTCAATTTTTTTTTTTTTTTTGCACGGGGTGGGCGCAAGGAAATGGCATCTCCATCCTTTTTACACAATTTATTCTAGTATCTAAGATAGAAATATATTATAAATTAAATGAACTCTTTAGAACATTAATATGCATTATTATAACATTTACATTTAAGATAATCTTATTATACCATTACCTAAATAGTATAAATAGATCAATGGCTATAATTTCTCATTGAAAGTCTAGATGTATATCACTTTACTATAGTCAATGGGCAAACAAAAACAATCTAAATACTTTTTTTTTCATATGTCAAATGTGTTGACCAAGAAGCGAACCCGGGCTGCTTGGAAGGCAGCTAGATATGCTAAACACTAGTCCACCACCGCATTGTCAAGAATCTAGATACTTAAGTTAAAGATATGACAATGTCTACGACCCCCTGCTATTTGGAAGTCGCCTAAATTGAAACACATCACAAATATGTATATATTTTAAACTACAAATCCCACAGCTATTTGATTGAAAAAAAAAAAACTTTTAAAGAATGACTATGACTAAGTTCTTAAAGATCAGTTATGGACCTTCAAAAATCATGAGAAATGCAATCAGCATTTTGCAACACCTACTACATGCTTTCAAACATAGTTCATTTTAGTATATTATATTCATTCTCTATTATAAAATAATGAAATCTAGAATGTTTAAAGTTACATTATAAAAGATAAACTAATTCATTATTATATACATTCATAAACAGAGTAAATATTATAAATGATGATTGATCATGGTGATAAATATGGATATTACATAATACCCAAGACATACAAAAGTAAAGTGCATTAAATTGAAGTTGTTATTTAACATTTTATAATGCAATGTAATATTATAAAATATAGATCTCTGAAGGAGATTACAGAATCAGTAGAAATAGAAATAAATAAAATTGCAAGAAAGCAATTTTATTGACATGAAAGAGTTTCATAGCAACAAGCATTGTGATCAAGCAAGAATAAAATGATAAGAGAGAAGATTACTAATACTTTCAACCAACAATACAATTATAAATATGTTAATAATAATAAAAAATGTAATTAACTGCTCAGGAGTTCAAAAGAAGTTCAAGCACTGAAAATAATTGTGTTGGGTTATAATCAATGAACCTTAAACTCTAAAGTCTACCTATCTACCACATCATCAACTACACAGGGTTTTTAGACAAACAGTAATACTAAATAATGTAATAATTAATTATAAAAGAAAGTTAAATTTATTAATTAACATACATTATTAAACTATATTCAAAGATAAAGAAAATCATTCTAAATTCAGAGCAATAAGCTTTTTGTCTTTATTTTTCTAATATCTTATAATGTTTTCATTTAATTCTTTTGCACTAAATATTTTTTGCTGACAGACTTTAAAATCCCACAAAACCAAGTTCATCTTAAAATGCCTTTTTTAAAAAAATGCTCTACTCTTTATCTGCATGGATACCTGACACAATGATGATGAGCTTTTACAATAGTAAATGCAATATTAACTATCAATACTTGTATGTTATCTTAAATAAGTATTGATAGTTAATATTGCATTTACTATTGAAAAAGCTCATCATCAGTTGGGTTGGACATATTTCTAGAAGAGTTGATAATAGATGGACAATTGAAATCTTAAACGGGATTCCAAGAGATTGTAAAAGACCCAGAAAGACACCACATGTGAGATGGATGGATGAAATAAGAAAGTGTGCAGGGTTGATGTGGAGAAGAGAAGCTAAAGATTGGAGATGGATTGAATTTGGAGAGACCTTCATCCTGCAGTGTATTGTTAATGGTTGTTAATGATGATGATGCTAAATATCAAGTTTTAAAAATATATTACCTTCATCATTCTTACCTATAATAAAAATGCAGATACTTTACAATGAAAAATTTAAAAAAAAACATAGTTTAGATTAACTAATTTTCAAAGCATATAATAATATTCAGTTAAATTGGAACATATACAATATAATATTAAAATTCATCATATTGAGTCATTTATTTTGAATATAACATTTGCTTTTGAAAAGAGTGCTTGGCATCACAAATGTATTAAGATTATATTTAATATTCTTGATATTATCTCCATGTAAGAAGATTGTATATACATTATTATAATTGAAAATTGAGATTAAATGATAGTATTTACTATAAAAAGTCTCCACATGCCAATTAATAATCAAAGCTCCAAAGATTTAAAATAAGATTTGAAATAACACTTCAACTTAAAAAACTCTAATGATAAGAACAATCACACACACACACACCACATCCAGATCAATCATAATTTGTTTAGTCTACTTTAAACATCAGCAGGTGCTTCAGGTTTTTTTTTATGATTAACTATCAATACTCTTAGCAAAGATATTGCTATTGAGTAATTAATTACCTGTAAGCAAATAGATTAGAATACCTGTTAATATGAAGTTTTGAATAACTATAAAATCTTGATTACATGAAATCATAATCATGCTGTTTTCATAAAAATACTATCTGTTTCTCATTAAGATTTTTAAAATTATAAATTAGCATTACTTTATATACTGGGAAATTTTATTATTATTGCTCATATAGGAATACTTTACATTGTATATATAAAGTTCAAAAAAAAAAAGAGGAGGGGTTATTCTATGAAGTGAAAGAAAGTCCTGTGCTTCCTTTGAAATCTTAAAAAAACCAAGCACAGCAACTTCCACTGATTTCTTTTGTGTTTGCTTTGTAAACTAACATACATCAGTGAGCATGATTAAACTATTGGCTATCATAGATATCTGATAGTCTCATCTGAAATATCAGTTGCATTTTTCATTTTCTTTTATATTTAAAATCACAACAAATAAAAATAGATTATAGTTCTAATCTGAAAATTAAAAAAAAATTGCATAAAAGAAATAATTGAAAACTTTAAATACAATGTGGTGTTGGATTTATTGAAAAGAAAGATAAGTAATAAAAAAGGGAGAAAGAAAAACTACATAGTAAACAGAAAAGGCACTAAAAATTGAAATGAAAAGAAGAATCATATATTGCTGGAGAAGAGGCAAGATTATAATTAACTAAACAAAAAATTGGTGAAATACCAAATATTAAAGCATATGACAATTGACAAGGAAGGGCCTAAACACAAGATATGCTGGAACATCATATAAGTAGAAAACTAATTGAATGTACACAACTTGGAATCAGAGCAGACACTGAAACAATATGAGCAATATTTTCATTAACACAAATAATTGAAAAGACAATAGATTCTTGGTATGTTATTAATTTATATGGAGAGCATTAAAAATCCAGATTTTTAGATTTTTTGGAATTATAATTTATTTATTTTTTGTAGAATGTCATGATTTTTTTTTTCTTCATCTATAAAAAAGCATTCAAGAGAAGATAGAATAAAATATACTATTGCAATCATTAAAAACCAATCAACACTTAGACAATCCCAATATCAGTAACAATCAATAATTTCAAACTGTTGTCAAGGCAACATCCTTTTAACAATAAAGGTGGAATCCCAACTTTATTAATGTCCAATATACTTATATAGACACTAAAAATTGCAACTTGATCACGGAGATTGAAATTATTGATAGAAAGAAGTTTAAATAAATCTCTTTAAACAGGTAAATGTAACCTATTCCGAATGTAGACTAATAAATAGTCAATTATAACATAACAAACTGCAATTATAATATTCAAATTTCACCCAAAGCATTACTTAAATAATAAGTGTAATAATGCTTGAATTTATTGATTGTTATTGATATTGGGATTGTCTGATTACTTACAAAGCCATTTAGCCTTGAACATTATTACACTTACTATTTAAATAATATAATATATAATTAAATATATGTAATCAGAGGGGATTTGATCCCAGGCTTTTAAGCTCCCTTAAGTCATCCACTCCACGTTATACAAACCAATACACATGATTACATACAAGTGAAAAGATAAATGATCTCCAATATGCATATTTCATGCTAAACCAGCACTCATCAGTTGATCCAGATCATCATCTCCCACACATATAAATAATCAACACTCGATTTATATCTAGTTTAAATACACATACTGCATTTAAATATAATTGAATATAATATATTAGAATAATAAGAATCATACATTAAGACCAAAAACAAAGATCAATTTTGATTTTTATTCTTAATACCAGTATTTAATTTTTAATAAAATAAAATAAAAAGCAATAAATAGAAGAAAATTAAAAACATATTAGATAGTGTTAAATGTTTTCTTGAGTTGTTTAAATCTTTTTTCAAAAAATAAAATGTATATCTTTTGTTACTTTCAGCTTAGTATAGCAAACAAATGCTTTTCTTCTTTTTCTACTTTATCATCATTTATTATTAGCTTGACTAATCAGCATCTATCAGATGGTATTACAATTTAATCCCTATTTTAAAATTGATTTATTGTTTTTGTTTTTATTAAGAAGTTGCAATTCAAAGCTGGAAACAATGCAGTTCATCCAGAAATTGTCTTCAACTGTTTTTTACTAACAAACTAATAATCTAAAATTTAATTAAACCCTAAGATTTTAAACCTAAGACAACTTGTTCTATAGTTATAACAACAGATCAATAACAATATATATTTAAAGCTTTACTTTAATTGTATTTTTTCCTTTGGTGAGAATCTTAATAGCAACACAAAATCAAATTGACCATTGATTATTAAAGCTTATAATGTTTAGCAAAAGAGTAGAGAAATAAAATATGTTAATTTATTGTTGTAAATGATATACTGATAGTAACATAAAAAGAAAAAAAAAGATGTCTATAGTTAGAATAGAACTAAAGTTTTAAAACATATAATTATTGGCCTGATGTCAGATCTATGTATGAATAATTTGGCTTCTTTCAAATATCTGTATAATAAAATGGGAATTAAAAATGGCTGCTGCATGCATAATTGCATTCATTCCAGATTTGGATCCTAAATTCCATTGATAAAGGCATTACCATCTACTAACCCCTTGTTATTAAAACTTATAGTAGAGGACAATAAAAAAGAATAAATAAAATAGAAGCCCTAATCAATAAAAATTAAGATAAGCAGTGTGATAGCACACAATTTGGGATAAATGCAGATTTATACAATTATACTGATTACCTCAGAGATTAATCTTTACATCTCTTGAAAATGAACCAACAATAAAAAATAAAGAAAGGTTTATACTTGTCAGAAAACTATAACAATTAGAATGAGCAAACATGTACCATTTGTGGCATTGTTGCAGAGATGAAATCAGTAGTTTCTATTACTTAAAAAAACTTTTAACTTAGCAATAAAATTTAAAAAATCAGAATGTCACAACAATTCAGATGATAAATGCATTAAATAAAAATACCTCAAATGTAGCTATTTCACTATTAGATATTGGCTGAATATTTAGCTATTTTTAGCTGGAGGTTAAAGATCTTATGCTAATTTGAGGTGATCAGATGACTGTTGATGAACTGACTGAATAACAAAAAATATGATGTGGACTTCATTACTGTTAGAGAACATGTCATATTCCTATAGCCACAAAGCTTTTTGAAAAATGTGACTACAATAGGCAGAATACATAAATAAATTTAATCATTCTCTAGTTATATATTGCAAATCTAAATAAATGTATTTCCTGTACAATAAAACGATTTTTTAAAATTGTAATTATATAAAAATTTTGCTTCTATTATTATTAATTATTTTATACTTTTTTATTAGAATGATCTATATATTTCTTAATTATTAATTGTCATGTAAAAATAATTATCATCCTTATTTAAAATAGAAAAATAAAGCTAGTCATATCTATTATTAAGTTGAAGACTAACTTTTTTTTGCTCTTTGCAAATGTTATTCAAATTTTTTGATAGCTCTCCACATTAGATGGAATTGTTTTTGTTTTTTTCATATTAATTGCAAATTCATATTCTTAATCTGCTTTACTTTTTGATTAAATAATAATTATTTTGATTTGGTAATGCAATAGGACATGGTTCTGAGACCATAACTAATAAAGTCTTATAATTTATTCTTTGCTTTAATTTCAACTAGATATTGTTTGCATTTGTAATAAACTTAATATCATAAATACCTTGATGCTGATAATATGTAGTTTCTGAGCACACAGTTATTTTCATGCTGAGTTCAGGCATTCTCTTGAAAGATTTCATTACCCCATTATTCAATTTCAATTCCGTATTATAATGAGCAATAAATCCAGATCTAATTTATTTATCCAATGATCTCTAAAACTGGATTGCGAAAGATTATTTATAGAAGTATTAGGTCATAGATTAAACATGATTTGTGAAGCCTCATGTGCTCTAAAAATAACCTTAACATTTCTCTTTCAACACTATTGGTGAGTAGAACCATTTTCTATCTCAAGGTTCATGAAACTGCATCTTAATGATGTAAATAACATTAAATTTTTTGATGTAGCTGTATCTGCAGAAATACCTTATAATAAATTTTATTTAAGTTGATGTCAAGCAAAGACTGACTACCATGAGAAATAATTGTTATTGCTTGGTTGTAATATCCAGTGTCCAGGAATCTTCACCTCTCACATACACATATTTGTATAAACATACATTTATTGCAATTTATTATAAGAATAAAATTTAAACAACATCATTCATTTGTTGTAGAATCTATTTAATTATTTTTTCCTGGCCATATATTCACAACAAACAGTAAGTAAATTTAAAAAATATTAAGTTATAGATGGTCTAATTGTTTTCTGACTGCTTGGATTTCATCAGACAGAAGCAACTGCTAGATAAAAAATACAATCAACCAATGACTTTAATAATTATTATACTGTTAATATTAATTATATAAAATACTTTAATATTTGCAAAAGATATCTACCTATATAGTTATTCAAATCTCAAATACTTCACATTTTAATAATTCCTAATTTTGGCAGAAAAATGAAATATACCAAAGTAAGTACTCTAAATGCAATTCAGTGGTCACTTAGTTTAATTATAACTATAAGTTATCACTTAATAATAATAAAATATTTAAACACTAATTAAATTTTCAATGAATTCTTGTGAATTCTTTATATCAATAAACTACAAGATAGACAAGATATTTTAAATATTTTTGATTGCATCTAAAGTTCAACAAATTATCAGCCTTAACAACTAAAATTCATTATTGTAATTTTCCTCATGTGCTTACAGAGGGGTTAGATAAAATAATCAGAAACACCTTTGATGTATTTATTGATAAAGTTTAGAAAATTTTTATTTCCATGAGAACTTGTAATTTTCCAAATTTGATTTAAGAGTCTACGAGTAGAAATATATATACATAAAATTCATTTCCAATATTTCTATATTTTACAAATGAATCATAGTGTCTCACTTTTGTGAAGCTTTTTAGATCTAACTAGAATTCTGGTTATATTTTGTCACAAGGTCTAATAAATGTCTTACCCTCTTGTTTTAAATATTAGTTGTTGGTTTAGTTCAAAAATTAAACATTCTGCATTGATTTCAATCATCACTAGCTAATAGCAATAGTTGTAAAAAATCTATTTTCTTTGTTTATTCTTAAGAAGTCAAAGAATGTATCTGGCATTTATTTGTTATCACAAAAAATAGAACAAAATGAAAGAAGAAATAGATAATGTTCTATTTCCTGCAGATAATATTCATTAATATTATTGTTTTTCATAGAATATTATCTTAAAATAGAAAAAAACAATTCTATGAAAAAGCAAAAATATTTGGATCATAAAGTGAAATTATATAATTGCAATATAATTGAGCAATTTTTCTAGATAAGATGTTATTAAAAAAATTCTGGTGCAAGTTCCTTAATCAATCCCTATACAAACTACAAAATAAAAACTCCTGACACAGAACATCAAAAACTACTAGTATTTCATGCAAATTGAAATCACATAACATTTGACCAATATCTGGCAAAATATTAAGCCATTTTTCATGGGGAAAACCCCCCAAATTCCCTGGACATAACCAGAGAATGAATAGATTTTTCACTCATTCAAGAATAGTCCATTGAAACTTAAATTATTACCAAAGGTTTTAATTTGTCACAATGTTTGCTATAAATTACACTGACATTTAAAATTACATTAATTATTTTTTTTTAAATTAAATTTCTTGATTTCCTTTTCAATTCACATTTATTAAATAAAGATTTTTTAGTGTTGCCAGAAATAACATTCAACAATTTGATTGCTAATCATTTAAATTTGACAATAAATACCAGTAGAGTTTGTCAGAAAAAAAATTTAAAAGAAAGCATTGCAAGATATCAAATAAACATATTTATTTTTTAAAATCAGAATGTGATATACGAGAATGTATTTCTGCTATATAACTTTGTTTATATAGCATCACAAAATTCACTTTCAACTGTTTTTTTTTTTGTAATTCTACATTCTTTTTTATTGGAATTAGAATAATTATATTCATTTACAAGAAATTGTTAATAATAACTTAATAAATTTGTTAAATGCTGATGATTTTGATAATAGATTTCAGCTCACAAAAAAAAATATTTGGCCAGATTATTTACCACTATTTTATACCTAATTTATTGTTGAACCAAAAAATGGTGGTAATTGTTGTTGTTATTATCATCATTATTATCATCATCATTATTATTATTTACAATCTTGCACATACAGAGATAGCCCATGAATTACAATGTGGTGGTTTATCATAATGAAAATTATGCATTTCCATCACTTTTACTATAACAATTTTATAAATATTTTATAGCTTTTGTATTAAAAATAAGTAATAATTTTCTTTTTTACTATAGTCCATTTTTTATTACTTGTATATTGATCTATTTGATAGTAAATATTAAGAATGGTCTTATATATTTTTTGCTATCAATAGTGTCTATCTTCTATTTTATCTTGTTTTGATAATTTTTTTAATATCATTACTAATATCTATATTTTAGTGGCAGCTAATATTATTCATGTTAATAGTAAAAACATTTCAAATTTTGTGGAAAAAAGCAATCATGACTACTATTGCTAAAAAAAATTTATGAATAGACAATACAGTTTATACATTGTTAGAAATCAATGTTAATTAGACAACACTAATAATAATATTAATTAAATGGTGCTCTTTTAGTACACGATCTCCGACATTTTGAATTTCAAAAGACATTAATTAAATTCTCAAATTCATTTTCATCCTTTTAAAAGGCAAATATAGAATAATAAAACATTAGATCAATAAATGTACTGCTGGGAAGTGGGGTGGGATGAGGGTGCATTTAATAAGTTTTTGAATATTTTTGCTCTGTAAAATAAGCTTTCATTACGATGATAATAATAATAAGACATACAGATAGGTACATAAATAGGTAAATAGATAAATGGAAAGATATTTGTTTTTATTGGCCAATAAAAATGCATATGATTCCTCAAATGGCTTAGTTCACCAAATTAGAAATACAAATAAATACAAAAATAAAAGCAACTGACAAACAATATAAAATAAACCTAAATATAAATAATAATAAAACAAATTCTCTAAAAGAGTTTCTGTAAATGAGGTAATATATATATATTCTTGGTAAATAAAAAAAAATAATTAATTCGATTTTAGCATTCAAGTTATCACTGAACAAAATCTGTATAAACAATAATTTTATTTTAATTAAACATTTAGATTAATGTTTAAGCAATACATTCAACATTTTAATTTGATCTAATTATTAGAAATGGATAAGAGAATGGCACACCTAGACTTTTTAATTTAGAAATGTTCAGCACACATGAATGATTTTCCAGACTCTAACCCCTAGCTAGAGGCTTTGAATATATAATTAAAATACAATAAATGCAAACTTTAACTAATTTTTTTTCCAACTGGGATGAATAAATTTTCAGATTTGTAGGTATGATGGCAATAAATCAACGCCGTTTAAATCTGACACAAACATAGCTTTCAGTCTAAAGTCAGTTAAAAAATGATACACCTCTGTGAGAATTTCTAATCATTAAAATATGAAAAAATTTCAAATACTGTATTTATAAACATGTAAAAGAGCCTATCCCTGATATTTTATCTTTATTTAAAAAAGAGTTTTTAGGTCGATGTATGAATTTATATACATGTTAAAATGTTTTTCATGATGTAAATATAAGTTTCAAGTTCATTTATGAGTATAGCAAAGATGATTCAGTAGTCGTTGCTAAATTATATGAAACTAAATTATAATCTAACTTTTATTATCAATAACAATATAATTTTGAGTCCATAGGTGGAGCTCTTACTGGAAAGTCATTCTCCTCACAGCTCGCACAGAATGGTTCTGAAAAGTTGGTGTTGCAGCAGTGAAAGATGCCTTTTATATTTATTTGGCCTTTTAAAGGCTTTACTAATGTACTCTTTCATTCACTAAATCTCAGTTTTAGTGCATTTTTAACATAATTTCCCTATGTCTACCTTGTGCTTATCAGCATGTAACTACCTCATTTCCCACCATGTTTGGTGGGTGGTTCAACTGTTTAATGGGCCATAAAGGGTTTTATTTCCTCTTAGATTCTTAAATATTTCTCCTATTCCAATTTCCCTGTCACTCAGAACTTGAATATAAAGTTTTTTGTAGGTTGTTCCAGTTATTTAGGCCATTTTTAACTATCTTATTTTCAGACACCCCCTTCTCTGGGGTAACTAACTGCCTAAAATTCCACTCAATTTTTCTCATTACTCAACTACAACTATGAATAACCAGTTTTCCAGTATTTTTTTTTTGTTTTTATATCAATATATTTAGTTTTTCCATTTCAAAACTGTTATATCCGCACTTACAACTGTGACAAGGTTATATCTGCAAATCATACTGTGTGGCTATCCAATAACGTTCGCTAAAGTTCTCCAATGAATGATCTATTCCTGCAACTAATGCTCTGCTCTGCAATGAATGCACTGCTCTGCAATGAATGCTTCTACTCTGCAACTAATGCTCTGCTCTGCAATGAATGCTTCTACTCTGCAACTAATTCTCTCCATATCTCCGCTGTGGTCTCCTTCAGCTATACCCATGAACTACATTTCCACTGGGCACTGGTCATTAACCGCAAGCACTAACGAGATATCTCTGCTGGTGTTAAACAGACGTCTACTCAAATACTGCTACTCAACTACTGCTTAGATGTTACACAGTCTTTTATTGCTTGCTGATAACTGTGGCAATTAATCCTTGTCCAATCAGGTAACGTCATTTATCCAGAGATATTTGCAATCAGCAAATATCTCTTGGAATTATCATCCACCATTACATTAAATAACCTCCTCCGTTATCAGCGCATGATCTAAAAGCAACAGCTTGAATAAATCTAGTTTTTTTGGAGTGCACAAAAATGTCTGCCATTTTTACAAATACTACAAAAACTATTTTCTTCATATTACTTTTCATTCTTTCAAATGTTTAAAGATGGCCACTGCCTCTAGCAGAAAAAATGTGCAGAGACCTAAACTTCATAAACTAAAACCTTCAAAATTACCCAAATTTTATTCAAACAGAATTTCAAACAAAACTTAACTAAAAACTTCATCACTAAAGAACTTGTTTCAAAATCTCCATCTTCTTGCCCTCTGGATCTCCCCTTCAGGCTGTGGTTTGCTCCATCAAAGGTAAGAAGCAAATCAAAAAGAACAACATGACCAATCATAATGCCATTCCAATTACAACAGAAAAACTAAAATTACTCATCCACAAAAGACAAAAATCAGCCTGTTGAATCTAAGCATAACTCAGAAATCTCCTCATCCATCCCTGAAACCTCTAAAGACTTAACATATAGCTATTCCTCCAAAGTTAATGTCACATATGGATCCTCCCATCAATCCATTGCTCCTTATCAAAGACTCTTCTTTGCCTGGACTACCCATCCTTTCCATATCCCCTTGCCATTTCACATGTATTCCCTTCCCCTTCACCATATTGTACTTGAATTTCATTTTTCCATGTAATCACCTCTTTGTAAACTTTTTTTAACTGTTGTGTATTTTGTCTTTTTGATGAATAAAAGCTTTCATCACTGAGAAAACAAAACAAAAACAATATAATGACCATTGTTACTACCCAAAATCTAATCTAGATAAAACATCAGTGCCATTAAAAAAAGAAGAAATGATTTTGAAGCATTTTGTTCAGTGCAGAACATTTATTTATCTGTAAAACATGGAGGGAAATCAAGTATAAAAGATCATATTCAAATCACTAATTATAAACCTAAATTATCTGTTTCATCATTTTCTAAAAATACAAGCTATGTAAGATTAAACAAAATTCAACAGATGTTTTGTTGTGTGCAGCTGAATTGACAATGGCATATAAAGTTATAAATCATCATCAGCCACTTACTTCATTATATTGCATTACTAAATCAAATGTCTTTGTGTATCCAGATTCAAATATAGTGAAGAAACAGACAACTGCTAGAATTAAGCAACTACTATGTCACAAATTAAAAGTGAATTTAAAAATATTCCATTTTTTGGAATCTCAACTGATTCTAGCAATCACAAAGCAGAAAAGATATTCCCATTGCTAATACATTATTTATCAGAACAAAAGATTTGCAAGTGAAATTATTAAAACTTATACCATTACAAAATGAGACATGCGATATCATGTCTTCATTTTGTATGAAGACATTGGAGGAGTTGAAAATTCCTACAGAGAACACTGTAACATTTAGTATAGATAACACAAATACAAATTTCAGATGCAGACAAAGGTGGGAATCAATATTATTTTTTTAATTTAAAAGAATCTTTACCAGGAGACAGAGAAAGAGTTGGATTCCCAGCTCACATAGTACAGCTTCTTCTGCTGCTGATGTTTTATCCATTGACACAGAATCTATTGTTCCTAAAAATTTATAAGTATTTTTCAATATATGCTTTGAGGGTTGAGAGACTCAAAGAGTTTTCTGATTATGCAGAGGTTACATACAGTAACATAATGTCTTATTCAAGAACTATATGGTTTTCACTAATACTTGCTATTGAACATATTTTAAAGCTGTGAAAGCCTTTAAAATATTTTTTACACCTAAAGAAAATGCCCCAAAGGCAATACTTAAATACTATTCACATCCATTTGCAGAAATGTATGCTTCATTTTTATTATAGTCAAACTTTTCTTATAGAATAACAAGGAAAATTGAAAAAAGTATGATTATTATAGTTGAGATGAACAATCAATTAGAGGAGTTAAAAATATTTTAACTGAAAGATTGAGAAAAGTGATTTCATAGGCAATGATATGAAACAATTTTAAGACATTTGTATTTTTATATTGGACAATTTCCATCATCAAATATGTGTGTTGAATGTCTTTAGAAAAGTTTAATTTTATTTAAATATTCCAAATACATTCAACTGTTAGTAATATCACAGCAAACAGGTTAGTATATGCACAACATTTCAAGAGGTATTTTTCTCTCCTCTTCAGGTGTTGCTGGCCTGACCAGTGACAGTACTAGCATGGTATTCAAACCTGGGTCCTTAGATTCTTGATTATTATCTTAAAATTCAATAATCAAGAATCTAAGGACACAGGTTCAAATCCCATGCTAGTACTGTCACTGGTCAGGCCAGCAATACCTGAAGAAGAGGGGAGAAAAATACCTCTCAAAACATTGTGCATATACTAACCTGTTTGCTGTGATATTACTAACAGTTAATGCATATACTAACCTGTTTGCTGTGATATTACTAACAGTTGGTGCATATACTAACCTGTTTGCTGTGATATTACTAACAGTTGGTGCATATACTAACCTGTTTACTGTGATATTACTAACAGTTGAATGCATTTGGAATATTTAAATAAAATTAAACTTTTCTGAAGACATTCAACACACATATTAGATGATGGAAATAGTCCAATATAAAAATACAGCTAGAACATCATCATTACAAACCTTCAGGTAAACAATTTTAAGCCATGTTTAAGAAAAATGCATTTTGTTCAGCAGAAATTGAGACATTTGACAAAGAAATAAAGCTTATTTCACTACTGCAATTAGTTATTTAGAACAGTGGACAGTACCATTTTCAAATATTAAGCTTTTTTTTTTGTGGATGACTTTAAATGAAATACTTTAATGGAAGATTATGGAGGAGACAATTTCATATTTACTGGAAAAAGAAATTAAAATAACAGATACTTTGAAGAATTATTAAATGTAAAATCATTAATAGAAACTCAAGCATTGAATAATGAATGGAAAAAAAAAAGACATGCATGACAAATGGCTACTTATTTAAAGCAAATAAATGAAAGAGAAAGAAAAATGAATTTACTAAAGATATGTCAATACTTATATGTGATATTAGGTCACAATGCTAATATTGAATGTGTATTTTTTTTCTTGTTTCTTCCTAATGGACTAAGGAGAACAAGTCCCTTTCTTTTTTCTACATTTAAAAACATAATTCTATCTGTTTTCAATTATGTAAAAGGAAACAAAGAATTATTGCAGAAAGAAGTACAGGAATGTATGAATGGTTGAAGAAGGATAATATTGAATAAGATAGAAAAAGTATTTAAAATGTATAGGTATTACAAATTATAATGTATTATCTTTAAAACATCCTAACTTACAAAATAAAAATAAAAATTCCATTACAATATTTATATATACTTTTAATTGTATTTTATTATTAAAATTATTAAAGTTAGTTTTGAAATTATATATAAAAGTTTTTTTAATTGATCTGCTTCACAGTTAAACCTTTCTCCCTTTTCCTCTTCTGTTATAGACAAAATGACCTGGTTGCAGTCAAAACATCTGTGGCAGCTCCATCTACACAAGTAGTTTAAAATGTTTAGCACCATATTCAATTTTTAAATCAAAATTGATTTGAGACCAATTTTCACAATAACATAGGTTTAATAATGTAAGAGCAAAAAGGTTTACATTGATAGAAACTAGAAAAATTAAGGGGAAAAATAAGGCTATGACAAGTAGTGATTATCATTAAAAAGGTAAAAATGAAAAGGAAATTTCAATATCTGAAAAAATTATTATTTTATTGTTTGTTCATAATTTCTAATTTATCATTAACTAAGTTTAAAATTACATCTTCATTTATAATTTCTTTATCTTTCTCACAAAATTCTCATTCAAACTATATATAATACTTCTTACCTGAGATAATCCATAGTTTCAGATCACACAAAAGGAGTCACATAAGAATTCTTCATTTTTATCTTGTACTCCAAAAGTTAAAAAATCTCAAGGCATCTATAAGAAAAAGATTCATCCTAATAAAAGATACAAAATAAATCTTCCAGAAGATGGATATGCATTTGTAATCATAGAAATTGGCTTTTTGTCTATCCAAAAACTAAACATTGAAAGCCACTGTTTGTATCAATGATAAACTGAGTCTCCTCTCTTCATTTTATATTTTTTGTGCACACCAGTGATCCTATACTGTCATATTTATTGTCCCACAGATATATAATTTATTTGCATATGGCTCATTTGTTAGCTGTAGACTTGAAAATAATGTGATGCAAAATGTGGCAAAATTATTGACTCCACAACATGAGTACCAAGGCCTAGGCAAGAATCTAGATTTGATTCTTTGCCTGAAAACAATTCCATGTAGAATACATAGTCATTGTGGCTATCACCACACATTCACCACTTGAAACCTCTGTTTATTGATTTTAAGAGCTTATATTGTCACATAGTATTATGCCCAGTAAATTTTGAGATTGGTCCAACTGCAATATTTCTGTTCATCTGATAATTAACCTTAAAATTTACATTGCACTGCTCTATAATAGTGTAATTTTTTAGATGCAGAAAAAATCATTAATTGTTAGGCAAACAGACATGCTAATACACAACTAATACAAATACAGACAAGCTAATAAATTATTAAACCTTTTGAGAATCATTATGTCTATAAAATAAGCTTGCCTCAAATTTGGATCTGGGACCCAAAATTACATTGTACATAAATCACTATTTTCATTATATTTGAATACAAGTATAATTTATATACTACACAAACACCCTAATACAACATACAAATACATTAATAAATGATACATTTATCAATTAATAAAAAAAATTAAAAATAATAAATAATAATATAAAATTATTACTTACTTATAATATCCAATGTAACATTTATTTTGGGGTTGAAGGCCTTGAAATTGCAAAATCATCGAAGCATGTTGAATCAATTTTATTATGAAACATTTACACCTTTGTTTTCTCTGTACAATCTAATAAATTGAGCAAAAAAAAATTAACTTATTATTAGAAACATTAATAAAAAATCGAATTTTCATCTGATTTTAACATGCTTTACATTATTTTAAAAATGAAGTTGAACCATAAAGAATGGTGGTATTGGCACATGCATAGACCATTTGTTTTTTCTGCAATTTTAAAATGAAAACAAAAAAATTTTAATTTTAAAGGAGTGAGCAGCAGTGATGCTAACTTTTGGGAAATTTAATAAATGACTACTCTTTTGTAAATTCTTGGGAAAAATGGCATTTCCATTTTGGCATTTTATTTATTTACATGACACTTTGTTTATTTGGAAACAACAACACAATACCATTTGACAACGGTTCTTATAACAGTACCATGTGACTACATGAAACAAGCTTTGTTCATGCATGGTCCATGTTACATCATCCTTATTGTATCAATATAATTCTGTATATCATACAATGGTGCAATAATTTTTTTTACTGTACTTAATTTGTCTATTAGTACAATTTATCCAAACCACTTTGAACATTTTTTTGCAAAACTCTTTATTTGTACATATATACATACACCTACGTTTTGACTGTCCTGCAGTGTTCTTCGGAGCCAGTTCATTTTAATTTCTTACAAAAACATGGCTCTGAAGAACACTGCAGAACATTTTTTTTAAAAATTAAAATGAACTGGCTCTGAAGAAGACTGCAGAACAGTGGATATATACAAAGTTAATAAATGGATACAACCATATTATTTTCTGTGATGGTATTTATGCTTGCTTTTATATTTTTGAATTCTTAATTTAAAAAAAAAAAAGATAAATCAATCTTTAAATATCTCACTGCAGGTTACAAAAAGCAACAATTGCCCAATAAATTTTTTACTGAGACATTGAATGTAGGAATAAAAGAAAAACACACATGAAAATATATAAAAGTGATCCATTAAGAGGAGGAATTGAATATCTAGAATTTTGTAAAATGATATAAAAAACAGCTAATAACAATATAAAAAAATATAAATGTGAATTAGCAAGAAAAGTTGGTAGGAAACTTATTTCTGCAATAAGAATAAAAGAAAGAATTATTTATTAAAAAGAGAGATGACATCATAAAATGTATGGAAACATTCTATAAAAAATTATATAGCAATAAGAAATAAAAAAAGAATCCCTTACAATGACTACTACATCTTCTGAATTACCCAGCATTTTAAATAAAGATGTGAGACATGCAATTAAATCTATGAAGAATAGAAAAGCTTCAGATAATGATTGAATTATCATTAACATTTTAAAAGAAGCAACTGAAGAAATAAAATTGTTGGCAAGGTTGTATACCAAATATCTAAATGATAAAGATATACCAAATGATTGGAAAGATATAGCATTAATATTGATATTTAAAAAAAGATGATAGAGAAGATCTATCTATCTATCTATCTATCTATCTATCTATCTATCTATCTATCTATCTATCTATCTATCTATCTATCTATCTATCTATCTATCTATCTATCTATCTATCTATCTATCTATCTATCTATCTATCTATCTATCTATCTATCTATCTATCTATCTATCTATCTATCTATCTATCTATCTATCTATCTATCTATCTATCTATCTATCTATCTATCTATCTATCTATCTATCTATCTATCTATCTATCTATCTATCTATCTATCTATCTATCTATCTATCTATCTATCTATCTATCTATCTATCTATCTATCTATCTATCTATCTATCTATCTATCTATCTATCTATCTATCTATCTATCTATCTATCTATCTATCTATCTATCTATCTATCTATCTATCTATCTATCTATCTATCTATCTATCTATCTATCTATCTATCTATCTATCTATCTATCCATCCATCCATCCATCCATCCATCTATCTATCCATCCATCTATCCATCTATCTATCCATCCATCCATCCATCTATCTATCTATCTATCTATCTATCTATCTATCTATCTATCTATCTATCTATCTATCTATCTATCTATCTATCTATCTATCTATCTATCTATCTATCTATCTATCTATCTATCTATCTATCTATCTATCTATCTATCTATCTATTGTAATTAATAAACTTTTTTAAATATAAATTAACTTTAATAAATATCTTGGTATGTAAGTACTAATTGATAATTAATGCTATAAGATTATAGTTATGAAATAAACATATACAATAATGAATTGTTTGAAAGCCCGAAGGATTAAAATAATATCTGAATTGGTAAATAATATTTTATTGTTTGATGTCTGAACTTTAATTTGATGAAATCTTGCAAAATATTAAACATGTCAATTTAGATAAGATTTATAAAAGCAAGTGAACAAGAAAAGTAATGTTTAAGAATAAGTACTGTAAAAAATATAATTGAACAAGTTATTGCTTAAGTTTCAGATATGCAATTCTACCACTAAATAAAATCATATAGATTAAAATTAATCAATTTCCACTGTTTGCAGTTTCTATAGCATCTTTTTTTAAAAATTAAATTGCATTGTGATGTTGCCAGCATTTGTATTTAATATTAATGGAAAAAAACCCATGGTCATATAAAAAGTATGATTATTCATCCTAATTATTCTAGCAGAAATTAATTAAAATTCATAATAATAAATTGATATGAATAAGAATTAATAAAATTGTGATGTTTCTGATTTTGATTTCAACTATTACTTATAAATTTTGGAAATCTATATTTTAAATATATTTACTAAAATTTGTAGTAGTCAATTGAACCTACATAACATGACTGTTTTAACAGAAAATGAAAAGGTTGAAAAATAGATTGATCTATGATATATAGAATGTGTGTATGCTATATTAATTAAGTGGTGAAGAAGTAAGATTAAGTGGGAAAATGTTAAGACACTTGCCTACTTGGAATTAAAAAGCCCAAAAAATATTTTAAAATCTGCCAAATTTTTCCCAAAAATGCTTGAAATTGCTACATTTTTTTAAAAAAATGCTTACAAGCTGTCATGTTTCCAGAAAAGTAGATGTTTAAAGTTTTTATAATGTTTCTTAAAAAACAAAAATTAAAAGCTGCTGTGAATCCAGAAGAGTGAAAAGTTGAGATTCTGTTTATAAAGAAAAGTTTGTTTAAAGAAGACATAAATCTGACATCCTCATGTCAATGGATGAGAGTAATATATTAATATGGAAAAAGATAGATTAAGTACTGTGTTTTTCATTTTGAATAAGAATAAATATTTATTCTTATATGATAATGCAACTATAATTTGAACTATTTTCATCATCTAGTCATGTCAATGGATGAGAATAAATCAATAGGAACAAAAAGATAGGAGATCTGATATCTAGCTTTAGTTGTCAAATGTTTTTAGAAAATTTTATAATAGCACACAGATTAATATATAACATAATGTTATGAATGTTATTATTTTATTATTCAAATATTGCTGGCTTGATCAATGAAAATACTAGCATGGGAATGAATCTAGTGATCTTTAGAATTGTGAATACTAAATTCAAAGTGATGGTCTAATTAATTAGACTATTTTGTCAAATTTCATATGTATCTAAAGGTCATCAATTTATGCCCATGCTAGTACTATTACTGATCCAACCAAAAATATCCAAAGTAGAGTGTAGAATAAAATATTGTGCTATATACTAACGTGTTATTACCAATAGTTGAATATATTTGAAAAAAATATGAAATTTTTCTAAAATCATTTAACAATTAAATGAGATGATTTTGATAGAAATAGTTCACTATACAATTAAAGCAACATACCATTTTATAAAATTTCAGATAAATAAAATTGTTATATTACTACTTATATATATTCCTTACAACAGTTCTTTCATATACACTTTAATGCAAACAAATTTTCTTAAAAATTTCTTTATTTTCCTTATAGTTTCGACTGTCCAGCAGTCTTCATCAGAGCTATATGCTTCATTTCTCTTTATTTTCCTTAGTTTTGACTATCCAGCAGTCTTCATCAGAGCTCTATGCTTCACTGCTTTAAAGCAGTGAAGCATAGAGCTCTGATGAAGACTGCCGGACAGTCGAAACTGTAATGAAAATAAAGAAGTTTTTAAGAAAATTTGTTTGCATTAAAGTGTATATGAAAGAACTGTTATAAGCAATATATATATGAATATATAAAAATATGCAAAGAATGTGAAAGAGAAGAATAAGAGAATATATTACTACTTCTGAAATGTTCTTTATTTTTATAAGATTAAGTTTCACTGAAAAAAATAAAAGGTGTTAAAATTCTGTGTAATTTATATTAATGGAAAGAAATTTGTTTTATTTAATAATAACAGAAATCTATGTAGATAGAAATCACTTTGTTTAATTTATAATTTTATTCCAGTAAATTATGTATTGATGAGTGTTTTTATTAAATGCTTTTAAGTTACCAATCTATTTGTTTGTTTGTAAATGATTGTAATCACTTTTATTATTTAAGTTAGAATAAAATTTTAAAATGAAGGATTAATAGATTTAAATTCAATAGATTTGGGTCAAATTTTGTACTTAAGAAAAAAATACAAGGCAAAGTAATATGGGACTAAAATATTTTAGATAGCTGATCTAGTTTCTTATATCTGGACTAGTGGGTGGGGAAATTTTGAATATTAAATATCGAATTTACAATTCATTTTTAGAACTTTAATATATTTTAAGTAAGACTTGTGAGAAGATGGTATATAATATTTTTTGTTTCAATTTAAACATATAACATTTTAAAATCAAGGTTTAAATAAATTTAATATAATCTGTTGAAATTTTATATATATATTTTTAAATCACTACCAAAGTGAAAGGGCTCTATAATATTTTAGATAGGTAATCTAATTTGATCTGGGCCAATAGGTGGGAAATTTTTAAATATTTTTATATCAAATTTCCAACTCATTTTTAGAACTTTAATACATTTAAATAAGGTTCACAAGAGAGCAGTGGAGAGATTTTGTTTTGGCTCCATTTAAGGAGAATGTAAGAGCCTTTCAAAATTATTCATGACTAAAACTTAAAATCTTTGAAGAAATATAAGCTATCAGTTCACTAAAGGGAGCCTAGGACTCCAGTTTTCACTGTTTCAGGCTCCCTGTTTTGTTCACCAAAGTTATAGTCCATTGTTGGATTCATAGAAGAAAAGTTTATCAAAATGTAAGTGAATATCTGTTTCAGTGTTTTTTCATCTTTAGAAGAAGTTTTGGAACAGTTTTCATTCAATGATAATTGAAATTACCTATCATTCTGTTTTATGCAAATGGATGCCATTAGTAATAGACAAAAGCTAGCTTAAGTAATTCTTAGAATCATTAGAATATTATAAACCTTTTAAAACTAATTCTAAATGAAACCAAATAATTCTAAAAAGAATAGACACTAGAAATCCTAATTTTATTGACAGAATAAATAGGAAATTTATTTGGACATCAAATCTCATAGAAAACGTGGAATATAATATGTTAACAATGATGATTTTAGGAAATTATCTTTGCATCATATTTTAGCAGTGTTAAACAAGTTTTAAATGTTAATTCGATCTCAAATTTAGAATTAAACATTATAGAAAATAACCTAACCCTGCACAAAAATCAGGTTTCTCTGATGATCAGAACAGAAGTTATTACCCCTCTTCCTGTGGATTGGGGGCCACAAAAAAAAATTAAAAAAAATTTCAAATCAACACAGAATTACCATGAAGTGATTCCTGAGCTAAAAAATAATGATTTAAAAACAAAAATGAGTACAAATGATGTTTTAGACCTAAACATACATGATGTTTTAGACCTAAACATACATTGAAGCTGCAAATTATTCATACTCTTTTAAGCAATAATTATTGAAAAATTTCCAAGGTTTAACAACAAACTTTCAGATTATACTTGAATCATTCATTACTAATCAAGACCTGAAATTCAATCAAATGAAGCAGGATCCAATTAGTATCGACAAATAAAAATTACTGTGAACCCTGAAGGACTTTGGTTGGTGGGTTGAGCAGCTGTTGTGAACATTTGCAGACACAGGAGTTTGATAATGATTAAGAGCAGATATTCAGCTCCATTGACCTCAGTGTGCAAGATGATATCACTGGATGCTAGACATTCTAGCTAGAAATATCATCTTTGTAACAGTAATAGTTTTGTTGTGATATTTGCAGGCATGGGTCTGCACTCCTCATTTCTTCCACAGGGATTGATGATGGCGGTTGTTGGGGGTCTGGTTTATGGGTGCAGGATGATGATGATTATTGCTGCTACCCAGAAAACCTGCCAGGAGGGTACAGGGTCAAAGTTTTCAGCACCTTTTCTGCTTTTATGGGCTGCAGTACCCCCTTGATGGATTGTTTTTGGGCAGTGCAGATCTGTGCTCATTCATGTATAGATACACATTAAGCAAAATTATACAACCCTTTTATGGATATATTTGTTATCGAGCATATGTACCTTGTAAACCTGGTCAATAATTGTGTTGCCTTGTAACATTGAACACTTTGTAATCCTCCATGGATAAGTGTACCCGATAACTTTTTGTAATCTTTTGACTAATAAAGGTTACTTTTGAGAGAAGAAAAAAATATATAAGCTATATAAATTTTGAACTGGGTGTTCACAAAAACTATGGAATTAAAATTTAACCATTTATTATTGTAGACAGAGGGATCAATATTTTTATAGGCAGCTTGTTTGGTAGTGATAAGTTTGGTCACTTAAAAAGTATAATTGCAAAAAATATACATTTGGAAATAATTTATGGTCTAAATTAATTGTAAAATTCAGATTTTGTTAAAGCTAAAAATAAGTATGTTAAATTTATAGACTTTTTATTTATATAAAATTAAAATTTTTAAAAACTCCAATTTGGAAAGGAACTTTTTGTCCTAGAAATAAAATAGTTAAGGACTTGACTATATAAAATGTAAGATCAAAAATGTTTTTTGAATAACGGACTATGTTGAATTTTCTTCTGAGCTTTGAATAGCATGTTTTTGTTTAATGGGTGGATGAGAATATTAGGAGTGTGCTATTAATGTCCTGCACCTGCGTGTAAAACTTTTATTTGGCATTCTCTATATCCTCAAAAATGCATTATAAAAATGTATAAGTAAATAAAACTGAAATGCAAAATATAGTAATTATAAGTTAAATGAACAAAGCAGAATTCTTCCCAAAATGTACAAAAAAAAACAATTTAATGAATAAGAAAGATACAAATATAAAAACAGCAAAAATAATTAGAGGAAATTAAAGTAATTTATGTTATTTAGCTAAAAAAAATCATATGCAAATTGCACCTTATATAATTTTTAATGTAAATTAACAGATAAATTTATAGTTTTATAAAGCAAAAGTATTTTTTGGTACAAAATTAAACTAACTATATTTTATTTGGTAGGAAAATCATTTTATCATTTGTACTTTATGTAGATTTGAATACAAAGCAGATAAATTTACAAGTATATAAAATAGGAACATAATAAACAATACTGGGTATATCAAGTTGATCTTAAATATATAACTCTATAGATGTGTAATGGCAAGATTTAAAAGATTCTCTTCTACCACTGTGGAGTGCAAATAGTTTTTAATAATTTAAGTTTAAAAAAGACCATTCTGCAAATGCTATCATAACAGTAATGACAAAAGAATGAAGAGCAATTGTAAAGTTTGGATAAACTGTGATCAAGCCATTCAATAAATATTCTGAATTATTTGATATATATTTTTTTAAAAATTAGAAAAGAATTGTTGACAATGCAAAATTTCTTCACATAAATTGTCTGCATCAATGTCTGACTGATTCTTATGTGTTATAAGTTTTTATAACAATATAATAAATATTTTTTTGTGTGTGAAGTATTTAACAAATAAAAAAAAACTGAAATGAATTCATATATTCTTTTAATAAAGTAAATCTTTCCTGCAAAGATTCTAATGTCTGATCTTTTTATGCAGAGAAAAAAAATTACTTTAAATGAAATTTCAGGTGTTACTATATTTTCATTTTTATGTTCCTAATCAAATTCTGCTGTTTTTTTACGTTGCCTTAGTGGTCTACTACTTCAAAATACAGATTTTGCATCAAATTTTATTGCAATTAATTTTGAGCTTTCTACAATTCCTTTGAAAGTTTTATCAGACTTATATTTATTTAAAAATTGATTTAGATCATTCAATGCATCTAAAACAAATTGAAGATTTAGAGATGAAGATTGCACTATTTTGCTGACAAAATTCATTTTATTTAACATATCATACTAAACTCTAATACAACAAATAAATGTAAATATAACCATTTTTTCACCTAGACATTTTGCAATGTGGATTGTCCATCCAGTTTTGAAGAGTCATTACAAATTTCAAATAAAGCATCACAGACATTAGGTAAATATTTATAAAGAGGTTTAATGCCCCCAATTCTGTTCATTCACTGTATTTCAGATAATGGATTTAACATTAAATCAGTTATATGAGCAGTTAAAATATTTCACCAAAGAGGAAAAAACTATATAACTCTTGTACTATATTAATGAAACCAATTATTTCATGATTGATATTGACAACATCATTAACAATCAGGTTTACATTATGATTTGAACCTGGTACATAAAATGCATGGAGATTTAAATCTAAATTTTTTTTTTGTAAGCCTATATTTTTGCCAGCACATTAGAATCATTATCATAGCCCTGATCTCTTAACTTATTTATATCTAAATTTTTTTTTTCAGTAAATCAATAAGAAATATTGTCAGTCCAGCCATGTAGCATCTAAAATTGGATAGAATGCTAAAAAGTGTTTATATATGTCAACACTTTTGTATTCTGAATTAAATTGAATGAATATTGACTATCACAATTATTTGTTCAGAATGTGATGCTTCCAGAATACAATTTAAAATAATCGAAAAATATTTGTTGTGTTGACACAAAGTAATAATATTAATTGTTAATATTTGATGCCAATAAAGAATTTCATTTTGAATTTTATCTTCTAAATATGAGGGCATATTTTTAAAATCCGAGATGATTAGCTACACATTGCATATGTTCTCATATATAAAAGGATCAGACTTTTCTAATATTTCAATGCATTTTAAAAAATTGCCATTTTTGTGATCGTAAAGTTTATTATTTTTATCACAAAGAGCTAGATTTTATTTGCCTAAAAACTTTACCACAAAAATTATTTATTTTATAACGTCATACCACTGTTTCCTTATATTATCTAAAAACATTATCTAAAACCATTGTTTTGACTTTTAGGATATAATTAATTTTGTCCATTTTTTGTAATTGTTCAAATGATTTAAATTTTTCTAGCAACGATGATTCATTGCAAGATGTTACCAGTCATTAAATCCTTGAAAAAATTTATTAGGTTCAGAATTGTGAAGTTTAAAAAGTGCGTTTTTTTGAAACTGAATATAACTAACTTCTATTGTATTCGTCACCATTTTTTAAATGCCTATTATAATATGCAAGTGAAAATTTTTGTCTGATATATTAAAAAAATATATCGAATTATTAAAAATATAGTGTGAAAATTTAATTTTTTCATGAAAGTTTAACAAAATTAAAAAATTAGAAATATATTACGTTAAATGCACAAGAAAAGAATGAATAACTTAACTTAGATCTTAGTTCAATTTCAAATTTACTTCTTGTTCTTGTTATTATGTTATCAGTAATACACTGCATTTTATTGTCCTATGTTTAATAGAAAATACATACACTTGATATCTTTTGATTAGTGATATGATGCAGTAGGTAAAAAGGCTAATATAGAATAAAGTTAAAAACTGCAATATATTTTATTACATAAGGTTTAGAACAAATGCGAGATTGAACAAGATTCAAATGTACTTCAAACTGTAAACAGTAATCTCATGCAAATTCAAGTTTTTAATTGTTTGCACTAAACTACTTGTTAGAACTAGGATCAGAATAAAATAAGATCTTAAAACATAATAACAAATAAGTAGTTATAAATAATTTGTTTAAGACAAATCTATAAAATATAAATATATAATTTATTTTCATATAATTAATGAATATATTTTTAAAAGTACTTCTTTATCATCTGAAATCTTTGGTGCCTGTGTGTGTTTGATATTGTACACTGTGTTGAAACATCCCTGAGCCATATAAAAAGGCTACAAAAGGCAATTCAAAAAAAATATTTGGAAAGAATCCAGTGCTTGCTACTATTTAGTTAAATCAGAATTTAAGTATTCATCTATCTAGTATTTCCATAATATTAGTTGCAGAAGATAGTAAAGTTGACCTAGTGAGAGGATATTGACAACTTTTCAAATTCAAATAGCAAATTCCAGTAATATTAACAGAAGAAAACCTCACCAAAGCTAGTGAGAAAGAATATATTTATAAATTACTCAACTTCAATGATAACAATTCGTGTTTGTGCATACAGTCTTTTCAGGATCTCTGAATGGTGGGCATTAGATATGGATCTGTTCATCACTTTTCCAAAAACATGTAATAGAGAGAAGCAGATGCCCTGCCAAGTCCTTGGATTAAATCACAAGTTTTAATCTGTCAGCTGCTATTCTAAAGGATTTGTTGTTAACTATGCCCAGAATTAACTTGTTTTTATGCCTAATGTCTACTTAGCATAATCAAAACCTATATAAAAAAAATAGTTAATCTGACCTACAGTGACACCAATAAAAAAAAAATCACAAATGATTCTAGAAATAACTATGCTAGGAAAGTGAACTATATTTTAAATTAATAATGGACTTTCAAATTCAAGAAAAGAAGTTAATATGCAAAAGTGTTTCAAGATTCACCATAAATATAAAATACTTTGCAAGAAAATAAGACCAATAAAAATTTTACAGTTTAAATTTGAATTAGTAAGTTTATAGGGGGATTATTCAGACTAATGCAGTTTTTCTTTGTTCTTTTTTTACTTGAAATATTAGGGAGGAGATAATCTCATCCTTTTGAAAGAATAATATTAAGATAATAATTTTAAAATCTCTCTTTATGCTAATATATATAAGTTAGGTTATAATGTGGGTGAATCTGAAATATGTATCATATAATTCAAAACCATAATTCAGTGACAGTAGTCTCACAAATATTAATAAATAATGGAAGATAAAATAAACTATAGTTTAACTAAAGAACCAATATAATCTGACAAATGTACTATTCAAATCATATAATCAGCACATATATAACCATAATATAATTATATTTAGTTCTCTGTTTTATTTTCATTAATAAATAACCGTATCAATTTATTAATGTATCTTATCCTCAATTTATTCTCATTCTTACACACACATATATATATATATATATATATTGTGTATATGCTTCTTCTATGACTTAATAATTAAAAATAGTTTAGTGTGTGTGATGTCATCCTCAATTTTCATGCTTTAAGCTAATTAGAAATGAAAATAAATAATTTAGAAAGGATTAATAACAATGCCAAAAGTATAAAATACTTTTTAATGAGTAAAATTTATAAACGTTTTAACTCTTCAAATGTAATATATTTACAAATATAAAAACTGTATTAAGAGCAAAGCTTTATTAACATTAACAATATTGTAGTGGTTAGCATGCTTTCAATGAATAATTGCCATAAATGTAGCAATACTCGTAACAATGGTGGGGTAATATGATCTTGTTTAAAGGCTAAAAAAATAACATATCGTTTGCCTAATACATCAATAAATTAGAGCAAGCCACTTTTTGGAAAGGGCACCATAGGATTCTTTGCTATTGATGGCATAATTGTCTTTGAAAATATGCCAGGCCTTCTTGACCATTTGCTTGGCATCATTGAATTATGAGCAAACAATGTGGGCCCAAATTAAGGGTCAGAATTAGTAAAATGTTAGAGAAAAAACAGATTTAGCATCTGAATGTGTTTTTGCTTGGTTATACATGTTAAGAACTTTTACTATAAAATGTAACATCTGCCCCCAGCAACCAATGATAAACTTTTGGCTGTCTCTTCCCTACATATCCAAAATCACTCATTTGATTCATAAAATTATCACTCCCACACATTGAGTTGGACTCTGCACTCTTCCACCATTGTACTAACTAATCAATAATTTGAAAGATAGACTACCACCAGATCTTAATTATTAAATTTTATATAAAATTAAATGCCAGGATTCTTCATGACCATCTGTTTACTATGGTGAATCTTGGACTAAACTGTCCACCTGATTGTCTCAGCATAAATACATGTATAACTAGGCAAAACACATTTGGATGCTGAATCTATTTTTTCGAGCATTTCCCTAATTCAAGCCATCGATTCGAGCCCACATGTTTCAGTGTTGTTTGCTTAGAACACAACAATGCCAAGCAAAAGATCAAAGAGGCTTAGCACATTTCCAAAAACAATTATGACATCAATAGGAAAAAATCCCGAATTCCCCTTTCTAAAAAGTGGTATGCTCTAATTAATGCACTATGCAAACAATATGCTAATTTTTTAGCTTTTAAACAAAGTCATATTCCCCTCACCTCTGTTACAAGCATTGCTATGTTTATGATAATTATCCATTGAAAGCTTGCTAAGCACTTCAGTATTGTTAATGTTAATAAAGCTTTGCTCTTAATACAGTTTTTGTATTTGTATATATATAAAATACTTCTTGTAGGATAGTTCTTGATTTCTGAAGATTATATATTTACTAGTGTTAAATATAAATTTAAAAAAAAACAAAAAACTATTTTTAACAAATTTTACTTTTGTCACTCATTTAGTGCTCTGAAAGAATATTGTTATGGAATATTTCTGAATGTTATGTAATATCTGGTAAATCATTATTAGCAGTTAAAAATTATGTATTTGATGTTATAACTTATTAAGATCAAACAACTTAATCAATCCAAGAATAAATATTATATATGTGGCTTATACCATTAATAATGATACACCAGTTTGTAGCCATACATAATATTTATATAGAGAGACTGTCAAGTAACCTCTTCCCATTACAATATAAAACAAAAGAAGCTCTCTTCTCTAATACTATCTATTTCAATCTTGAATAATTTTCAGACATCACTGATAAAGACAAGTCAGACACAAATCTAGGATTGAAATTAAAACATATTACCAATTCCCTGATTATTCAAACTTAAATGAAATAATAATAGAAGAGAAAACTGTATTCATTTATATAACAGAAAATAGCAAACTAAAGAGTCATGCTATTTTTGTGTTTATATGTATCAGGGTCAAAGCATCCATGTATTGAATGAAATAAGTGCTTTCATAGAAAAATTCACTAAAACTTTCAAAAGCTTTAATTAAAATTCAATTTTAAAAATTCTCTTTCAATTTTTTACCAACATGTGAATTGTTTTTATATATGCAAAGAATGAATTTGACTAACACATTCTCATTGATTATAAGAAGTTAAAACAATGTTAAGATCTAATTTACAGTTAAAACTTTTAAGAATGTTAAAAGGATTTGGAAGATAAAAATATATTGATAATGTATTATCTATATTTAAATTAATCACAGTCTGATTAGAATGAGCAATTCAAATTCATTATTTTTTGTATGGAATTACTGTTGAATTTCAATTTTTTTTTACCAACAGTTGAATTGTTTTTATTGAAGCAGTCAATCTTAGCTTAAGATTGTGCTTCATGTTTCTACCTACTAACCTGTGTTTAAACCCCTATATCACATCCCGCTCCTTTTGTCGTGTATATATATTTCATGTATATATTTGAGATGCGCACCTAAATTATAAAATTTAATGTGTCAATAACATG
This sequence comes from Epiperipatus broadwayi, assembly GCA_028023455.1. NCBI lineage: Eukaryota > Metazoa > Onychophora > Udeonychophora > Euonychophora > Peripatidae > Epiperipatus > Epiperipatus broadwayi. The sequence continues at coordinate 11,718,300 of JAQFVV010012411.1, forward strand.
TTTTAAAATTATTATTAATTCTTTTTATTAATTATTAGTTTTTTTTATTAAAGTATTATAGATGCGGCTCAAATATATACATAGGAGCAAAACTTACTAACAAAATATTGATGTTTTAAATATTTATTATATGTCATTTTTAACTTTTTCTTTTTAAATTGCTTGTTTTTCTATTAAACTATATATTTTTTTATAAAATCCAATATGGAAGATGCAAGTGTTGTTAATTGTCTAAAAATAATTAGGGGTTGGAAGCACTATTGTTTTAATCTGGGGAAGGTATTTTTTTAATTAAAGTTTTACTTAAAATAAATGGGATTAAGTAGATTAAAGATTTACTTGTGTTAAAAACATGTTGTCAAATCTATTTCTAATCTGGAAATAGATTTGAATTTATTTTTGGACGTTATCTTACAATTGCATCTTCAAAAACAACTGATAAAAGAAAAAGTATAAAATGACTGAATTTTGAATCATGGAGGAGATTAACTACTATTGAAAGAGATTAGCTACTTTTAGGAGAGGTATTATAAACATATTTCATTTTGCTTGAAACTTACAAATGATGTAGCAGTAAATCCACCACTCTTCTCGACCCTATGGGTCAGGGTCATCATCTGCCACTACCGTATTATCCTGCTGCCCTGAAATGAAGAATGGTCTAAAAAGAACTTTAGAATGCTAATAAAAGTTTGCTGTCACCAAGAAGAATTCATTTTGGATCCTCAATTCGCTGTGCACATGCCATACTTTAAAATGGATTCTTAAAATTGCAAGGTAAATTTCCAAGCCGCCACCTAATAGTCAATTTAGTCTAAATAATCTATCAAGATCTTTTCTCATGTATTCTTTACCTTTGTTTTTTTTTTTGTTTTAAATATATATGTAAATTGCTTTTCAATAATTTCTATAAATTTAATCCTATCTCATATGCTTTAACTTCTTTTTAATTTTGGTGCGGTCATTTATTTATATATATTTATTATTTGATTTACATATCTGCTTGCTTATTAATATGTCAATCTAAAACAATCTGACGAATTGAATTTTCTAAAAATCCTTTCTTCTTTTTAAGTAAGCCTTCATGAATCAAGTTTATTAATGTCCTCTTAAAATATAACGTATTGTTAATTAATACACTCGCCAGATTGTTTTACGTGCCAACATTTTATTTATGTTCTAATATAAAATATATATATTTGTTTAACTCTGTATTTTCTACCCAGTGAAAATCCAGAACTCAAGCTAATTAACGCTCTGAAACATTTATTTTATAATTATTTATTAAATTCTGAAAGAGTGACTTATAATTTGTTTTCTATATAACTGCTAATCTTACTTCATTTTTCATACTCTTAAAATTTCAAATCTTGTATTTAAATATTTCAGTTATTGTAAAATCAACGAAGATGGAATTGTTTTATTTTAAATAGCAGAAAAAGGGATGGGGGTAAATCTTAATGTTTCTTTTACTAGGTAAAATCTTAACGTATATTTTATTAATTTGAAATCTAAATCTTAAATGTTTCTTTTGCTAAATAAAATCTTCAAGTATATTTTAGTAAATGAAATCTAAATTTCTCTATATATATTATAATTGCATGGCGTATTATAGTATTCAAACAAGGGTCATTTATTTTAAAGCAGTAAAATTTATTCAATGTTGTTAGAGACATGTATCATTACTGCATTTCTGTCATTTAGCCTATCTTCGTATATATATATATTATGTGCTTCTTAATCTGGGGGTTATGACAGGTTCGAACCCATAGATTTCTTCTCAAGTCTTCATATAAAAATGCCTCTGGCAGTGATCCCCTAAGTCTGGCACATGCTATGCATATTCTTTCTTCATATAAAAAGGCCACTGGCAGTGATCCAACAAGTCTGGCACATGCTATGCCCATCCATTTCGTTTTTCATCTAGAAGCACAACCTTTTCCTCTTAGTTATTTTAGGCTATTATGTCAGCATCGCAAACTTCTTCGTATTATTATTTCTTTTGCTTCATGACCCAGTTTTAATGCTCTAATATTAAAATTAAGCTTTGCTTAAAAGATATATATAAATGCCAATTACTTCTATTTTATTAATTAAGTTTATTTCAATCATATACAATCTCACCGTCATAATTTATATATCTATTTAAGAGTATCTATATGCCTTGGGGAAAATAAAGCATTCGTCTTACTATTGTTTAAATAATTTTTCAAAAAATATTTTTGTCATAGTTCAAATACAATTATTTTAACTGTTTTTTGTTTATTTTCATGACCTCAATGGCATGAAAATAATTTATATCATATGTATAATGAATCTCAGAACGCTCCCCTAAATAATGTTTAGTCACCATGTTTCAGAACCGTAATCCAAAGCATTAATGGCAATATTATGTAATTCTTTCTAATATTCGATTGGCATTTTAATATTGGACCCACCAAAGATGTATGTTTATTTGTAATATATTATTTAGCTAATAAAGAGCATATGAGAAATAATAGCATGAATGGCACTATGTAATTATCTACCACTTGCTCATTCACGCACATACTAATGTACTTAATTTATCAATGTATATAAATAATTTTTCATTATATTAAACTATATTTTATTGTCTAACTTATTTGTGTAGTTCGAATTCCTTTTCCTCCACCCCCACATATTACAGCCCTGCTTATATATATTTTAATATAGTCATAGTTAATAGATGTCTCATTGTGTTGCTCAGCTTTGCTAGTCGGCCGGATTAAGATTAATTCTCATGGGCCATCACTATTATGTTATCCATTAGGTGTTTGATCTGGGGCTTAGAGAGTGGGTTCGAATTCAGGCTGGTCCCTGACCTAAATCTTGGGCTTGATTGCATTTGAAGTACATTTTGTGAGTTCCAGCTCATGTTAGATGGATAAACATATTTTGACCAGCACATTATATACACAAAGAATGAATTTGACTAATGCATTCTCATTGATTATAAGAAGTTCAAAGAATGATAAGATCTAATTTACAGTTAAAATTTTTAAGAATGTTAAAAGGATTTGGAAGATAAAAATATATTGATAATATATTCTCTGATTTACAGATAAGAGAATTTCAGATTTTTCTAGATGTGTGTAATATATATATATATATATATATATATATTATGTATATTAGGTGCTATTACATAAAAATTGTTGTGACAAGTGAAATAAAAACATTATAAAAAAAGAAGTGTGCTTCCATTCCTAAAAAAGCCACACTCCGTCATTGATATATATATATATTGTACCGGTCAAAATATGTTTAACCATCCAACATGAGCTGGAACTTACAAAATGTACTGCAAACCCAGTCCAGCCCAAGATTTAGGTCAGGGACCAGCCTGAATTCGAACCCACTCTGTAAGCCCCAGATCTAACACCTAATGAATAACACAATAGTGATGGCACATGAGAATTAATTTTAATCCGGCCGACTAGGAGAGCGGAGAAGACAATGAGACATCTATTGACGATGACTAAACTAACATATATATCAACTAGGCTGTACATTTGGAAGTGGAGAAAAGAAGGAATTCGAACTACTCAAATAAGTTAGACAATAAAATATATTTTAATATACTGAAAAATTAGTTATATACATTTATAAATTAAGTACATTAGTATGTGCGTGAATGAGCAAGCGGTAGATAATTACATAGTGTCATTCACGCTATTATTTCTCATATGCTCTTTATTAGCTAAATAATATATTACAAATAAACACACATCTTTGGTGGGTCCAATATAAAAATGCCAATCGAATATTAGAAAAATTTATGATAATACTGCCATTAACGCTTTGATTGACGGTTCAGAAACATGGTGACTAACATATATTTTCTAGGAGCGTTCCGAAATTCATTATACATATAATATAAACTATTTTCATGCCATTGAGGTCATGAAAATAAATAAGATACATTTGAAAAACATATTTGAAAATGACATTGGATTAGATGACAAAATATATAATGAAAAATTATTTTAACGATAGTAAGACGAACGCTTTATTTTCCCCAAAGCATATTATACTCTTAAATACAGAAATAAGTTACGATGGTGAGATTGTATGATTGAAATAAACTTAATTCATAAAATAGAAGTAATTGGCATTTATATATATCTTTTAAGCAAAGCTTAATTTTAATATTAGAGCATTAAAACTGGGTCATGAAGCAAAAGAAATAATAATAATCATACGAAGATGTTTGCGGTGCTGACATAATAGCCTAAAATAACTAAGAGGAAAAAAGGTCATGCTTCTGGATGAAAAATGAAATGGATGGGCATAGCGTGTGCCAAACTTAGGGGATCACTGCCAGTAGCCTTTTTATACGAAGAAATGGATGGGCATAGCGAGTGCCAGACTTATGGGTCACTGCTAGTGGCCTTTTTATATGAAGAAAGAATATGCATAGCGTGTGCCAGACTTAGGGGTCACCGCTAGAGGCATTTTTATACGAAGACGAGAAGAAATCTATGGGTTCGAACCTGTCGTAACCCCCAGATTAAGAAGCATGTAATATATATATATACGAAGATAGGCTAAATGACAGAAACGCAGTAATGATATATGTCTCTAACAACATTGAATAAATTTTACAGCTTTAAAATAAATATCCCTTGTTTGAATACTATAATACGCCATGCAATTATAATATATATAGAGAAATTTAGATTTCATTTACTAAAATATACTTGAAGATTTTATTTAGCAAAAGAAACATTAAGATTTAGATTTCAAATTAATAAAATATAAGTTAAGATTTGACTAAGTAAAAGAGACATTAAGATTCACCCCCTTCCCATTCCTACTATTTAAAATAATTCAATCTCACCTTCGTGGATTTTACAATAACTGGAATACATAGCATATATTTTAAGAGTATAAAAAAAATAACTAGCAGTTATATATATATAAAACGATTAAGTCACCTTTTTAGAATTTAATAAATAATTATAAAATCAATGTTTCAGAGCATTAATTAGCTTGAGTTCTGGATTTTCAGAGTTAAACAAATCAATTTTTATATTAAAACGAACCTAAAATGTTGATTCATAAAACAATCTGGCAAACGTATTAATTTACAATGTATTACATATATATTTTAAGGGGACATTAATAACCTTTTCATGAAGGTTTAGTTAAAAATGACAGAAAAGATTTTTATAAATTAAACTCACCAGTTTGCTTTGAGATTGGCAAATTAATAAATATCTATAAATAAATGACCACACCGAAATTAAGAAAGGTTAAAAGCATATGAGGTAGGATTAGATATAAAGAAATCATTTGAGCGCAAAATTACATTCACAGATATATATATATATATAAAAGGCAAAGTTAAGGAATACATGAAAGGAGATCTTGATAGATTATTTAGACTAAATTGACTATTAGGTGGCGGCTTGAAAATTTACCTTGCAATTTTAAAATCCATTTTAAAGTATGGCATGTGCACGGCGAATTGACAATCCAAATGAATTCTTCTTAATGACAGCAAGTTTCTATTAGCATTATTAAAGTTCTCCATCAGGCCTTTACTTCACTTGAATGTAGCAGAATATTATGGCAGTGGAAAACGACCCACAAGGGTCAGGAAATGATGGATTTACTACTACATCATTTTAAGTTTCACCGCGATGTTAACAATCATTTCACTAGAGTAGCTAATCTCCTTCAATAGTAGTTAATCCCCTTATGATTCAAAATTCAGTCATTTTATACCTTTTCTTTTATCAGTTGTTTTTGAAGATGCAATTGTAAGATAACGTCCAAAAATAAATTCAAATCTATTTCCAGATTAGAAATAGATTTGACAACATGTTTTTAACACAAGTAAATCTTTAATCTACTTAATCCCATTTATTTTAAGTAAAACTTTAATAAAAAAAATACCTTCCCTAGATTAAAACAATATAGTGCTTCCAACCCCTAATTATTTTTAGACAATTAATAACACTTGCATCTTCCATATTGGATTTTATAAAAAATATATAGTTTAATAGAAAAACAAGCAATTTAAAAGAAAAAGCTAAAAATGACATATAATAAATATTTAAAAACATCAATATTTTGTTAGTAAGTTTTGCTCCTATGTATATATTTGAGCCGCATCTATAATACTTTAATAAAAAGAACTAATAATTAATAAAAAGAATTAATAATAATTTTAAAACATGTTATTGAAACATTAAATTTTATAATTTAGGTGCGTATCTCAAATATATACATGAAATATATATACAACAAAAAGGAGCAGGATGGGATATAGGGGTTTGAATATGGGTTAGTAGGTAAAAACATGAAGCACAATCTTAAGCTAAGATTTACTGCTTTAATATATATATATTATATCAGTGGCAGCTGGTCCATAAGCACTGTGGTGCTGCAGCACCTCCAGAAAAAAATTATTATTAAATTTGTGCTTAAAAATTTTAATAATATATCAATTATTCAATATTTTGCATAATTATTATGTAAATGCAACTAATTAAACCATTTTTAAAAAGAATTATTTTAAGCAATATTGGCTTGAGATTCTATTCAAAGATGCTTTCTAATTGTGGCAGTGACAGAAACCCATTCAGTGAATTTCAACAAGTTCCACAGAGATTCATTTGTTTTTATAAATGTGCATACTATCACTATTGGAGCTGCTCACTGAACAGCATCAATAGTTATTTGAGTATGGTATGTTTATCTATGCTGATTTTTCTTCAGAGCGAATACATTTTTATTGTCTTCATTTAGTATGAATAATAAAATATTATTTTTTATTACAGAAAAATATAACAAAATAATAAAAGAAATATTATTTTAGATAATTTTTCATGATGGATGTTAATGATGAATATAAAAAAAAAACAATTACTTTTTTCAGTTTGTCATTATAAAAAAGAATGAAAAATAAAGGTCAATCTATTCCAGATTTAATTATTTGTCAAACAACAATTAATAAAAACAAAAAATACATTACAACTTTTAGCAATGATTGGTATAAAAAAATAAAATGATTGTTTGATACAAAATTAGAAATGCTCCGTTTTGTTTCATTGCTTACATTTTAGTGGTGATACTGTAATAAAGCACTCCTTCTTGAATATTTCACAGCCTGCCACTTATAAATCTATCAATATATAATTTAATAATTTTTAATGGATGATGGATGTAATTGTTGAAAAAAACCTGTTTTCTCTAATTAAATAATAAAAGAGAATTTCTACATATTAATATGTACATACTATCTATTTTTCAAACATTATCAATCCACTACTAGATAAAGGCCTCTAAGTTTAATCCAATTTCTTTGATATCAGGCCTCTTTTCACCACAACATACCAGCAAACTTTCTAATTTCATCTACCTATCCCTTATATGGTCTCTTTCTAAATTTTTTACAATCACTTGGGATCCAGTTTAATGATTCAACTATCCAAATGTTATGATTGACATTATTTAAAAAATATATAATGTTATGTCTCTAAGAAATTTTTAATAGATTCAGCATTCTAAAATTGGCTAAAAGAAATTCGATAGTGCAGTATTCTACAATCATCATATTTTAACAAACATCTAGAATAAAATTAGCTTTTGTGCAAATTCTAAACTCAATGGTGGACTAACCTAGCAGATTTTTTATGAAAAAGGAAACCAACTTCATGCAAAATATTTTAAAAATGCTTTAGCAAAATATTACACCCTCAACAACAACTCACTAAAAAGAAAGGATTATATTTAAAAGAATTCTTATCATCAAATGTCACATATGAAACTTAAAAAAAAAGACTAAAGAATCCACTATTACCACCTAGTATGGAATTAGCTATTTATTTACAACTCTGAACTTGTTTGATTTTAGATTAAAGTTAGGCATGGTATTGATATATCCATTTGTTTATAAGTCATTTGTAAATTTAATGGAACTGATGGTATAAACTATTTAAAAAGAAGAGTAAACTTTTAGTATATATATATATATATTAATTCTAATATTCTTATGGATATATATATATATATATATACATATATATATATATATATATGGAAATCTTAAATGTGTGGAGTTATCCATTTTAAGTCAACTTAATTAGAAAGCACTTAACCTAGAACAAATGCCCCAGGCCAGAAGCAAAAGTAAACTGTCAGACAGTTGTTCTAGGTTAAGTGCTTTCTAATTAACTAAACACATTCAATATTTCAATCTAAACAATCATTAAAAATATTATATATAATGAATAGTATTGAGGAGATAATATCCATTAAATTGAGAGAAACTTTAACTTTTGATGTTACTAAGAAATTATCATTTAATATTAACTAAATGCTATTCTTTCACATTCTCACACCTATAAAAATAGTTTTCTGGGTTTAAATACATATATGAACTTGGGTTTGAAGTAAAAGAAGACCTCTTTTACTTCAAAAACCACTTGCTTAGCCTCAGGAATTGTTAATTAGTAATAATTGATAATTTCTTAATAACATCAAAAGTTAAAGTTTCTCTCTATTTAATAAATATTACTCCTCATTTCTATTCATTATTATAATAGCAATCTAGATAAACATTTAATTCAATATATATATATTATTTTGGTTATTACTTAAAAAAAAAAGACAAAATTTATTAAAGTCATATATCCTATTATAAATAATCCCTAACCTTAATGGGTCCATAGCATAATAATCATTTTGTAACTGATGCAAAACTTGAGAAATTGTAATCGTAATTCTAGGCGAATAAAAACGAATATATTCTATTAATTTCAAAATATGTACATATACATTATTCCTAAATGAAGAAATATCATTACTCCCAAGGTGAATAAATAAAAATCTAATCTTACGTTTATTCTTCAACTTATTGAAAAGTGCAATCCCATCCAAAGTAGAAGCTCCGCGCCTATAATTAATTTGTGCTCCATTATAAGTATTGAATCCTGGTAAAAATTGTATAAAAACTTCAAGGTCGATTTCCAATAAAAGCCAAATGATTCAATGATAATAAAGTTCTATTTTCCTTAGCCAGTAAAAAATCAATGAAAATAATAAATATATGAACTAACTCAAGGAAAAATAAAAATATAAAAATACTAATAAAAAACACACAATTACTTCTCTACAAAGCTACTTTAATATTTCAACTAGCAGACTGATTTTAATAAAAAAAATTTTTTAAGTAATACACAAAATAACATTTTTTCCTGCAGCATTAGGATTTCTTGTTAAAATAAAAGCTTGTTATATATATATATATGTATAGTATCTGTACTAAACCCTTATAATTACATTAAATTTAGTATACAATATATATATATATATATGTTTAAATATTATATATTTCAGTCTGTATTTTGCTCATCCCTCTTCTGTGTTATTAAATGGGCATATTAAGATCATATGCGTGAGGAGTCAGATTGACTTAAGGTCAACATGGGTATGACAATAATATTGGCATCAACAAGAGCTTTGAGCATTAAATCCTTGGATTTTCAATGAAATGGATGGCAGAAGAGTTGGAGACGATTGAAGCTTGACCATTAAAGTTTAAATATTTGCTATTTTAATATAAAATGAGCAGTGATTGTGTATATGTGAAAGAGATAGTGATCTGGACCAAAATGACGAGCACTGGTTCAGCATGAAATATGTATATTGAAAATCATTTATGTTTTTCACATGTATGTGGTCATGTATATCAGTTGATGAGTTCAAGTTTCTTATAATTACATATACAGTGTATATATATTGGTAATTGCTACTTATGATTTTAATATATTTTTTAAGTTGTGTATATTTTGTAGAAATAAGTTAATAATTGATATTTTAATATATTTTATGCTTAGATAATAAAAGTTTTATGTAGTTTATTTATGACAAATTCTATTGAAAATTAAATTCATGACAGGACAAATGAATGAATTGTGAGAAGGTTAAGCAATTAAGATTGTTAGATGGCATGAATGACCTGAAATTAAATAATTGTTTAAAATTTATTTTATACATGTTAAATGTTTAAATATTTGCTATAACTTACTGGAATTTTGTTATAAAATAATAATGTGACTTAAGTAATTCAAATGTGTGGATTTATCTGTTATCATTTATAGAGTTGTTGGGTTTGAGATTTGCATATTTTAAATATTATTTTCATATATAGTCAATATTAATGATAGGAGTGAATATCCTAGTTATTAAAAGCTTGAAATAAAAATCCTATTAATAATTGCATTATATATTAGACCATACTGATTATATATGACCAAATGTTATATTTCTACTCTTATGCAAAAATAATGATATTCCTACTGTTTATATTATTAATATTTCATACATTCTAAGAGTCTGGCATATGATGATTGGTTCACTATATATTATAGTATATATTGATACAATAGTATTTTTGGTGTAATTACTTATACATGCATCTAAATTGTAGACAAGATTTATTAAGAAATATATATCATTATTGTGATATACTGATGGCATGAATCCAAATCACATCTGACTGATCTCAATTTAAATGTTGAGACATTATGTAAATGTGTTTTCTTATGCATAATTCATCTTTACCTCTTTATAGAAAATTATGTGGATGATATAGGATAAGTTATTATTATTGATAAGAAAGTTGATATTTTTGCATATAATATAATTATTATCAGATGTTCTGCATGCTTGATTCACAAATCCATGCATACTAGATTAATGATTTTAAATCCTTGGATAAAGATTTGATTCTTATATAAATGGACATGGCTATGTGATATCAAGTATATTTATGGCAATGTGTTACACTTAAATAATATTATAGAGATTAAGAAATTAATAAGCAATATTATAATAATATATAATAAATTTATTGACAACAATAAAATTCATTCAAATATTAGATGTAAAGTGACCACAACAACATAGAAAAGTAGTATTTTATAAAATTGTATTTTTATAATGAAATAGAAATGTGAGTTATTTGGTTTTGTAGTTCAATAGGTGCATCATAAGCAATCATCCCATTTCTTACTTTATTTCTTTCAACTTTGGCACTGCCATCAAGTGTAATCAAACCACCCCTTATTTCAAACTATCTCTTTTAGTTGTGGAGTTATTGAAATATATATTTAATTTACTTATTAATAAAAATATTTGAGTTATTTTTAATAAATACCAATTTATTTGTTAGTATTCTTTTAATTTTTGATACTACTAATATGAGGGAAGATTAAATATAACCAGATATGGATGGAACCTCATGTTTCTTGCAAATTTAACCACCAGTAAAAAAATGTATTCATAATTGTGGAAGATGCTATAAGGGACCAGGATTATGGCACCTTTCAGGTAGATTTTATAAGATTTATTATTAGAATATATAACAGCCTTTGAATATAGCATCTAACAAGATCACATCAGGAATTCAAGGCATTTATACAGAAGACATGCCTGGTGGGAATTCAGGTATCCACCTTCATTACAAAGGTTCATCATTACAATGTACATAAATCAGATAATATACTCATCATAGATTAACAACTGTAATAAAAAATAAACTTTAAACATTAATGGTGATAATAAATATTCATAAAAACAATGATAAAAACACAAAAATACTTTTAGTTAGTTTTAAAATTCATTTTTAATTGCTAAACATTTTACATTTTCTGAAATTGCATATCACCATTTTTACTCACTATATGGCCAAGAAACATTATTTCTTCTTGAAATAGCAAACCTTTCTTAATATATTAGTTTCTAGCTTTTGGTTTTCATCAGTGAGAATTTTGAATCTCTTAGCCAGATCTCAGGATCTAATAAAACCATCCAGCAGCCATCTTTTAGCTGTTAACTATAAAGTTAACAGCTCATGTATATTTATTTACCTTGTTACTTGTTTCTATCATTATTTTAAACAAAAATCTGATTTCAATGAATATTGATGATATATAATGAAATTATACTTTGTCATCACTTATTATGAAGGATATTCAGAAATACTGTTACTTCCTTCAAACAAAAGTTTTTGTTTCCTTTTCTAGGACCCAATTCACTTATAGTGTCCACGTTAACCAGTAATACCTTATATCTAAGAAAGAATAGGGTAGCAAATGACCATATTGAGTAGAAAATCAAAATATTTTGTTTTAAGAATCCAATGATTATATCTACATAATAGTTATTTGTTTTTAATGTTAAGCATTGGAGAATCTGCATCTTCATTTACTTTTGGATATAGAAATGCATGCATTTTCCAATAGTACCATTTTTCATGCAGAAAATTATTTTAATGTTAATCACTAGATTAATTTATGCTACGATCACAAATATTTAGTGTCTAGAGAATATTTATTTGTTGGTATTATTTCAAAATGCAGGTATACTCTTTTATTATTTTCTGTATCCATATACATAAACTGAATGTAATCTTACACTGATAAGATTATAATTGAACAAAATGGCCACTGTTTTCTTTCCTAACAGTAGTTTTCAATATAGTGAAGAAACAATTGAAATGAATAATTTTGTGAAGGTTATAACTGGTAATACGTGCTTATTGAATGATAATCATGTTTACAAGAATTACTTTAGAATATAAAGGATATTCTTTCAAGAGGGATGATATGGTGTGTCTGTTGCAAGAATCAATTCATTATATATTTTCTTTTGCATAACCATATTGCTCAAATAAAATGAGAATTCTAAATATGTTGACAGCTTACTCTAAAATGGTTTTTTTATACGTTTTGGTCATGTATATATGTCTCAATACATGATTTATTTAGGTTAAATTCAACATTATGAGAAAATATTTATCCTCCTATTATTTTGATTAATATTTAAATTTTTTTATTTATTTCTAGGAAAACTGCTATATCATCTACTTATGCTATGCAAGCTATACTATGACGTAATATGAGTATGTATATGCATGGACAATGTTTTTCTATGCTATTAATAAATGGATTTATGTATATAGTAAATAATAAAGCACTTAGGAGTGATGGATTTTTCTGTTTATTAGTAGATTTATGACTATGTACAATTTTATTTTAGGTTTTATAGTTTTTCCATTGACTATATGAGAATATCAATTGATACTGAATCAATAGCTGTTTTTAAGTCAAAGATGTAATGCTTGAAGTATATTATTTTACATTTTATACAATATCAATGATTATTTTGAATTTAAGAGCTGCTTGTTCTGAGAAACATTTTTTTAGAAAATTGTGATTAGACAATGATAATATGAGATATGTTGCCATTTTGTTTTTTATGCTTTTTCAAGCAGTTTAATTCCTAATGGGAAGTTATATTTTGTATTGTGAATGGTGAAGTGTTTCTTCATGAATGGGATAATTGCTATTGGATATAAATCATGAATTTCATTATATTTCTTTTTATAGTAAATTAATCATGTCCATAAGATATAAAGAGGTGAACTGACTTAGGTTGCCAAACTGCTTCTGGTCTATCTGATAGTCCTGGATAGCAAAATTCAAGCAAGTTCTCCAAACTTTTAGAAAAACTTGTGATATGAATACTTTTTTGATCATTTGCAATACCAAAATAATTAAATGAAAGTTTTAATACTGCCTCTTTTTGAATAACATAAAAATAAACATATTGTCACCAGTAACTTCCATGTTACCATATACTAATGTTACAGGGACTCCTGATGTATATAGTTGTTGTAGGACTCATAAAATGTATCGTTTGCCCAAGTGTAGTATTCTTTTGGTATATCATTTTTTAGTATTTTTTTACTATATCACATGTAAATTTGTAAGTTTTTTAAAATTTTATTATAAACTGACCATTATGTGTTGTGAGTGTATATTGTAATTTTTTTAAGTGGTTCATCAGCAAAAACCTAGTGACATAGTTTATGGTGTATGATACTATATGTGTATGCAATATCCATTTCTGCACAGAGTCTAGTTTCTTGACCTTCAACTTAACAAGTAGAATGTAAATTCTAAAAATAAAAATTCCATAATTATTGTATTCTTATTGTTTTATTGAGTAGTATGGGTATTATTATTATGAATGATTTGAGAAGAAAGCAGAGACTAATTAAATTTTTAAGTGAGTAGTATAATAACAATGAACAGAAAACTAGATTTATAAGTGATGAGCATCTGCCATTATTATTAAATGAAATCCCTTATCACTCATTACTAGAATATTAATGAGGTGGAATTATTTAGACCCCAATATGCTATATGTTGTGTTAAAATTTCTTATCAGCAGGAGAGGAAGTTGTGTGATTTGATTTTTCTATTTATTGCTTTTTGATTTGGAAGGATATATATGTAATATTTAATGACATGTATAATGTCTATACTAAATTTAATGTAATTATAAGAGACTTGAACTCAGACTTTCAAACTGCCTACAGCTATTCAATCCATCTTATACAACTGATACACATGACCACATACATGTGAAAAATATAAATGATCTCCAATATATGTATTTCATGCTGAATCAGCTCTCATCAGTTGGTCTGGATTACCATCTCCAACATATATATATATATATATATATATATATATATAAAATCAATGCTTGGTTTTATATTAAGATAGCAAATCTACAAACTTTAATGGACAGGCTTCAATCCTCTCCCCTTCTCCCCTCTTCAGCCATCCATGTCAATGAAAGTCTGATGATGGAATGCTCAAATCCCTTGTTAATGCCATTATTGTTGTCATACCTATGTTGATCTTAAGTCAATCTAAGCCCCCCCACAAAAAACCTTAATATGTCCATTTAAATATACAGAAGAGGTATGGGCAGAATACAGGCAGAATATATAATGTTTAAAGACATGTATATTGTCTATACTAAATTTAATGTAATTATAAGGGACTTGAATTCAGACTTCCAAACTCCCTATAGCTATCCAATCCATCTTACATAACCAATACACATGACCACATACATGTGTGGTCCAGATCATCATCTCCTACACAAATATATAATCAGTGCTCAGTTTTATAAGGTCAACATGGGTATGACAATAATAAAGGTGTTAAGCATTCCATTATCAGATCATTTTCATTGGCAAGGATGGCTAGAGAGTGGAGAGGATTGAAGTCTGTCTATTTTAAAGTTTATTGATTTGCTATCTTAATATAAAACAAATCACTAATTATATATATGTACATGAGAGATGATGATCTGAACCAACTGATGATTGCTGGTTCAACATGAAATATATTGGAGATCATTTACCTTTTTCACATGTATGTGGTTATATGTATCAGTTGTATACAACAGATTGGATAGCTATAGGAAGTTTGAAAGTCTGAATTAAAGTCCCTTATATATATAAAGTATATTTAAACATGTAATTTGAAAGTCTGAATTAAAGTCCCTTATATATATAAAGTATATTTAAACATGTAATCATGTGCTATACTGCAAGTATTAATAAATATGCATCAATGTGAAAATATTTTAATGAATTAAATGGACAGGACCTGAGAATAATTACTCTGTTGCCTGCTAAAAGTGTTTGTTGCTATTGTTGAGTAACCCATTCTATTGAGGTAAACAGAAAGATCAATCTGCGATTCACAATAAATTTTTGTTTTTATAAAATAACATATGTGATTGTACTATATTTATCTATTTCATTACTTGGACATTTTTAGTAATTAAATTCAATCTTCTAATGTTAAGCATATTTATTTTTAGTTTCATAGTTGTATTTACTTAATCTACAACCTCAATTTTATTTTATAGCTATGTTAAAAATTTTGTTATATTAATTTTATCTATTTGTGTTCTAATGTATTGTTGTGTGATAGACCAATGTTATCAAGTAATAGTGTCTAAGCTACATAAATATTATCATACTAAATATGAGATATATCTTGCTTTGCTAATTGCTCCAACAAGATTTATTGATAAATGCCAACAAAAGTAAGCATTTAAATATCTCTATCTAGAAACCATCCTCAATCCTCAAATTACTGGTTTCATGCTTTGGCACTCCTCAGCGAGATGCTAGAGTAGTTTCAGATATTAGATCTGACCACTGGTTTCATGCTTTGGTACTCCTCAGTGAGGCACTAGGTAGTTTCAGATATTAGATCTAAAAATACCAACTCAAAGCCAGCATTTATCTAAAAGTTAAAATCTGAAATTTTCAGATATCTGTATGTCTTCAAACCTAGCTATTTAACTTAAATAGCTATATGGGGCTGAGAGATCTTTAGTCAAACCATATATTAGTAGCTTTTAGATCTTAAATGATGTTATATTGCTAAGACTATTAATATATGGTTTGGCTGAAGATCTCACAGCCCCGTATAGCTATTTAAGTTAGACAGCTCGGTTTGAAGACATATAGGTATCTGAAAATTTCAGATTTTCTGCGTAATAGTTAACTTTTAGATAAATTCTGGCCTTGAGTTGGTATTTTTAGATCTATTGTCTGAAACTAACCTAGGGCCTCACTGAGGAGTTCCAAAGCATAAAACCAGTGAGGGGGGGGGGTTCTAGATAGATTTTTAAATGCTTTCTTTTGTTGGTATTTATCAATAAAGCTTGTTAAGAGCAATTAGCACTGCTTATTATTTTTATTTACAAGCTTAAAAAAAATTGGGTCATGTGATATATGACTTTACTTTTTTATTGACTATTTGTATTTTGCTTTTTCTTCCATATTTCTTTCTTGGTGGCTGATCTGCTTTACTTTTGCTGGAATTACTATTTGTATTTATTTGAACTTGTGGGAACATGGTATGATCTCTGTTGATATATTATTTATTACAATCAGCAACATTGAATTACTTGATATGGAATTCTCATATTGGTTTTTCTTTGTGATTATTATTGTGTTTCATGTCAATTTGTATTTTATTTATTTCTATATTGTTTTCCTTTCCTTTTCTAAAAAGGTAATGACATTCTTATCTATATCTATCTGAGATTTATATCTTAAGTATTGATATGTGTGTGTGTTAATCAGATTACAGTACTTGTAGCCTGTACAAGCTCAGCTCACTGTTAAACGTTCATAGAAAGCACACCAAAAATAATGAGACAATTTCTCTGATAAACATTTGTAATGTTGCTTCTTGATCTAAAATTCACATTTGTATATTATATGGATCAATGTTTTATACAAATTCATTCTAAACTCATAATTATTTCAATAGAAACTGGTATATTTTTGAAGTTATAACGATCCGGAGAAGGGCACTTAACGTAATCTGCACTACAGGGCACCACTAGGCATTTGAACCTAGAGAATGTATATAGTAGGCAGATATGTAAGATAAAAAAAATTTTTATTTTATATATTTTGATTCCGGTCGTTAGCCCATTGTCACTAGCTCAATGGAACAGCAGAGATTTATATTTTACAATAAATTCTTATCTAAGAATATTTTAAAAAAAGAATAAAATAAGTCACTGCCAGTAATTTACGTACAAACATTTATTTATGCACATATATATAAAATTTAACATTATTATTTTAGTATGTTTACTTTAACATTTAACATTATTTTTAACTTTTATTTTAGATTTCAATTTACATTTTAATTTTTTATAAGTTCGCACAGATGGATTTATAAAAGTTTGTTTTATAAATGTTGAGTATAGATCGGTTACATAGATTTCATGGTCAAAAACATCTCAAAGTAAACATAAATGATCAAAATATAAAGTCATTGATGGAAATGCAGAGGGAAATTTATAAGAAACCCAATGGCATTCATCGTAAGATGCCACAAGACACCAATAACTTAAAAGACATCCGAAATAAATACATCTTAGATACTCACCATAAGGTATCAGTATTTACCGAATGTCTATATATTCTGATCAAATATGAAAACCAAAAACATAATTTACCGGTAATGAACCCATGCAAGCGTCTATACCCAACTTAAATTTAATGCATTTTTATTTAGAGTGTCGACTATGAATAGACTACATAGATTTGCATTTGAAAAGAAAATATTCTATCCTTGTTTAACCTTAGGCCAAAAGTTCGCAGTCAAACCAACTTCAATCCATCTGATATATCAATGTATTCAATGTAATATGACTACGACAGCACAAAAGGTTAAGAGAAGAAATTGCCTCTCGTCAGATAGGAATACTACATCTATCTGACAAGAAGAGCAATAAAAAAAACTCCATAGGAAAGGACTGCGGTCATTTTGCCGACTTACGATCGCATTCCGTAGGCAAAAAGGAAGTGTGCGGCATATAAAGCGATTCTGCCCATAGCGAATCTCGTACTATATCTACTAATTACACCAATATATCCAATCCATTGACCTAATTCAACTATGTAACAAATAACCTAAGATTACCCTCCCCTAATATAACTTTACAAATCTATACAGCTATTCATGCCCGACTTAAGTTTAACATTTATATAATTTAATTTATCGCAAAACAAAAATCATAAATAAAACTTAAAGAACAAAAAAAATAAATGGAAATGATTTTACAAAAAAGAAATACATCAAATAAAATTATAACTAATTAATAAATAATTTAGTTTGGTCAGATAGGAATCTAATTCTATAAATTAAATACTGAGAAAGTTTATATTTTAAAGTTCTTAGTGTTTTCAAATTAATCTTCATTTAAGTTCATAACGTGCTTATGGTTTTAGAAATGTTCATTAGTTATCCATTGCTTGCCGTGTGGAATCCAGCGTTAAATCCATGATGATCCCGTGGTTCTCTTTTAGGAAAAGCGATGTTTCATTTTCTTTTTTTTTTATAACAACTGAAGGAATTGAAAGTGCATCTTCCAATCCCTTCGTCACCAACTCTCCAACTTAATACATTTCCGTCTTCTCTTAAATTTTCTTGACTCACTTTTTATAGTAGCCTTTCAGATCCAGTCGACATTTACATCAAGATGATGTGATGGTCTTTTCGCTGAGGTCCGATTCTATTGTTTTTCTTTCATTGGCCATTAGTTTCTATTGTTTTCCTATCTGACCGTTGCTTATACTTTTAAATGCCCAAGGCTAGTTTACATTTGACTAATTACATTAATCATTTTCATTTTTTCAATAACATTAATTAATTTGTTTTGTAAACATTTAGATATATTTTTATCTTTAAATCTTTACTGACAATTTAGTTTCAAAATACTTTTTCTTTTTTTTTAATAGTTTTTTTTTTTTAATTTCTCATCTGTGCGATTTTAAATATATATGAGTTTAGTATAGAATTTTAATTTTCAATTTTTAATTCTTAAAAAAGTTTTATTTGAGAACTTTTATTTTTTTCATGTTTAATAAAAAAAAAAAAATAATAATAATGTAACGTCGTATGTGCCAGTTACATATCAGTAAACTTGCTTAAAAAAAAAAAAAACAAAAAAAAAAAATATTTTACTTAGGGTTAGTAATTACGGTACACAATTAACAAAATTTACAAAACATTCGATTAGTAATTTTTACAAAGATTATATACAAAAAAAAATGTTGACTATCGTTTTCCTAAGGACCATCTACGTTTACACCTCTCCCCCCAAGAGTTCTATCTTTTTTTATACATTTTATTTTTAAACACACGGCATGACAAGCAAGTTATTTATTTAGGAAGGTTGCATTGAGGTAAATATGTTTTAAAGAATAATGGGTTTAAATGTGTATATTTGCAGCACAATTATAAATACCACCAACTTATTTATGATTGATTGAAATGCATACATAGGGTTACACTGATGTAATTCCCAAAGGTACTCATCGTAAGGTACCACATTTACAATCATAAACTTATGTGGCTGTGCACTCCTATACACATTAAAAAAAAGAAACAAACGACTTTACAAAGTAGATTGGTTGAAGATTAATAACATCATTTATCATGTAGTTTTGGCAGATATTTTAAGTATTATGGTAATTACATTTTGTCTTGTTTCTGTGACTAATGCACAATTTACATGTTTTAATTTGACTTTTGAATCTATTTTGTACTTGATATCATAAAATTCAAAAACAAAATATTGGTGATTCAGGAATTAGAATATTTGAAAAATACTGTCCACATATTTTGGTGGCTAAGGGCTTCATATAATAATTCTCTCTGAAATTTATATAATGAACATGCAATATCAGTGATTGCTAAAATAAGAAACCTACCAGTGAAAAACCATTTGAAATATTGAAGAATTCTCTAGGCATCACTAATTAGATTTATCTTAAATATTCTATATTGTTCATCATACTATGTTGTAGAAGAGCTTATATTTATTTGTAAAGTTGTGTCTATGAAAAAATCAATTTTGCAATATCTTTCAATGTAGTCTTGTGAAATCTTGGCATGTATTTTGTTTCATATTATGAATTCAGTTGGCATCTTTAATAATATTTTTTATCTCCACTGGAAGTTAAGCAGCATAGCCATTTTTGCTTATATTAACTTCAGGCAACAGACTGATCTAAAGATATATTCTCAAAAAATGCAACTATAGTTCTGAAAAAACTATCTTTCTAATAGGTCTTCTTTTTATCTACTTTGCTAATTCTTAAAAACGAAGTATATTTTCCATAATTATTGTGGTAAGTTATAAAAAGAATTAGAGGTTTGTAACTGAGTAGCTGAAACAACAATGATGTCTTTTTCTTTTTATTCTTCTATTTCATTTTCTTGTCCTTCTTACTCTTCTTATTATTATTCCTATTCTTCACATTTATTTTTCATTTGCTTAATCATCTTTTTATTATTACTATTTCTTTTCCTCTTATTCTTTTTATTATTATTACTCCTATTCTTATTCTTTTTCATATTTTTATTTTTATTATCTTTCTTTTTTTACTTCTCATTATTCTTCTATTTTTTCTTTTTATTATATTTCTTATTTTTTATTCTTATTAGTGATCAAATTTTCAATATTAACATCTAGGGATCCTACAAATAACATTTCTCCAGATAATTCTGAACATTTGATTATAGAGTTTATCTATTACATAACTAATTACAACTTTTTCTTTGATCACCAGTCTTTTGGATATCCAACCAAAATGAAAATGCTCAATTCAAAAAAATTAAATAGCTACTTTTTCAATATCTTTATATAATACAAAAAAATCAATACCTTTTACCATTATACTTTTCTACTACCCTACTTTCTCATCCACAGAGTAACAGCAAAGACTATAGTTTTAACAATTAAATTCTGAGTTTTGATTTAGAGATATGTTCACTCATTCAAAAATCTTTTTGACATTTGTGTTAACCTGTGTAAAATCTCTAAAATATTCAATCCTCTATTGTAGATGAATAATCAGGGAGCAAACACTGACAATTACATCTATAGCATCATTATTCAATTTTAAAGTCATTACTATGTTGGTGTCATAATCTTTTGCCATTGCATTGAATCATAATCCTATTTTTTTTATTCTGGTAATTTTCCTAATGAAAAGTCCAAGATTTTCTTATTTCAGCTGGGTGGTGTCATTAGAAATATCTAAGACTATTGATATTACTTCCACCAAATCCACCTTTATCTGCATTGAATATATCTTTCCTCATTACATGTTCAGTATGCAATTTGAATAGATAGGTTAATAATATGCAATCCTATCTAACTCTTATGTGAATGAAGTTCTGTTTGCAAATAAAATTCTGTTTTGCCATAAATTTTAACTGTAGTTTTAATTTCTTTAAAAAAACAATGAAATATTTTATAACACTTTTCTTTAAAAAGAATTATAATTTGCTATGATCAACTGAATTAAATGCTTTGCTATATACTGTAAAACTCATAAAGTTTCCTGTACCCTCTGGCTTTTTTTAATTAACCAATATGCTTTTCTGAAACCCATTTGTATAGATGGACATTTTTTTTCTTATGTAAGGCTCTAATTTGTATTGAATGATTTTAAGATATCACTGCATTTCATAAGTGATATGAGTTTTTACACTCTGTCGAGACTCCTTTGTTTGGTGTGAGAATATAAATTGAGATCTTCCAATCTGTAAGTTATTGAATAATTTTTAACTGGGGCAGTATTTTTACCGTTTCTTCTTCCATTTCCTTCTAAATGTTTAATTCAAGTCTATTAATTCCAGTAATGTTTAATTTTGTGAATGATCTCAAAGTGATTATGATCTCATTTTCTTTATTGAAGAGTCTTCACATTTGTATATTCATTTCATCATTTCATCACTATATGATTATTGTTATTTTATGTTAGCATAAATAATGTAACTCTTTTTTTTTCCAAATCTTGTTTTATTTTATGAACCATTTTTTCATTTCAATTTTTTCAAACATTTCAATTATATTATATGATCAATGTCAAGGATTATTTCTATAAAATATATTTATTACATGAATATATGTTTACTAAGGCTTTACAAAGAATTTACAATAACAACATAATAAGATAGTTTTTCATATAGATGATTTTTATTTATTTATATAATTTACTTCTTTATAAACATATATATATAAATTAAATACTGCCTAATATTAAACTAGTTATATGAATTTCTATTTTATATATATATAAACAATATTTACAGTTGATATTCCTAATCTTAAACTAGTTATATGAATTTCTATTTTATATATATATAAACAATATTTACAGTTGATATTCCTAATCTTCAGAAACATTCTAATGAATTTAAATTAGAACTTACAAATAGGTTTCAAGTGTTAGGAGATTTTGAACATGATTCAGATTTGAATGAAATTAATATGAAAATAACTGATACACTTTTAAAAACTGCAACAAACATAGCTGGTAGAAAAAAGCAGCAATTGACTAATAAAATGTCTACTGAGACTAGAGAATTTATGAAGAAAAGAAGGAATATGAAGATATACAAAAATGATGTATTAAAAAGAATTGAATATCTCGAATTTTGTAAAATGGTATGGAAAGGAGTTGAAAATGATATAAGAAAGTATAAATGTGAAATAGCAAGGAAAGCTGTAGAAGAAAATAAAAGTCTCAAAAATGTTAAACAACATTTTGGTATTGGTAGGAAATTTATATCTGCAATAAAAAAAAAAGATGGAATTATTACTAAAAAGAGAGATGACATCATGAAATTGGTAGAAGATTTTTATCAAGAATTATATAGTAATAAAGAACAAGTACCTCCTATATCTATTATATCTTCCGAATTGCCCAGAATTTTAAATGAAGAAGTGAGACATGCAATTAAGTGTATGAAGAAAGGAAAGGCTCCAGGAACTGATGGAATTATAACTGATATATTAAAAGAAGCAGGTGAAGAAATAGAAACAATTTTAGCAAAGTTATATACCAAATGTCTAAATAATAAAGATGTACCAGAAGATTGGAAGAATGCAGTAATAATATTAATATTTAAAAAAGGTGATAAAGAAGATATTAGAAATTACAGACCTATCAGTTTTATATAAAATTTTTACCAAGATAATTACAACTCGTCTACAGAGAACTTTGGATTTCCACCAACCAAGAGAACAAGCTGGATTTAAAAGTGGTTTTAGTACAATAGATCATATCCAGGTATTGAGAGAAGTCATAGAAAGGACAAATGAATATGAGTTGTCATTATGTTTTGGATTTGTAGATTATGAAAAGGCATTCGATTCTATACACATTTCTTCAGTGATTAAAGCATTGGATCATCAAGGTATAGATCCAGGATATTGTCATATTTTAAAGAATATTTATAAAAATGCAACAGCAACAATTAGATTACATAATGATACTGGAAAAATCAACATTGAGAAAGGTGTAAGACAAGGTGACTCCATATCTCCAAAACTCTTTACAGCAGTGCTGCAAGAAGTATTTTGTGGATTAAAATGGGAAACTAAAGGAGTGAAAGTAAATGGAAAGTATTTAAGTCATTTAGATTTTGCAGATGATGTAGTTGTTTTTGCAAATAATGCTTCAGAGCTGCAGGAAATGTTGCAGGAGTTAGCAGATGAAAGTAGAAAAGTAGGACTAAAGATAAATGTTAAAAAGACTAAAGTAATGTTTAATCGATTTGCTCAAAATATGAAAATAAAGATTGATTATGAAGAATTAGAAGAAATTAACAGTTACAAATACCTTGGTCAGATTATTAATACAGATGGAAACATAATGGAGGAAATTAATCATAGAATTAAACTTGGTTGGAGTGCTTTTGGTAGAAATAACTTGATACTAAAAGGAAATATGCCTATGTGTTTGAAAAGGATGTTTTTTAAAAAAATGTGTTTTACCAATTCTTACTTATGGATCTGATTATTTGGACACTTAATAGAAGAGCAATACAGAGACTTCAGACCACTCAAAGGAGTATGGAGAGATGTATGTTGGGAGTAACAAGAAAAGATCAAAAATGCAATGTATGGGTAAGACAACAAACAGGTGTTACTGACCTTATTGAAAAAATTAAAAGATTGAAATGGAGTTGGGCTGGACATATTTCTAGAAGAGATGATAATAGATAGACAATTGAAATGTTAAACTGAATTCCAAGAGATTGTAAAAGACCCAGAAAGAGACCACATGTGAGATGGATGGATGAAATAAGAAAATGTGCAGGGGTGTTGTGGAGAAGAGAAGCTAAAGATCGGAGAAGATGGATTAAACTTGGAGAGACCTTCATCCTGCAGTGGATTGATAATGGTTGATGATATATATATATTTTAGGAATAATTATTGATAATGACCATATAATAATGGTTAAAGTGAAGGAAATTGAAATGAAAAAATGGTTTTTAAATAAAAGAAGATTTAAAAAGAAAAAGATGTTATATATTTATATATGGGCCATATTTAAAAAGAAAATAGTTAAATACTTATTAACAAGTTTTGATTTTATTAAATATTTAATTATGTTTTGTTCATTGATATTTTTCAATAAATCTACTTATGACTGATACTTTCTTTTGATATCACAAATCCCTGGCAAAATAGTCATTGTTTTTCTAATTGTTTTTTTTTTTTTTTTTTTTGATGCTCTTTGAAATTTTTTTCTCAGTCTTTAAACATTTTTTTATCCATTTTAATTTTGGTCTTTTTCTCTCTTTTTTGTTGCAATTATTGTTGTAATTTTCATTTTGATTCTCTTTGTTACTTCAATATATGATACTCTTTTTTTTTGATTACTCTTTAATTATTTTATTCATTTCCATTCAATTGCACTAAAATTATCAAATTATTCTAAAAACATTAACTAAGCATTTGAACTATTTTTAATAGCAGAGATATGTTCTTTATATTATATCTAGAATATTAAACAAGTTTCTAGTTTTTTGTTTTTCACTCAATGTTTAATTTTGGATAATTCTTGATCTATTTTATAATCTTTTTATGATTTTTCATCAAGTAATGCCAAGAATATAATCATTTTGATTCCTATTAACTCCATGAGTAATGGATTGGGAATAAAAAGATTGTTGAATCTTAATTTTTTGCTTCAGAATCTATGGTGACTAACAATATTACTTTCTTCCAATTTCCAATTTAATACCAATCATCAAATACTAAAAATATGTTTCATGGGCAAATTTCATCATTTTTTGTCTGAATGTGCTCATAAAATTTCAATGTCAATTTGTTTGGTTTTAATTATAAGGACATAGACTACTATTATAGTAATATTGAATTGGTGTCCATGAAATTAAATTGATATCATTATTCAATGACAAATTTATAATATCCCTCCTAACAATAGAAGCCACACCATTTTTTTTTTTAATTTTTTGATCTGAATAATAATAAATATATTAATGTGACTTAAAATCCCACAATCTAGTCATCTATATTATTTTACTAACTCCTAACATGTCAATGCATAAACTTATCTTCTATTATCTCATCTGATTCATGTTCATACATTCCAGGTGCCAAGATCAATTTTCTACTTTCAATATTCTACTTTCAGGTTGATTTTCCTTTCTTACATGGAGGAACTGACAAACAGATATCTAAATGGTTTTAATCCAACTGCATTATATAAGTCAAAGTTATGGAAATATAGTATTGACTCTTCTTTAAGAATATACTGAATACATCCAGGACTGCCATCCCCCCCCCCTAAAAGTAGTTTTAGATAATGACAGATGTATTCGGGATTTTATATAGTTCTAATTTCGAGCTTATATTATTCAACTTTTAAAAAAAATATTTCCACGATTGTAATTCATTTTAATATTTGTCTTGTTAACAATTATTTTTGCATTATAATTTTTTAATATATAAATATAATATATATTTTAAAATCACTTGCTATCAAAATTTTGCCCATTATTATTTAGAAAGTCATTTTAATATAGATTTCAATCAAGATCTTCATACAAATTTAATTATAATAATTTACGAAAACATAACATCTTTACCTGTTAAATTATATCTCTCGTCTCTTCTTCCTCTTAGAAAAACAAGTGGGAATAATTAGACAAAAAAACGCAACATAAACTTTATCGAACTTTTTATATTGTTAAGATTATTAAAATGTCTAATACAAAGTTCTAAAAGCTATACATTGTGTAAAGTTATTTTATGAAATAGATTTGAAAAGATACTTATTGCTACACTGTCATTATTAACTATCTCTGAAACAATATATATATCCACACATACATGCGTAATTCAGTTTCCAAACTAAACAACTATCTGACTACTAGCATAAAAAAAAAATTCTAATTCATGCTTAAATCTTTTTTTTTTAATTGACAGATTTACTTATTTTACTTGTTTTTCCTCACATTTTTTAAAACAACATTTCTTTGAGAGAAAATCGCAAAGCACACCCAGAAATACAATAGCTACTGGAAAAAAAACTGCAGATTTAATTTCTGTTTCTGCACATTAATTAGTAACTCAATTCCATAATTTAAAGTTAAATGAAAATATCTTAAAATAATATATATATACTAATTTCGAAAATATTGTGATAATAGTATGCAACTTTTTAATTGTATAGTATTACCAAAATAACGACATATATAGATATATAGATATGAACTACTTACTACTTGTATATACTAACATAAAGTATATAAGTAGGAAATACTGTAACAACTGAGCTGTTAGCATAGCTGCCTTCCAAGCAGCTGATCCGGGTTCGCTTCCCGGTCAACGCATTTGACATGAAAAAAATATACTAAAAAGATGTTTAACTGAAACACACAGGCTTATTATATACCTGTGTCTATATATGTAATATATAGGGTATATGAGCACAGACTTTCACACACACCAACACTCTCCACACTATCTCATAACATTGATACACTTGAACACATATATGTTGAAAAGATAAATAATCACCAATATACGTATTTCATGCTAACCCATCCCTTGTATATATATTAAATGGATTATGTCCTGTGCATGAGGGTCAGATTGGCCTTAGGTCAACATGGGTGTGACAAAAATCTCGGCCTCGGGGTGGCCTTAGAGCATTTCATCATCAGATTTTCAATTGGATGGACGGTTGAAGAGTTGGAGTGTGGAGTAGATTGAAGCATGTCCATTAAAGTATGAGGATTGGCTATCTTAATATATATATATATACAATTAAATATGGTGGGCGAAAGATTGAGTTATATAAAAATTAATAAAATAACTGAATTATTATTATTATTTTTTTAGTTTTTTTAATTTACAAGAGTTAATTTGTACTCAACTTTTTTATATCATATTTATAACAAAAAAATCTTTATTATTTGTTGTATTTTATGTGTAATTCTTTTAAAATATCAAGTTTTTTCTGATTATTAAATATGATTATAACAATATACAGAGTTTAATGCAACTAAGAATTCATAATTATATGTAAGGTGTATGAACTATCATTTAGTGGCAAATTAAATTGTTTATTTAAAAGTTGATTTAATAATCTCAGTATTTTTTAATAACTATGATATTGTCAGCTAACAAAATAATATACATATATTTAGCACAAAGTAATTATTTAACAAGAAAATAAAGTAATATATAATAACATATAAAAAAGTTTAATTCATAGATTAGTTTCTTCACACAGTTTGTAAACTGTGCTTTTTATAAATTCAAATTCAGTTGTTTCTTAAAAAATAATTTTTAAAAATCTTTAATGTTAAAGTTATGTTATTATCATTTTATCTTTCTATGTATATATCATTTTTTTTACTGAAGTATTTCCCCCCACTCTTTGAAATAAGTCACTCAAGTGAGTTGTACATTACCTCTGGGTTTCAAAAATATTTGGGTTTTGGATGTTAATTTAATTCTACTTCTCTGATTTTTCTATGTGTGAAATTTTTCAACATGTAGTAATTTAGATTGATCCAGAGAATGTGTTTAAACACATGTATTAATTTGTAGATAGGTAATTACCACAGACTTCAAAGTTGATAAACCTGTTTCAAAGACATATCCATACATATTGCTAAATTCTATTAATTTTAACAATCTTATAAACAAACAATAATTGTTATATATACTACTAAATATATGGATTTATATAAGGAGCAAATTCTCCATTTAAAAAGTTAGACTAAATATTCATATAACAATTTATTTTTGTAAGGCTGTTGTAATTAAAAAATAAAATAAAACTATTAAAGGCATTAGTAATTTAAATAATGTTTTCTCTTTAACTTATTGGATTATCTGCAAAAATATGTTAATATGTAATTATTTTATTTTACTTTCAATTTGTTTTAAAATAATAATTTATTATCAAATCAATTATATAAAAAATATTATAAGCAGCACTTGTTTCTGCTGCTTAGTTATAAGGCTCCAATTATTTTTATAAATTTCCCAATTAATATTATTAATACAGTAATTTTTTTATATACATATGTTTAGCTTAACTCTGCCATTACTTGATATAGGCAACGTGACTATCTTATCAAAGAAAACATGTATCAAAATTAATACTATTTATGCTAATGTTGTTAAACACCTAGTTGAGCTAAATAATATTTTATATGAAAATCAATATCAAAATATGAATCAAAATTTCAAACCGAGATTTCGCAAAACCATGTTAAAAGACAATGAAAATCTTAAACTTTTCATGGATGTTGCTTTAGAAAATAATTTAAGCCCTTTCACTATTTGGCCTAAAAAAATGTTATAGAATATTTCTGATAAATTTAACTTGATAATACCCAGGTGCCTATTTAATATGTTCAAACAATTTTTCACATATAAGTCATCTCTGAGTGATGTCTATTTTTCAGAACTGGCATATGCTTATAAAAATTATTTCTTAATAAAAACTAATAAGTTTATGGCAACTTCTAAGAGATTATTATTCAGTATATAACTAACACAAACATTTATACTATTATTAAATTTACAAATATATATATAATCAAACTATATACATTAAACTATACACGAACCTGAAGACATACAAAAATCATACTGAAGGGTGATGCGATCTGTTAAAGTTCCTATATTTGCTTTCATACATTTGGAAGTAAGTCTCTTTATAGTAGAAGCACTTTAAGGCAACACACAATGATGTCCAGTAATGATGTGTTGCAACTTCATGTTTACACACCAGTTTTCACGAGCAAGTGCCTCTTGGATGAACAATTCTAGATTGTGTATTCTATTGATAAATTAGTAGAAATTCTTTCATCTAATTGGTTGATTAATCCAGATTCTGCTAATATTATTTACTGTTTTTTTTTTAAATTTGTAAATGCATCTGGCATAAGAAAAAACCTCTACATTTAATTATTATTAATTAATTAGTTTTAGTTGGATTTTGTTGGAATTCAGTTAATCTATCTCTTTTGAGATTTTAAAAAATCTAATTAAAGTTGTTTTATCTAATTTGTAATTAATCTTCTTGTAAATACGAATTCTTTTTATTTATTGATTTGATAAGTTTTATTTTATTTATTTTTCACTAAATTTTATATAGCTATTTTTTCTAACTTTATATGTATAAAAATTGATTTCCTGATAATAAACTAATAACATTACAACAACTTTTATGAGATTATTATTTAATATATAATTAATACAAACATTTATACTATCATTAAATTTACAAATATATACATATATATTCAGATTATATACATAAAACTACATTCAAACTCTAAGGCATGCACAAATCATAATGAAAGTCGATGCTACGTATTAAAGTTTATAGATTTGCTTTGGTACATTCAAAGGCAAGTATCTCTTTGGTAGAAGCACTCTAGGATAATACACAATAACATCCAGGACTGTAGTGTTACAAGTCCATGTGCTTTGGTACATTCAAAGGCAAGTATTTATTTGGTAGAAGCATTTTAGGATAATACACAACAACATCCAGGACTGTGGTGTTACAAGTCCATGTTTACATTTGTAGCTTCAATAAACAAGTGTCTCTTGATTGAACAATTCTAAACCATATACTCTATTGATAAATTATTAGAATTTCTTTGCATCTAATTGGTTGATCAATTCAGATTCTGCTGACAATTTAAAATATATTTTTATCTGTAGATGCAACCAGCATAAGTAAAATCTACTTTTAAATTAGTTTTAGTTAGATTTTGTCTGAATTCAATTAACTTAATCTTTTCTGAGATTTTAAAAAATCTAATTAAAATTGTTTTACCAGATTTCTAATTAATCTTTTTTGTAAATCTGAATTATTTTTATTTACTAATTTGATGAGTTTTATTTTACCTATTTTTCACTAAATTTTATGTAGCTATTTTGTCTAACTTTATATGTGTGATTTTAACATACATACACATACATAACAGGTCTTATATTAGCTATCAAAGATACTTCAGGAATTACTATATAAAATCCTGAGCACAAATAATATGCCACATATTAGCCTACAAATAGCCAACTATCTGAATTTACTAATACATTGTTTTGGAATTTTATGATACTTAACAACAACAACAAAAAACAGATTGAAAGACAAATTAATATATTTGGAACCATGCACTTATCACAGAAAATTAATATATACAAAAGGATTATTATAGGAGATATCAAAAATGTCTATCTAAAATGCTTGATAAATGATTTTAAAAGTTAATGGAGCCCTTCAGTATTATTATTAATTTACATCCAATTTACAGGAATGCCTAGGTATGTGTTTAGAGTAATGCTATATAAAAATATTGATTCCCATAGTATATCTACACAAATTACAGACCAAGAAGCAATATTATTAATATTTAATAATTGACATCCACAGATATTTAACAATAAAAATGGAATTAATGTAGTATGATTAACACTCCACATCAATGTTTCAAAGATAAACTTCAAATAAATACAGAACATTCTATAAAAAACAAATAATCCAGAAGTAATTTAAATTAATAAATATTACCAAAATCAACTTTTTCTTTATGTTTGCCATAATATCCTATAAATACAATTTATCCAAACTGCTTCAAACACTTTTTAGCAAAACTCTTTATTTGTACATATACATACATCTACGTTTTGACTGACCTGCAGTCTTCTTCAGAGCAAGTTTTTTTTTTTAGAAGATCAAAATAAACTTGCTCCAAAATGAAGTGGTTTGGATAATTTAAATTCAATTTTAGAAGAAATAAAATAATCACAAAAGAAAACAGTATGAGAATTATACATTGATTAATCCAATGAAGTCAATTATATTAAATAAAACATTAATAGAGATCAGAGACATTTCAACTCTGTGTGTAATAAAATTGTCAATAAATACAGACAGTACTCAGTAAAAGAAAGCTGGTTAATCACTAAGAAGCAAAATACAACACAAAAAAAAACTAGTAAAAACAAAGGTACTACTTCAAAATAATGACATTTAAAAAACGTTAAAAAAAATTATTTCAACAATGATTACAGTAATTTTGCAGCCAATTCAGAAGATAACATAGTGAACAAGAGAATAGTAAATACATATCATAATTAACATGATGCTAATTACATAGCTCAGACACCATCATATGATACACTGATTTAGCACATACAATTTAGTTTCCCACAACAATACATTAAAGTAATATTTATTAAGGCTATAACCTTAAGACTATGTGCCTAAAAAAACGACAGTAGGGACCTCTGCAAATCTTTAACACAAGATGATATAAAATAAATAGGCACATACTATGAAGCTAAAAATAAGTATGCTAAACATTAAAATATTAATTCAATGCCTAAAAATTTCCAACTAGTGAAATGGCTAGACATTGTCTAACCACATTTAGCTGGCATAGTAAAAACAAAAATAAACAATTTATTGTAGAAAAATACTTCAGTCTGTCTCAAAAAAATGAGATATTTAGCACTTTCTCCAATGGTTTATCTATCTTCAGCAGGCACAGGAGTGATTTTTATGAGGTGATGTCTGTTTAATTCTTTTAAAATATTATATGATGATGATCATTTAGTTACATAACAGTATAAATCTATAAGTTTAAATATAGTTTTTGTATATATATATATATCTCCCTAAACTATAAAACAATGACCATAAATTTATATTTTCTTCACTTCTACTGCTGATGGGATATTTTAACACATCATGTACAACATTTGGATCTAGATGGTTACATCTGATTAATATTTCACTCATGAGTAATGAGGAATAGTTGCCAACACTCATCACTTTTTTTATTTATCATAGTCCATTAACACCTGCTCCTTTTTCAGACTACTCAGCAATAATAGCAATTCTCAATCTAAATTATTCTTACCATTCAATACAACACAAAACATAAGGATATTTTTATATAAGAGAGCTATGAAATTTCTATTCTCAAAAATTTACATACTGTTTGCCAAGTTGAATAATAAAGAACTTGATCCTATACAAAGGTAAATATCATTCATGCATATATTTTCACATACATTTTCCTGGATCCACGATGGCTCCTATAAAGCTCTTAAACCTCATTGATGAATTAAACAAAAAGATTACATAGAATACATCCATAACTGACAATAAACTAATGATAAAATTTAAAAAAACATACCAAGCTTTATATGACAAAAAACATCTTGCCACACAATATCACACCTGAACAAACATTATATTCTGTGGGTTCTAGGTCAATCACATATATCAGTAATATTTACAACTCTAATACTAGAAAACATATGCTAACATACTTTAAAGATAAAGTATAGAAAGAGGCAGAACTCAAACTTTCTTATAATTACTTTGGGGCAACTTATGATCAAACAATATCCAAACAACAAGATTTTTTACAAAGTTTAAAGAAAATGCCTGGAATCTTGCCATTCAAGATCACCAGGCATATCAAAGTTTGTATTTGCACAGCTAAGTCAGTACACCTTTTCAAATCTTACAGACATAACTAATTTTCTTTGATAATAAATTTATGAAAATTTATACTTTGTACATAATAGCAATTGTTTCATTCATGAAAAAACAAACATCACCATTCACAATCCAAAATACAAGACCATTACTTATGAGATTATGATGAGTTGAACTGCTTAAAGGGGTATTAAAACAAAATCCACAATTTTACATTATTGTCTCAGTTACAATTTTCTAAAAAGAGCTCATCAACAAGAAAGGAAGCATTTTTATTCAAGACAATTATCGATGCTGTGCAAAATGCAAGAAGATATAGACCAATGGTAGTATGCTTGACATTTAAACAGCTTATGACTCAGTACCAAATGATATTCTCATACAAATATTGAAAAAAACTAATACATTTATTCTATACATGTTTGCAAATTTACTAATAAACAGAAAAATACATATAAACTTATGTTGAAAAATGTCTCTCTTTTAATCCACATCAATTGATACTACAAGAATCACCATTCTTAAACAACAGAAAAATATCCTGAGGCCTGTACAGCATACCTAGACAATAATACAGTTTTCTTCACAACAAAAATCAATAAGTTCATGCTTTAAATGAAATCATGGGGAATTTAAAACTTCCATAAACTTAAATTCAACCTAAACATAAGTAAAATACATTTGGCAAACCACTGGCATATTTAAGATTTCCTTCCCACTTGAACAATATTGGTATGTGAAAGCAAATATGAAATAAACTGTTGCAAGCAACAGAACAGAAAATATTACTATTGTCTAAAGCATACCTCTCACTATACTCCAATATAGCTTTCATCAACATGCTCATCTTCACAAAAAAAATCAGTTACCAATCGTAATCTTTACAAAATCATTTATGGCAAAAGTTTATTAACTTTTTGGAAAGCTTTTGTGGGAAGAAAAACAAACATAATTCCATTTAGAAAATTACAATTCCATAGTGTTCAAAATGTATTAGGATTACAAATTACGTATATAAAAATAAAACAAATTATTAATTTTATATCATCCATAACAAAATTATCCATGCATCTTGGGACAACACTCAATATAAAATCACCAAATAAACCTCCACCATACATAAAATATGTTCAGACAATCCTAGCACTAATTAACCTAATTGAAAATGTTAAGATGATTTTTCCACAAGATAAATAGCAATATTGAAAAACTCATGCATTTTTATATCCAAATATAAATGAAGATGCCAACTCTCCAATGTTTGCATAAACAACTGATAAGAAGATTTACGACTTAAACTTTTGAGTTGAAATATTTTGATTTTATTCTCAAAATAAATATGGCAGATTCTGGAGTTTAAGATATATGTTATTGCATCCAATTCTGTCAATTCTGGTGCTTAAACTTATGAATTCTAAGCAATAAAGTCATTAGATTTTATTTATTTATTTATATCATTCTGTATATAAAAAATCACATATAAAATAGTACAGCTTTTAAAATCCTTTATATCATCAAAGTAATTTGAATTATAGAAAGAGACATAACTGTTTCCTAGAAATAACATGACAGCCACATAAATAAAATTGAGTTTTAAAATTATATATATATATTGTTTTTTTTTTTTGCTAGGCTAACTTTATAGTAACATCCTTGAATAATAATCTTTAAAAAAAGTCAATTATTGTAGCATTTACAATTTCAAACTTTTGGTGCATGCCAATTTATCTATTGTTAGCATAATACAAATAATCAATGAATTTGTGTTTGGGAATAACAGAATTTCAATCCAAAGACCTTGAATTCTAAACCATCTCCCTACCTGTGCTCTAAGAACACAAAGCAGTAGCATAAATTAAAATATATATTAAATATTAAAGCAGTCAAATCTGTTGCACACATTTTGCTTCACTGTCTAGTGATGTTTAAAACCTTCAAACAGGGGTTCGAACTCAGCTGTGTAATAATAAATCACTAGGGAGTGTAGGTATACAGATGCACATGATTGTTTATATTTTTTTGTTAAACTTTATTCTCATTTCATATCAATTTAGTTATAAAACGTATAAATTTCTATCACAGTGAACAATTGTGCATGTGTGTGTGTGTAACAGATAAACCTTATAATAATGTTATTACATGTGCGTAGATTACGTATATATTTTTATTCATGTATTTTTATTTGAGAGGAAGTTCGAGAGAGTAACAGAAAATTAGCAAACAAAAGACGTGCCTTATTTTAAATTCAGAAAAGATTTTTTTGTTTGACATAAGTTTATTTTGAAAATTTACGTTATTTAAAATTTATCCTGCGGGTCTATTTTCAGCTCGAAATAGACTAAAACCGGCTCTCTCGAATTTTATCTTGTTCATATTTTAAAATTAGAGGTATCACTGTTGACCATTAGCAGACATCCAGGGATTACCAGAGGCAGTCAAAATGAGTATAAATACAGCCGCATTTTCTAGCTAAAGAACTCTGCATTTGATTTCTAAAAGTTGTTGTAGAATGAATCTACGCCACTCAAAATTTCAACATGAATCGTGAGTAGAAAGAAAATTTGCTTCCCCGATCTCTCCAAGATCGGATCCATGCTAATGTACTCGTAAGCCATCGCCTCATGAATGCTGCCAAAATGAACTATAAAATACACTAGGAAAGGATGTTGACCACTATTTTCCCAAAATTATGCCAAATTGACTATATTTCTCCAAAATGAAATCAACACGTGTGTACATGGCCATCAACTCATCCAACAGAAAGGTAATTCCCCGCCGCAATATGAACTCTAAAAAACTTTCATCTAAATATTTTTTTATTATTCGTAAACTGTAAAACTCAACCTCTAACTACGTAAAGTTATTTCTCCTAAAGTATATCTTTGTAATATTTCCATATTGTAGTCCTTATTTTCATTAAAATGTAATTGCTTATTTTCCCAATCGGTAATGCCAAGCCGATTATTAACTGCTTAAACAATGACTTTCTTTTTGCTTTAATATATAAATCTTGTTATTTGATTTTCTAAACTCGATTGCTGGGTTTTCACTCTTACTGTCTTATTATTTTTAAATGCGGCAAATTTTAATTTGATATTATGGTAATCATACCTATTTTAATATGCTAATAAGTCAATCTGGCGAATCAACCTTATCCTATTTACTATTCCACCATTATGGAATTTTAAATCGTAAATGTAAGTTTTCTTACTAAATTATAGAAATTCGCCCGGTTGAATAAAATTTGTAAATTGTTTTTATTACTTTATATCATGCTATCCATTATCATTTCAAATATATTATTAACTATTATTTCATGCTATTGATTTGGTATTAAGTAAATATAGTATTGAATATATTAAAGTTCATATCCTTACCTTTAGCTGGTGATTCAGTATATAATTAGCCCACCATCTAACGATAATTTAGTTAACTAATTTTTCAAATGTATTGAAATGTGTTTAATGAAGGAAATCCTAATTTTCATTTTTATTATTGATATTCTAAATAATCTTTTAGGCAAATTGTGTGCCCTTTGGGATTACTTATATCTTATCATTTCATTATGCTAGGCTTACTTAATCTCTAAGGCCATAATAAATCAGTGTTAATACAGACCTGAAAGCCTTCGCGATGCATCTCGATGATAACATTCATAAATCAAAATGTTGCTTTGTCATACTTTCATTCATTACCAGAATATTTAAAGCACATTTCTCGGTGGAGTGTGGAGGCCCCAACTCCAAAGGTTGTGTTTGGTTGCAGTGGGCTCTA
Source organism: Epiperipatus broadwayi (assembly GCA_028023455.1). NCBI lineage: Eukaryota > Metazoa > Onychophora > Udeonychophora > Euonychophora > Peripatidae > Epiperipatus > Epiperipatus broadwayi. Next base: position 11,755,331 of record JAQFVV010012411.1, read on the forward strand.
TTATGGGTTAACATTTGGAATTCACGAAACCATAGTATCTTACCAACCATGTCTTCAGATGCCATCTGTCACAAGTGCAGATGAGCTCACATATTTTCATTATCAAGTTGATGAAGCTTCTCATCTTTCCTTGCGTTATCATTCGATCCGCATGCTATCGTTTATACTTCCTCCTATATTTTATTCATCTGTAAGTCGTAATGCTATGATTTCTTAAGCCATCCCAAGCCTCCATGTTATCATATAAATTTAGCTAGCCCTATCATGTGTTATAGCTTATTAGCACTATCTGCCCTCTCATTAAACTGCCTTAAATACATTGAGAATCAACTTCTCATAAAGCCTATAAAAGTCAGATCATGTGACTGAATGTAGAGATAACTATGCTCTTTCCTATTCAAATGTAAATCGTAAATGTTGAATACATTTTATAATTTCCAAGATAATTAATCTGTAGTTAATATAATTGTTATAAAATCCATGTATAATTATTAAAATTCATTAGATTATTTGTTGTTTAAATTATCATAGCATTCATGATAGAAGCCCCACGTGTAATTATTGAAATCCGTGAGATTATCTGTTATTTAAATATCATAGCGTGAGTAATAGAAGCCCCATAAATCTTATATCTTAAATTAGCATATTAAGCTGCATCGTTTCGATTAATTACTGTTTTCATTAATATGTATATTTGGTATTTGCATATCCATCAATCCTTAAGTCATGTTGCTAAGGCCAGTATGGAATGCACAAGTAAATAGTATGTGAAACCCAGATAGAGTATTCATTATGTGTAAACAAATTCATAATGTATTTAATCCTTTATATCCATTTGCTTATATACAAATTTAACTACATTATTAATATTGTTATAAATAAATTCATCTTTAATAATTTATTCTTTGGATATTTTCATTCATTCATGCATGCACATCTGTTATTATATTGCATCATCCTTTAGTTAATCCTTAGATCTCTTGTGTCTCTGCTGACACTCTGGGATGGGAATTGTTAGAAATTTCATTTGTTATCGTCAGAAGTGTTGTTCGTAATGTTATAGAATTGGGAGATGGGCAATAGGGCGGAGTTCATGAGTATTCCTGACCTGTGTATCTCACATATGATTGAACTCTAGGTACTTTTGCTTAGATGCTAGTTCTTGTTAGACGAACATACAATTCTGACCGGTACAGAGTAATTTTTTTTCCCAGGCTTGGCGACCCAATCGTGCGGCCTTGATATTTCCACACCCTGCAATACCCTGGAGAGTATTTAAATTGCATATATAAAAATTTTTTTTCTATTTTTAAAGAATTGTGAAAATATGTGTAAGATTTTTTTTTCGGACCTAAAAGATGCAATATAGACCAAACAATAAATGAGATGTGACCTCAAAATAAATTTTTGCATTGATAATTAATGTTATAAATAATCACGTATACTATTGCTAAACTTTAAGGAGTGTTTGCTTTTGACTTATTAGTGTTTTATTTTCCAAAAAAGTCTAATACTAAGATTATTATGACTACTTATATTTATTGTGTATGTAAACTGTAATAAAGTTAGCAACCCAATCTGTCGATGTGCATGCAAACCAAAGATAGTTATGAGTGGTAATCCTACTGCATTGACATGGCACCGGTGTATTATTCACACTTATAAATTTTGTCAAGCGGTAAACACTCACGAAAACCATAATCATGTATATGAGTAACAAAAGAGAGTCATTGTATCATATTTTGTATGTCCTATACAATAAAGAAATCAAGGGATATTTAGTAAATTTCAAGTGCAAGGAAGCAGACAGAACATATGACAAGTGAAGGAAGGCATGGTAAAAACAACTTTTTTTATCTTTGCTATTTTTTTATCTGTTTTAAATATGTATTAATTTTGACATAGATAGGTTAGTGTAAATATTTTGGCAGTAATAGGGGACATCATAAAAGTAGAGATGGCAGAAACAGAATAGGTGGAATAAGGCTGAATTTTGGCATAGGTGATGATTGAGGAAAGGAAGGGGGAGTAAATTAGTTATAAATAAATAATAATAATAATAATAATAATCAAATTTAGCGATCAAATGGAGGAAATTGTTAATCAAGAAATGAATAATGTGAAGGGAAGTAGTGAGTCAGGAAATGACAGTGAGAGTTTAAATAGCGAACTAGATATTGATACGAGAATGGATTTAAGTTCGGAAATCACTTTTAAGGAACCAGAAGGATTTAATGAGTAACAGGCACACAGAATCCAGGGATAGAAGAGGGCAATCAAAGCCTACTAGCCTTAATGCATAGTATGCTCCAGGAGGCCAGGGAGACTAGGGAAGAATCCCGGAGAGAGATCCAAGAGATAAAGAGAAACACTATGCAAATAGATGAAAGATTTAATAAAATTAAAGAGATGGAAACAACTGAGGCACCACATTATAATGGGGTCCAAAAGGGACAAGTAGAGGACATCCCAGAGACCAAAGGGGTAATCAATGGTACTGTTGAGAGCCTGCATCAAGAGACTGAACAGATCAAAGTGGTGCCAAAACCCCCATCTGACAATCCTAATGGATCGCAGCAAGATAATGATGTCAAGAGAATAGATGTAGAATACCATCCTGACCATGTATTACTTAAGGAATCGGCCACAATAGGAAGGGCTCAGGAAAACCGAATTATGGAAGCAGAAAAGATAGCCCACTTAGCATTTATTAATGATGGTCCTGATATTACTGGTATCTTCAACAATGGGATTCAAAGCTTAGACCTAATCACCAAAGTTCAGAATAATATTAATGATATCTATGGCTGGGAGGATGGTAATAAAGGGAAAAGACATAAAAACAAATGGAAAAGCAATAGTGATGTGCGATCTTCAAGATATCTGCATTATGGATGTTTCAAGCTTGTGAGCTGGGGTGATGATAAATGCCACAATGAATTAGATAGGGTATCTCCCTCCATAGAGAAGCTCCCATCATGGAAGAGATGCAAGCTCCCATCATGGAAGAGACGCAAACTCCCATCATGGAAGAAATGTGCCCAAAACAGAATTAGTAACCGAATTGTAGGATCTGGGAGAATTGAGATACGGGATCTGGAAGACTAACTTAGGAGAAAATTATTTCAAATTGCAGGTTATTATGATCTACATCTTAAACCATATGTACCGCCTGACCCAGGAAGGTAACAACCTAGACCACTAAAATGGACGGACTGAGCCAGTAGGACTGACAATCTATGATGTTAAAGGTAGAATATCCTAGGAAACTCCCATATTGGTTACAGTAGTTTCTAGAATAGTTTGTGTTAAAAGAGGTAAATAAACTTAAAGGTAGCATTCAATTTTACATTTTTATTTTTTCTTAATGAATACAGTTGACTAATAGATTAAGTTGACAACAGAGATTAGACAACAATGAGGTTTAGATAGCATAATTGTTAGTTAATCTTACTGATAGCGGTTAGAGATAGACTTCAGACCACATAAATCATGTTAAGATGGAGGTATTAAACCGTATGTTTTCTTGTCACCTGAAATAATGCATTGATTCAAAGTAGAATCTTTTTTTATTGTTTCCTTATCGGGGAGAATATGAAGCAGTCAAATCTGTTGCACACATTTTGCTTCACTGTCTAGTGATGTTTGAAACCTTCAAACAGGGGTTCAAACTCAGTTGTGTAATAATAAATCACTAGGGAGTGCAGGTATACAGATGCACATGATTGTTTATATTTTTTTGTTAAACTTTATTCGCATTTCATATCAATTTAGTTATAAAACGTATAAATTTCTATCATGGTAAACAATCGTGGATGTGTGTGTAACAGGTAAACCTTATAATAATGTTATTAGATGTGTGTAGATTACGTATATATTTTTATTCATGTATTTTTATTTGAGAGAAAGTTCGAGAGAGTAACATAAAATTAGCAAACAAAAGACGTGCCTTATTTTAAATTCAGAAAAGATTTTTTTGTTTGACATAAGTTTATTTTGAAAATTCACGTTATTTAAAATTTATCCTGCGGGTCTATTTTCAGCTCGAAATAGACTAAAACCGGCTCTCTCGAATTTTATCTCGTTCATATTTTAAAATTAGAGGTATCACTGTTGACCATTAGCGGACATCCAGGGATTACCAGAGGCAGTCAAAATGAGTATAAATACAGCCGCATTTTCTAGCTAAAAGACTCTGCATTTGATTTCTAAAAGTTGTGGTAGAACAAATCCACGCCACTCAAAATTTCAACATGAATCATGAGTAGAAAGAAAATTTGCTTCCCCGATCTCTCCAAGATCGGATCCATGCTAATGTACTCATAAGCCATCGCCTCATGAATGCTGCCAAAATGAACTATAAAATACACTAGGAAAGGATGTTAACCACTATTTTCCCAAAATTATGCCAAATTGATTATATTTCTCCAAAATGAAATCAACATGTGTGTACATGGCCATCAACTTGTCCAACAGAAAGGTAATTCCCCACCGCAATATGAACTCTAAAAAAAAACTTTCATCTAAATATTTTTTTATTATTCGTAAACTGTAAAACTCAACCTCTAACTATGTAAAGTTATTTTGCCTAAAGTATATCTTTGTAATATTTCCATCTTGTAGTCTTTATTTTCATTAAAATGTAATTGCTTATTTTCTCAATCGGTAATGCCAAGCAGATTATTAACTGCTTAAACAATGACTTTCTTTTTGCTTTAATATATAAATCTTGTTATTTGATTTTCTAAACTCGATTGCTGGGTTTTCACTCTTACTGTCTTATTATTTTTAAATGCGGCAAATTTTAATTTGATATTATGTTAATCATACCCATTTTAATATGCTAATAAGTCAATCTGGCGAATCAACCTTATCCTATTTACTATTCCACCATTATGGAATTTTAAATCATAAATGTAAGCTTTCTTACTAAATTATAGAAATTCGCCCGGTTGAACAATATTCCTAAATTGTTTTTATTCCTTTATATCATGCTATCTGTTATCATTTCAAATATATTATTAACTATTATTTCACACTATTGATTTAGTATTAAGTAAATATAGTATTGAATAAATTAAAGTTCATGTCCTTACCTTTAGCTGGTGATTCAGTATATAATTAGCCCGCCATCTAACGATAATTTAGTTAAATAATTTTTCAAATGTATTGAAATGCGTTTAACGAAGGGAATCCTAATTTTCATTTTTATTATTGATATTCTAAATAATCTTTTAGGCAAATTGTGTGCCCCTTTGGGATTACTTATATCTTATCATTTCATTATGCTAGGCTTACTTAATCTCTAAGGCCATAATAAATCAGTGTTAATACAGACCTGAAAGCCTTCACAATGCATCTCTATGATAACGTTCATAAATCAAAATGTTGCTTTGTCATACTTTCATTCATTACCAGAATATTTAAAGCACATTTCTCGGTGGAGTTTAGAGGCCCCAACTCCAAAGGTTGTGTTTAGTTGCAGTGGGCTCTATTATGGGTTAACATTCGGAATTCACGAAACCATAGTATCTTACCAACCATGTCTTCAGATGCCATCTGTCACAAGCACAGATGAGCTCACGTATTTTCGTTATCAAGTTGATGAAGCTTCTCATCTTTCCTTGTGTTATCATTCGGTCCGCACACTATCGTTTATACTTCCTCCTATATTTTATTCGTCTGTAAGTAGTAATGCTATGATTTCTTAAGCCATCCCAAGCGTCCATGTTATCACATAAATTTAGCTAGCCCTATCATGTGTTATAGCTTATTAGCGCTATCCACCCTCTCGTTAAACCACCTTAAATACGTTGAGAATCAACTTCTCATAAAGCCTATAAAAGTCAGATCATGTGACTGAATGTAGAGATAATTATGCTCTTTCCTATTCAAATGTAAATTGTAAATGTTGAATACATTTTATAATTTCCAAGATAATTAATCTGTAGTTAATATAATTGTTATAAAATCCATGTATAATTATTAAAATTCATTAGATTATTTGTTGTTTAAATTATCATAGCATTCATGATAGAAGCCCCACGTGTAATTATTGAAATCCGTGAGATTATCTGTTATTTAAATATCATAGCGTGAATAATAGAAGCCTCGTAGATCTTATATCTTAAATTAGCATATTAAGCTGCATCGTTTTGATTAATTACTGTTTTCATTAATATGTATATTTGGTATTTGCATATCCATCAATCCTTAAGTCATGTTGCTAAGGCCAGTATGGAATGCACAAGTAAATAGTATGTGAAACCCAGATAGAGTATTCATTATGTGTAAACAAATTCATAACGTATTTAATCCTTTATATCCATTTGCTTATATACAAATTTAACTACATTATTAATATTGTTATAAATAAATTCATCTTTAATAATTTATTCTTTGGATATTTTCATTCATTCATGCATGCACATCTGTTATTATATTGCGTCATCCTTTAGTTAATCCTTAGATCTCTTGTGTCTCTGCTGATGCTCTGGGACAGGAATTGTTAGAAATTTTATTTGTTATCATCAGAAGTGTTGTTCGTAATGTTATAGAATTGGGAGATGGGCAATAGGGCGGAGTTCATGAGTATTCCTGACCTGTGTATCTCGCATATGATTGAACTCTAGGTACTCTTGCTTAGATGCTAGTTCTTGTTAGACGAACATACAATTCTGACTGGTACAATATATATTATAAAGTATCATTATATGAGCTAGTAATTGGAGAATAGAGCAGTAACATTCATTATACAATTAAATTAAGAAGCAAAAAAATTGTTGTGATAAAAAATCATGTATTAAATAAGGATAAAATAATAAACATTAGATTTGTGTGAGCACATTAGCATTTATTGTTGATCTTGTATAGTAATCCAAATCATAAAATGTGATATCATGAAAACTGAAATGTTAGCAGGTGTTATATGAACTAGCCCAAATAAGCTTTTAACAAGCTTTGCAGAATATCCTTTGTTAAGAGCTTATTTTGCGAGCTCTATATATAACATTTGTAAATATAAGCTTATTAAATTAGGTCATGTGACATCTGACTTGAATCTTTTGTCATGTTAGCAGGTGTGTAGAAGTTCTAAGAAATGTATGTATGTTATATTCATTAAGTTTATAAAAAAAATGTAGCACTTAAAACATTTTTTAAACAATTCTGAATTATTTGAACAGCTTTAAGGATTTAAACAAAATTTCTGCTATAGTTAAGATTAAGATGATTTAAAAATTATAAAACAATATTAACTGAGATTAGTATTTGTAGAATATATGGCAAAATAGATGTTATATTAGATTTTTCATAGGAATGTAAAAATGTCAGAAACAAATAAAAATTTTGTCGTTTATAGAAAATAATATATAAATTAAAAATTTGGATATTAAAAAATGATTTTTTGTTTCTTTGTAAATAAAAATATTTTAATAATTATATTAAAATAATTTTATGATTTAAGGTTTTAAATTTTAATTTTTATAACTAAAATATTATTCAAAGATAAGAAGAGAAACGTAATTTCAATTAAGTTGTTTTCTTTTGTATTCAGTTTGTTAATTGTAAAAGTCATTAAAGAAAAAGACTAATCCAAAAACAAATATATTATCCAACAAATTAGTGAACACATTTTTCAAACAAGGTAAGTTGTTTTTTGATTTCAGACAAGCCAAAATGTCATGTGGGAGGACAATAGATTATGAAAGGTGGTTAAAAATAATAATACTGGTTAGTTCTCTTTAGTTCCAGTTGTAGTTCCAATTGAATCAATTAAAAGTGAAAATTATTCTTAGTCACCAGTATTTGAATGCAACTTACCAGAAAACTAGCAGAAGTCACTCTAAGGAAAAGAGCAATGACTGAGTTTTTTTGATGAAGCAGAACTAAACTAGCCTGAAACACTTTTAAGCTATCATTATCACTTTTCAATTGCAAATATGGGAAAATTATCCACCAATGATATAGATTATAAAATAACTTGCTGATTTGAAAATCTTAGTTGAATCATCATCACTGTCAGGAAAAGTAATTTCTTAGGAAATAATGGATAAATGGCCTTAAAATATTCTTATAACTTGCTTACTATCTATTCTATTATATACAATATATTCCTGGGTCGATAGACTGTTTACCAAGAAAAAAAGCAGTGCAAAATTGAAAGTTAGTAAATGAATTAATATAAAATTAATGTAGTAAAAAAAGTTGAACTTATAAATAATAAAATTTAGATAAAATAAAATATCTAGAAATGCAGCTTTGGAAAAACTAACATTGAGATAACTTCTTACCAACAAATTAAAGTTATTTTGAATATTGTCAAAAGTGTGTTTTTAAAAAATCAGATTATGAATAACAAAATAAAAAAAATACCAAAATATTTACTTTAATTTTATATAATAGTTAACTAAAACATTTCAGTATACTAGCATTTATTTTGTAATACATAAATTAATGTGTTAATGTTTTATATATATATATTGTAACCCAGCCAATAAGTGGTCCAGAGTAGAAAGAACAGCATGAAACTGACCTCAGAAAAAATTCTTTATCCAACGCACTTTAAAAATTCCCAAATTTTTAAGGTTTTTTTATATTGTAAATATGTGATAATGAATATAATTAATAACAACATAATGATAATAATTATCTTAATAAAATATTCTTATTAGGTTACAATTATGGCGTTTGAAATTTCTTCTCTCTTGGTTCACATAATAATATCTTAAAACTTTAAACACTAGTTCAAGTTTCAATATTTTAGTTATATCTCAGATTTATATTATCCTTAACATAAAATGATAATTATATTAGGTACTCCAACGTTCTCATATGCAATATTTATTTAAGTTGTGAGTAAAACATTTTATTTCATCTTTATAACTTTATTCTTGATATCTTATACTTCAATCAAATATGCAAATATATAAAACTAAATATATCAATATTTAGGTGACCAATAATTATCATACAAAATATTCTTCATGTATAAATATTTTATTTTTCTGACACATAAGTATATCCAAGTTTTTAATCTTATAAATTAGTTTATATGATTAAGTCAAATAATTTTTTTACTTTTTGGGAAATATATATATTCTAGCACGTGTGTGTGTGTGGCACAACTGTTCCCAGAAGCTATAAAGTGTTAATATAAAATAGATAACTAAAAACAAACAAGCTGAGTGCTTTCAAAGGGATCTTGCCTTCATAATTATAGCTTGCTACTATGTTTAATGATATGCAAATATGCTAATTTCATTTCTTCGATAAAGCATAGCACATGTCCTTCCTATTTATAGCATCCTTGTCTCATGAGATGAAGAAGGCCTCTTTGATTTTTCTTTTAAGGTCATGTCTCTCTCTACACATGATGTGGGATTGTCTGGAATGCATTCATGGTGACTTGTGCAACACTCACATCACACAGGATAAACCCAGATTATTGCTTCCATATATATCCAATTTACACAAGAAATTGCATTCCATCCTCAACTGTCAGATATACCCTTCAAACTCTAACAATTTAATTAATAACATTAAAGACCAAACTCCACTTTTACAAACCCTCCATACAGTATATAATATTGCATGTTTCAACAATAATTGTAAAGGCACATATTATGGGGAAGACAGAGCATCTTTGTCCACATGATTAGCACAACATAAATATTCATGCGAGCTCTCAATGATCCTTCCATCTATTCAATTTTCTATCAGCACCAGAGCACAAGTCACCACAAGTACATTCCAGACAATCCCACAATCGTGTGTAGAGAGAGACATGACTTTAAAAAAAAATCAAAGAGGCCTTCTTCATCTCATGAGACAAGGATGCCATAAATAGGAAGGACACGTGCTATGCTTTATCAAAGAAATAGAATTAAACGTAGTAGCAAGCTATGATTATGAAGGCAAGATCCTTTGAAAGTGCTCAGCTTGTTTGTTTTTAGTTATCTATTTTACATTAACACTTTATAGCTTTTGGGAACAGTTGCACACACATGTGCTAGAAACTAGTTTATAATAATTGCATACAGATGAAATAATGCAGCAGGTAGAAAGGGTACATTTTATGCTACCCAAAGCATTACAAAAAGCACTTAAAATAAATAGGAATTAACAAAGCATATGTCTTATTACAATGCAGGTAAAATGGATAAATAAATCAAAATAATACAGTGACCATTGAAATGTACTTTTTTTAAAACAATGAATAATAAAACTTTATTATTATGAGATTTTCTGGTTAATGAATGCAATAGTAATGGCAACGAAAACAGAAACGTGTTTTAATAATAACAAAATATTTATTTATAATATGAATAAAATATAAAATTTAGTACAATAGATATTAAAAAATAATAATTTTAATTTAACAAATTAAAGTATTTGTATAATTTTACAATAAATATCCCCTTTAAGTATTATTACAAAATTATAATAATAACCTTTGCATTATTTATTAGGTTCTCACTATTATCATCCAATACATTTATCCAACTATCTTGCACTAAGGATAGAACAAATATATATGCCTATATTAGATCATTAGCATGATATTAACTTCCTTATGATATCAACTGAGTCTCAAAACCAATGTGAAAAAGCATTTGTTCTTATATTACAAAAATAGCATTTTGTATAAATTATAAGTACACAATTGCAATACTATTAGTACTTATGAGAGATGAGGAAATAGATATAAGATACACATTATAATTCAAAACTGCTTAAAATATTAAATTGCAGTAACTAGCAAATAACCTTAAAAAATATGCCTTGAAAACATCCTTAAATATTCAATAACACATATAAACATTGCAATACAAGCAAGGTGAATAATAAATAATATACAAAACACCTTATCTTTTCAACCACAATCTCTGAAGGTGAACATATGTATTAGAAAAAACATATCATATAAACAGTATACAAATAGGCACCCATTATCTATGTGCAGGCAGGGCTGAAAGATTAACAAGCCACAATCTTTCTTTCATGGAGGGGCTGAATATATGCATTAGCAAGAGAAAAGATATTAACACTAATTGCCCAATTAACAGCTGATTTCAAGCAGTGTGTCAATAAATAAATAATGCATAAATATAATAATAGCAATAATATATAAATAGTCACTCACACACACTCATATTTATAATAAAAAAACATCAAATTCATTGATGTATATGAACTCACAAAACATAATGATATAGCAAATGACATATTATAATTTTATACGCTATTTAAATTTTATTTACTGACTTTCAGATACTCTACTTTTTCACATATACCAAATATAAAGGCTGTTTTACCCAGTACAACAATTTAATATATCATATCAAATACTAACCCAAAGAACTTTTAATAATTATTAAAATAAAATATTTACCTGGATATAATTTTTTTAAAAAAATAAAAAAAAACCTTTTACTTATATCCTTTTCTACCAAATCCTTATGTAGCAAATACTACCATAAATATCCCTGTAATACCATATAAAATATTAAAGCAATAATCATATAATATAAAATTACAATAACCTAATACAAAGAACAAATTTTAAATTTATAAAACATATTTATATATGCTAGAGTCTTTTAGCCATTAGATTAAAGTTTCTTCCCATAATGAGAAGTAATCCCTTTTTAACTAAGAGTCCATTTTGTTGTCTTTTTATCTGAAATATCATAATATACTTTTATTAGTGGCCAAAAAGACACATATATTACAGTTCACATTAGGAATTTCTTAAATATTTTCCTCAGCTACAAAACACTCATTAAGTGTGTTGGATTGCCTGGAGCAGATTAGTGAATAGTGAAATAATTCCATCATTAGTTTTTTATTACTTAATTAATCTTTAAGCATAAAATGAATTTGAACTACTTTTTCCTTAGTTGAGTCACAAAATAAACCAATAGTCAACAAGTAGATTAGTTCTGGATACTTAATTAATAATAATAATATTGATATTTTTTATTGACATTAGCTGAAAGATAAAAATATCAATAAAATCTTTTTAAAGATTTTAAAAGAGTCAATTTTAATAATTTTTTCTCCATTAAATTTATAAAAAGCATTTTGAAGATATCACATTTTGTCTTGTTTTTAAAGTTGGTTGAGACTTAAAGATAATTCATCTTTTACTCTTTTTTTTAAAAAATAAAAATATAGCTTTACCTTTTGTTTCTAACAAGAGAAACTGCAAGTCTTTTTACTAATAATAATCCATATAATTTATTAATTTTAAAAGTTAGAATAAGTGAAGTCATAATCAATAAATTAATTACTTGTTATAACTAATGTCAGTTTTGAAATATATATGTTAGATATTAGAATTAATAATAACTCTAAAAGTTCAAATCAACTAATAATTTTAGGATAAGGTAAAATGTATCTCATCTTCTGATGTTCTATCAGATTCAGGTAATTTTTCAGTTCCAACATCTTTATCATTTCTTTTAAATAATGTGAAATTAGCATTCTTTATGACTATCATTAAATGCATGCTTAACATATACTGTAGGAAGAGTAACACAAGGATAACTATTAGCTTTTCACTCCTTCATTCAAATAATTTAACTTGAAAAATAAAAGTAAAAACTAGTTAATTTACTTTCCTTTTTTTAATTTTTAATATCACCATTTTTTCTTTTTTTAAACTTCAGCACCAATTTTATTTTTAAAAAAATCTCCTTTAATACACCTGTGTATGTAGGTATTTTTATTGCATTATTTCACATGACATATCATTGTCCAATTGAATTTAAAATATTAGACATGGGACATTCAACACTAGCATAAAGCTGACCTTTTTAATTAATTTAACCTTGACCCTTCTAATCAAAGAAACTTCAAATCATGTGTTTATCTAGACAGTTACATAATTATCTTTAAAAAAATTATTTAACTTAATGAAAATATATTTATTTTAAAACTCACTTTATTAATTAAAATACCTTCTATTTAAAACATTTATTAACTTTATTTTAATTAAGAGTTCATTATTATAATAATAATTATTATTATTCAATACTGTTATAAAGTATTATTTTCATTTTTAAAATAATTAATACTTTTATTGATTCCCAACCTTACTTTACATAATGACTTAAACATAATACACACACATGTATTTCAGGATATAATAACCTATTTTTAAATATAATAATTTAATTAAATTAAACTAACAAATTTATCAAATCCAAAACTATTTTCATTCAAGGGCTATCTAATTAACGTATCTTTAAATATTTAACCATACTGGCAAATAGCTATAATAATTAATTTAGTACATGTATTTAAAGAATAGCCATAAAAAATTACTTTAGTTTAACTGTTAAATTATGCATAACACTAAATAATATATATTTTTAATAATCAATTTATTTGGAATTTAATTAATCCTATATTACTTAGTTAGAACAAAGTTAGTCTTGGATCAACTTTTTTTAAATTTAGAAATTTTTTATTAGTCATATTTTATTTCTCTTATTTAATTTTTGGTTGCAATTTTATATATATATATATATATATATATTATTTCCCCACCCACACAACCATTCATAACACTAATATCCCTTCAAATTTTAAATATAAATATAAATTTTAATTATCACAAATATAAATTTTATGTAATTGTCTTACATTTGGTGCTTTGCTTTCTACACCAAATTAGGAAAATGACAGAGACTCACAACTTTTTCAGTAATGGATAAATGTTAAAGCAGTCTATTTAAATATGCGAAAGATTTTATTTGCGCGTGTTTTCTGATGTAACCTATCTATAACAATGAACAATTATAGTAAGACCAAGGAAATTTGAACATTAAACAGCAGGAATTATATGAGATATATAAATATAATATCATTTTTACTTGCATGATCTTCACAGAATTTTTTTACGTGTTACAAAAAATAGATCAAAAAGAGCAAAAAAAAACAAAAAAACGTTTTTAGACTACAAGACAAAACAGATCTGTTGTTCCAGAAAATTGCTATTTTCAGATGTATAATTATTGTCTGATACCTCAATATGTTAAAGAAGTTTTTGAAGTGAAATAGAACAAAGAATTTTATCTGAATGAATAAAGCCATCAACTCTTTTATACGTATATTGTATCAAATAATTATATCTATTCTAGTAAAATATAAGTTGAAGAACCTTAAAGATTGCCAATATTCAAAGTAGAATTTTAATTAATCATTAATCATTTATAAGATCGATACAATGTCAACTCTGATTGATTTAAAAATAATATATATTTGTTACCATAAAATGTTTTCTAGCTAAATTGACAATGTCATAGGTCATTTTCCCTACCATGGAAGCATGATACTTTTCTTTATCCATTCTTAAAATGCCAAAGAAACATCTTTTGTCTCATATGGAATGCTTACTGATGAATCTACAGAAAGAATGAATGAGTACCAAGACATAACTATTTCAAATACACAATGAACAGATGCCAGCAGATAATCTACATCTTGCTTAAAGATAATCATCTGTAATGCATAAACTATACATATGAAGGACTTTTCCCAACTCACAAATTTTAACTAAATCGATTCATCTGTAATGCATGAACTATATCATATGAAGTCTTTTCCCAACTCACAAATTTTAACTAAATCGATTCCCCCCCCCCAACCCCCCTTAAAGGGATTGTAAAATCTTGATTATGTAATTTGAATTTTTAACTCTTGTAAATATTTTTTTTTATTGAATTATTTTTTTCATACTTGGAAGCATGAACTTTCTACGATTTAAAAAAATGTTTCTTTGGGGAAGTTCATTTCAAACAGAAGTTTAAAAAAAAAGGGAGGATGGTTAATTCTAGTTAAAAGGTTCTTTTGTAAATAAAATCTATATTAGCGTTTCTCCAATCATAGCGACTGACATTTGAGTAATTACCACATGATAATAAGGTAAGACTTTATTTTTATTATACTACATAGAATATATACACTTTATTAAGACATAATTTATCTTGTTTGGTATATATGTTAACAAATCATTATATCTGTTATTCTGTATAAATGATTAACCTCTTGTTAAGTGACTTTTACTATCATATGATACATTTTACATAGATTTTGGAAGGGGTCATAAGGAAGTCAAACACTGACTAAAGTATATGAACTATGATAGAAATAGGTCTGACAATATAAAAATTGGTTATTTAGACTTATATTTACAATGAATTAATATTTGTTATTTCATCATTATTTGAATGTTGTAGGTAATTGGTGTCATCAATATGGATTTCTATCTAGGGATTATGGGTATGGTAATATAAACTTGTTACATTAAGAATAAGATAGAAGTTCTTTATTGAATCCAATATTATCATTTTGTGTGTGTGTGTATACACATCTTGTTGAAACATTTTGAGTATATAATTTTTATATTTGTTCCATAATAAATGTTAGTGAATTTATTAATTTCGATTAGGTCTTTAATTTATAAAATCAATCTTGTATTTATTCATTAATCTATAGCCTCAAATATACACACATATATAAAATAATATATAATAGAATCAAAATTTAATTGCTTGATTACTAGATATATCATATTAATTGCAACCTACATAGAGTCATGGTTAATGTCAGCTGGCATTGGTACAACCCTATTAAGAGAGTTGAATTCAAATTCTCCCTGGGTTTGAATTCTGAAAAGAATGGAACCAAAAGAGGGGTTAAGGTATGGATGAACTGACCCAAATTGCATTTGAATTTAACTGATGAGTATTAAGCTGGTCTATTAAAAGTAGGTGCACTCATAGGTCATGTACTTCATCATGTTATCTCCAACATCCTACCCGAAGATCCAAGGTCCGACAGTAGTCAGAATGTGATCCTCTCTTTCTATGCCATCAGTCAGAGCATTACATCTGGTGCCCATACTTTATGGGCATGAATATATATCTTTCCCATATTTAGTTTCAAATGATGTCCAGTCATTAGACTGGTAAGTAAATAAATAAAAAATAAAATATTTTCAAACTTCTACAATCTGAAACCTCCATTGTAATTATGCTGATGAACATTAGTATATTCGATTATGAAGAGTAAATATAAAAGCTCAAACCAATTGGAAGTGTGTGTCACTAAGAAATTACATATGAGGCAATGAATACAGATTTAATAACCTGAGACCAAAAAATAATAAATAAAGCTAAATTAGGTGAATTAGGCAAATAATATTTAAGTTAAACACTAGGCATAATGAGAATCAATAAAAAAAGAAAGATTAATTATACATGTAAAATGCTTAGAAACAATGTGAAACCCTATGACATATACTTAATTATAACTGTAAAAGAAATTAACTTTATATTCATCTAGTGAAAAATTTTTTATGAATGATAACTAGAAGTGGAAGAAAATTAGTCATTATGGAAGTAAAATGTTCTGAAGGAACATTAATTAGTAAGCAATTAATAGTAAGCAAGGACCTTTGTGTATTCAGATATCTCTGTAGCAGAACTCAAACATCCTCTACAAGTGCATGCAGAAGATCAGATGTCATTTCAAGCCTAAAAAGGATCTGAAACTAGAATGATGCAAGCTCAAGGAAGTGAGTGTAACCCTCTCTTTCTACATCATTGATCGAAGTATTACATCTAATGCCCATACTTTTAAGAGCATGAACATATATCTTGCCCATACTTAGTTTCAAAGGATGCAGTCATTATACTGGTAAATAAATAAATAATTTTTTACAAACTTTAAAAAACAATTAATATATTCAATTATGAAGAGTAAATATAATAAAGTCAAACCAATTGGAAGTGTGTCACTAAGAAATTACATATGAAGCAATGAATACAGATTTAATAACCTGTGACACAAATAAATTAAAAAAAAAAAAACAAATAAAAAAAGCTAAAATAGTTTAGTTAGGCAAATAAAATTTAAGTTAAACACTAGGCATAATGAGAATCAATAAAAAGGGAGAAGGTTAATTATACGTGTAAAATGCTTAGAAACAATGTGAAACTCTAAATATACTTAATTATAACTTTAAAAGAAGTAAACTTTATATTCATCTAGTAAAAAAAATATTATGAATGATAACTAGAAGTGGAAGAAAATTAGTCATCATAGAAGTAAAAAGTTCTGAAGGAACAGTGAAGTGGAAGATGATATTATTAGTAGTGAGCAAGGACTTTTGTGTATTCAGATAACTCCATAACAGAACTCAAACATCCTTTACAAGTGCACACAGCAGATCAAATGTCATACCAAACCAAACACCCACAAAAAAAAAAAATGCAACCCCAAAAAAATGAGATGAACATGCCCCAGCTGTTCCAAATGATGATAGAAATGGAAACATGAACGAGCCAAAAATTGAACAGCAATGCAGGTAGTTTAAAAAAGATATGAGTAATATGGAGGCAAAGATGAATACTAATATTGATAGTATGAAGGCTACTATGGTAACCAGGGCTAATGTAGATGGCATGGAAATAAAATTAAAAGAAAGTATAAGTTCCCTGAAAGAAGATATAAAAGAAGATATAAATAAGATAAAAAAACTAAAAATTAAGGATGTTGAAATTAAGTTATCAAAGGATAGGACAACTATCTTCAGAATTAAAGAATGTTCAAAAAAATAATGCTGAAATGAAATAGGCAGTGAGTGAAATAAGAAAGAAATTGGATGAAGAAAATGTACAATGTCAAAAATGTTTCAAAGAGTTTAGCTGTAGTATAAACAATCAATTTGATCTCAAGTTTCAAGAGATCTACCAAAATCATGAAGCTTTTAGGAATGAAACTTTGGCAAACCAAAAAAGATACCAGGAAAAGTTTCAAGAGAAAATCCAAGACATTCACACTAAAGAAGATCAACTTTGGGTAAAACATAATAATGAACTGGAAATTAGGGTAGAAGTTAATGAGGTCATGAACCAAGATATAAAGCAATTGAGAAATAAAGTGGCTTCAAATCAAGAAGACATAGTTATAACTAAAAAGGCTATAGAAAAGATTATAGAAAAATAAATGAAACACAGAATCAAATCCATCATTCAAACAAAACCACTACCCAAAATTTCATACATGTCAAATCTCAAATTAAGTCAAAACTCATGAATCATAGAGATGCAATCAAGCAAAAAGGAACAAAGGACTCAACTTGATAAAGATAAAAGAAAGAGACAGAAAATAATCTAGATATGGTTGCTCAAGATCTTAATAATACAATTGAACCCTGGTTAGAATCTATCCCTCCACTCCAAGCAATGCCTGTAACTGAGGATTATCCTCTTCATTCTAATTTTGGGGGAGAGAATCTAAATATATATCAAATTAGTCCAGATTTAGCTATATTGACCCATGTATAGACTCAATGATGTCAGGATGACCATATGATCACATGACCCAAATGAGTACTATTAACTAATTTTGTACGACTCAAGGTTTTCAAGAGATCGGCTAGTGAAGCACCCATAGAGCTCCTTAAAAGTCTCAATTTATACCTTTCAGTAAATCAGAATGTGACTGAAGCAGACAAGGTAATCATCACTTTATAGTCATTTACAGGAAGATGCACTCATGTGGGGGGAATCATTATTCAAAACCCCATCCTCATTTGATGATTGCCAGATAATGTGATCAAAAATTTTGGAAGTAGAGACAAGCAGGAAACCTTGCTCTATCAACTATTCCAGAAAAAATTTAAACCTTCACCAGGGGAAACATTAACTAAGTACTTCTGGTGCCAGGTTACTAAACTCATGATGATCTAAGTACTTATCACTTGACAGATAGTGAAATTATTTGAATCATTAAGAGAAACATACCCCTGAAGATTGAACAAGCACTTTTATGCACAAACACCAAAAGCATTGAACAAGTAACAGAATTACTTAATACCAATCTATCTACAGAACCATAGAAAAAAAGGAAAGAACCCACAGTAAATACCATTTACTATAAAAAAAAACAACCTAAGCCATTGGAAAGGAAATCTTTATAACAAACTTCTCATAAATTTTCACCTAAGAATAACTAGATAGGAAATAATAAAACCAAAATAACCCTTCCCAATAGTCCAAGGAAATCACAACTGGTGTGCAGTAATCATGCACCCAAAATCCAACAAAAACCAAACTGAAAAGGTACTTGAGGCCATGTTCCTCACTTCAAGACACAAAAGAACAATGGGGAATATAAATAAAACAATGAACAGGGAAATCACTAATTTATGTGTTCATGGGAGGACAAACCCCCTGACTTCTCTTTTTAGAGCTCTCCCATGATAAAGGTTTTGTTTGAGGATTTTCCAGTTAAAGCATTATTGGACTCTGGTAGTCAGATTTCAGTGGTGTCAGATACATTCCATTGTAAGATTCTGACAAGTAAATCTAACATCAAAACCTTACCACTGAAATCAATACAGGTTACCTTACCTAATAATAGAATGGCTAAACTGTTACAAAAACAAATCTGGGAACAAATTAAAATTGGCCAAACAATCCCTCATGTTTTTCTCATATTAGGATGTATGGCTCCCCATCAAATCTCATCCAGAAATTCCCTTTCCATCCCCACTCTATTTACCCATAATCTTTCTATCCCATCCCACATAATCTTTCACTCTAACTTTATATCTAAACCCCCTATCTTCCCAACCCACATAAAACCAATATTCACTTTCTATATCCTCTTTTCATATTTTTTTCCCTTCTTATAGACCCTTTTTCAACATTTCTCAATTAACAAACCTAATTTCTATTCCTTCCTACATAATTACAAAAACCCCATATTTTTCCATTTACCTTTCTTTATAGATCCCTCACCTACAACCTTTCCTACATTCTCACACCAACTTTACTTTAATACATGAGGCTATCCTAGTGGCAGATTTCCTCCACATAAACTATTCTATCTTTGATCTCTAAGATAAGATAATCAAGATTAATGATGAGATCTTGTAAATAACATTGCATCCAAGAAATAGCCTCACTGAAGGTGATTGTATAATATCTGTAGGCCCACAGACACTAATTGAGAATGAAATTGCAGAATCCAACATACTTGAAAGTAATGATGAAATAAGATTACAATCTGTTACTAATGAATTTGTCCCTCATTTTCTCAGAAATATCAGTGATAATAGAGGGTTTCCAGCAGAGGATAAAGCTGATTCAGGACCAATACTTCCAATCCAAATCATATCCTATTTATAACAAAGCAAATCAACAAAAAGGTAGACTGGAGGACTATTTCCAAATGTTCTTCACCTTACTGTAATCCAGTAGACTGTAAAGAAGAAAGATGGGTCAATGAGATTTTGTTTAGATGCCTGGTAACTAACAAAATTAGAGTTCCTGATAGGAAAATCCCACCACCCATCCATGAATTACTCATAAAATTTGGAAATAAAGTGTTTTCCATTTTGACCTAAACTCCAGCTATTGGCAGATCGAACTCCATCCAGACAATCAACAATTCACTGCCTTCCAATACCAGAGTTTTACATACCACCCTTTACTTCCCATAGGTCAAACAGATCATTACTATTTACATGGATGATGCACTATCAGTAAGAACCCTGCCAATATTTAAATTTATTTTTTAAAAAGTGCTATGAAAAGATCAGGAATTAAGATCAACTTCAAGAAAAGGACTTTGGCACATAGAAGGTGGTTTTATTGGGTCATATCATTGGGTGCAATGGAATAAGACTTAATCCTGATAAGATCAGCACCATACAGAACTTCCCAAAAACCAATGAGCAGAAAACAAATCAGATCATTTTTAGGGCTGTGTAACTTCTATAACTGTTTCTACCAAAAGTTTGCAGATCACATGAAACTGTTATTAAAAACTCATTAGGAAAAATGAAAAATGGAAATGTACTGAAAAGCAAGACAAGGCATTTGAAGACATTAAGACAGGATTCTTAGAGCAAACCATAGTTAGCCTTCCCCTGATTTTAATAAACCATTTATTGTCCAAACCAATAGTAGTGGTTTTGGATTGGAGGTAATATTATCTCAAATTCGGGAGGACAGCAAGCCTGGAGCCCTCCCCTTTATTAGCTGTGTCCTAAAAGGTCCTGAAATAAATTATATGGTGATCAAGAAGGAAGCAGTAGTACTGTGGGCCTTCCAAAAGTTTCGAGTGATTACTGACCACAAAAGTCTCGAATTCCTGAACCATAGTTACCTGACCAATAATTACTTGGTCGGATGGAGCTTTTTGCTGCAGAAATTCAATTACACTGTGCAATATTGCAAGGGATTCAAGAATGTTGTAGCAGACATGCTTAGTTGAAACCCATGTAAGTCAGAACAGAACCATTTATCAGTAGAGAATGCCTACAATATGAATGTCAATTTGATGACTGATAGTAATGAAGAGAATGATTTGGAAAAGTTACCCGAAATTCAATTCAAAGAACCAGATTTTAACCCAATCATGAAGTCTTTAAAGGGAGAGGAAGTTCTGACTGCGCTTTTAACAACTTAAATGATAGGTATTTTATTACAGACAGATAACTATTGCAACTAAGTTAGTTGTACACAGAACTATTATTTTACCTACTTTATTGTATAAAATGAAACTTGACCACCCTATCTATGCAATATAAATACATTAGAAAAGTTTCATTTAAAGATTCTCAATAAAATTTTAAAAATATAATGGCAAGATCATAAAAGCCATCAATATGTTTTTCAATTTTCAGGATGTGATAATATAGAGTCTACTACTCTATGACACTTCCATTGAATTGAATATATAAAATGAATAAACAATGAAAGATTTCCTAAAAAGGATGTTTATGATAAATTTGAGCTTGGTTTTTGTGAAAAGGATTATCTCAAAGATATTGTAAAGAAATGCAATGTTGACTTCTTCATTGGGAAGATAAAGCAGAGAATATAATACATTGGAGAGTTACAATTAGACATGGTATTGAAATATTTCAGAGAGAATTTTTGCTGGAAAAAATTAAAAGTCAGGATGTCAAAATATCAAATAAACAGAAAAGTGAATCAGCATGTTCTATGTGTGCACGTATTTATAGTTCACAGATTGATTTGTATAGTCGTGGAAAACTCTTATCTAGAATTTTTATTCTTCTTGAAATTGAAATGGCTATATTCGTTAATGAGTAATTGCTGCTAATGAATGTCAAAAAATGGTGAACAATATTTAATAAAAATCTTTAATAATTTTGAAATAAAATAAATGGTTAAAGAAAATATAAAACCTATAATGTTTATAAATAAGTAATTTAAAGGAAATTTTATATAGAATAAATGGTGAAATAGATATTAAACAAGACAATAAACGAGAATTCTTACAATCGAATGATAACCCTTAAAAAGCTCATTCCTGACAATTTGCCAATACTTGCTATCCTCTTAAAATACTTTATTTTTATATCTCAAATCAGTAGCTACTTCATATAATAATGAAGACTCTTGTATCAATAAGTATAGACTCGTAATATATATATTGCATGATATATAGATATGGAGACAAAAATGGATGGGGGGGGTATAGGACTTCGATTTTCTTTTGTTGCTTAAAGTGAAAGTTAGATATTTTTAGATATAATCGACATAACTTTTCAAAAGTAATTTTAAAATCAATTTCTTTAGTAACCCAAGAAATCCCAAAATACTTTTTTTTTACAAAAATTACAGTTCTGAAGAAAAGTATTTATTGGACTTTTTTTTTTGCAAGTTAAAATAGTTTTTTTTTTTTATTATTCATCATTTTGCGAACTTTAACTTTCTTAATGGAACTTAAAAAAAAAAATTCTTTAAACCCAGTCTACCACTAACTATCCGGTATTAAATCAACCAATCAAAATGTTAAATTTTAATTTATTTTCTTTATTTCGGATGACAGAAGACAATCCAATCATATAGTTTTAAAAAACTCTGCATAACCTTAGGACAAAAAGAAGTCATTTTTTCTCTTCTATGCTATTTATAAATATTTTCAGCATATTTAAACATTCTAATAAGTAAATGTTAAAGACATAATAGCATTAAAATAAAACAAAACAAGTAACATAAAATGTGAATAATTCCTATATTTTCCCTCTTACTCTTTATATGTATGTATGCAGACACATATATATCAAATACATAATCACGGATGATAATTACTTTATTTTTTTAATTTGCATAGTTTTAAATTGTTCACAAAATGACAATTACATAGAATTGTTAACTCTTCTATTGGTGATAATAATAATTGTTCAGGAGTTTATTTGCGCCTATCAGAGTGAGCTCACTTTCAGGAACCTTCACCTCCATCAATTGACTAAGATGCTTTTGAATAAATTGATTTCTAATTAATTATACATGTTCCTATTTAAAGAACATTTGGATTTAGAGATATAATTGAGTTGCATGAATTATTGTAAATATATATAAAATAAAAATAATTTTTTATTTATTTATTTAAAGTATATTCTTTATTAATAACACAAATTTTATATACACTTTTTACAAATAAACCACATGGTTTAACTATCAGATATACATAATAATTATTTCACTCTACTTTAAAAACACTACCCTATGTGAATGCAGAGAACATCACTATATATCCAGGTCTTCTATAAATATTTTGATTTAGATTATCAATCCCACACTTCACATAGTGTCGGCATACATCCACACCATATTTTGACCATAATTTTCTTCTGGTAAGTAATTTAGGCATTGATTAAAATATTTGCTCCAATCTTTATCTAGTTTTTTTAACCAGTTATACTTTTTATTATCAAAGATCGCATTACATCTTATGGACCATATTATTTTCAATGTATGTATTCTTGCCAATGTGTTATGCGGATTAAAGTTCACAAAGTTTCTTTTTACTATTTTATTTAAGTTTATTACTGGTTTATGAAACACTTTATTTCTAATGTGCCAGAGGGCCTTACACTCCTCAAATAAGTGCAACAAGCTATCTTCCTTTATTTTACATAACACGCATATTGGTTCCAAGTTCATATGGAGCCTACTATTCAGCGGGGCAGTAATTCCGATAAATTATTTATCAAATAGGACCAATTCACTAAATGAAAAGCTGATCTAAGTCAATCTTCACACATAATACTGAGTCAATCCTAGCTCTTTGGCATATTTCACAGTTTCTTAATTTTGATTGCTGCATTGATAGCGCATCTACCGTTGACTCATGATGTCCTTTGAAATCTTAGAAAAAACAAGGAATGAAGTCTCTTCAATAGTATCCTTGCTAGTATCTTTGAGTCTATGTTTCTTTGATAGATGTCTTACTTTCAATGTACATAGTAGGTTTTATTGATAATTAACTGATTACTTCGTTAGATATACTGAAAATGAATAAGAAAATTTGAATAATGAATTAGAAGAATGATCTTATTACAAAGATTTTTTTAATCAGTGCTTGAGTTTTGATCTGACTCAATTTACACTAATTTTTTCTACTGATTTTTCAATAAAAACAGATAGTGTAATCATAACCTTAACATTTTATCACTTACATATATAAGAATGATACAATGCACACTTTCAATTTAATTATCTAAATTCTCATTTCAAAATTAAGCAAATATAATTTAATAATTGCAAAATATGTTTTCATAGTTTTAATACTGCCTTGTTTGATATAATAATAATAAATTGGGAGACTCTGGAGTTCAATGTTCCATAGATCACATTCCAGCTGTCACTTCTGGTGTTTGAATTTCTTGTGAACTCTCTAGCAGAATCTACATGATAATTTATTACTCTAATAAAATAAACACAAAATAGGTTTATCTTTAAAATAAAATAAAGGGAATCTCTAAATTAGTTACTATTTCGTTGTATACAAATATATTTTGCACTTATGTGTGGTGTATATATTTTTATTTATTTATTTGAAATATAACTTATAATACTTTATGAACTATTGCTTATATTGCACAATTTGCTAAAACTATTTTAAATCCAAATGTTGAATACAAAAATATAAAGACTCAAGAGTTAAAGATTCATAGAATGATTCCCAGGTGAGGAAAACAAAATAAAAATATTTTGATCAATTATATAAAAACAATTTGCTCAGATGATTCTATGGTGTTTGAACACATATAATATTCCAAGTAACAGATTTCCTTATTTTTTTGTATGTTTACTATATGCAAAAATAAATAAAGAAAAATAAATATATCAATTGAAAATAATAAAATTTATAAGACCCTTGAGAGAAACACGCATTTGATGGGCATGCTATATATAGAATATAATTAAGGTGATAAACTACTAATTTCTATGAGATAGAAAATTTAATTCAACATAATACAGTATCAAAGTTAATAATGTAATGAACTAAAATGAAATAACTTTCATTTATTTTTCAAGATTTTACATGGATATTTAAACAGGCAATAATGAGCAAACATGAAATTTAAATCATGAGATATGTCCCTATATAGGTACTTTAAAACATGTATTGTCTAATATAGTGATGTAACTATTTTTACTAAATAAGTTGTTTATATAAACTGTTATTTTGAAAAATTTATTATATGGATATGAAACATATATTTCCTATAAAGTAATGTAAATATTATTTGAAAAAATTCAATCAAGAACTTCATTAGATTCTAAAAATCAGTATGTTCATTAGCTTGATGAGTAAAGATGCTATTGAGTCTAATATTATACCTGTGCTTATAGCTCTAAACAAGCTTTTTTTTTTTGATAAATGTTGCAAATAAAGGCACATCAGCTATTGAACTGGGCATATGAAAAGAATGGTAAATAGACTTTCCACAAAGATTATCTAGAAAGTTTTTTAAACAACAAAGACAGTCTAAAAATGTATAACATTAATTGCTTTCATTGGGAAATGGAATACAATGAAATCAAAATCTTCCAAATAGAAAAATTGGCTGCAGGCAAAGTTGAAGAACAACATATATTCATGTGAAATCATTTGTGTATATTCAAATTGATTTATATATTGTAACAATCATATTTGTACATTCACACAACAAAATCCAGAGTCTTGGTAAATTATACCAAGGCTGATCTAGATGAGGATTTGAGACCTCAAATCTGACCGCACCTCAGCTCCTTTACCAACACTCCCTGACTTACTACCCTATGAATGACATATATGAAGTCACACTCACAATCTCTTAATTCCCATACTAAAAGGGTGGAGCAAGAGACTCGAGAATAATTCCAAACATTTGGCAGCTTAACTAAACACCACACAACTTATGGCTGGTTATATAATGCATATATTAATAAATATGGAAAGTGATTCAATACCAACAGAGTGAATAAGACATCACACGTTAATATATTTAAAATTATTTAATATTGTCAAAATAACACAAACAATAACAATTAAATGTACTGGATATTCCACTCGCAGGGGGGATTGTGAACAAATGAACTTCAAGTTCTCAAGATTTATTGCATTTGGTCATAATCCTTTTATTATGACATTTTATAAATTAATAATGTTTTATACGTCTATAATGATGCTTAAATTATGCTCTGCCATTCCTACTGGGTTTGCTAAGGGTTAAATCTTAAGAGTGTCAACTTTATATAATGTGTACCTAATTTTATTATTATGTAATGAGCATTCAATACACTCTTTATGCAGATATTATTATATAAACTAGATCTGAGGTTCAGATCAATGCTGAACAATTAATATAACAGCAGGTGAACTGGCGCTTTGTAGCATAACTTCCGAGACTACAGCGCTACACAAATCACATCAGAGGTGCGGATTTAATGTGCCTTTACTCATGAAATTCAGTAACAATTACTCGGTTCTCAAGTACCGGACACTTGCTAAATGTGAACATTTAGTTCAGATGATCGAACGGCCTTAGTATATGCTGGATACTAGTGTTCCAATTCTAAAAGAAGTAATGGGAATGGCCCTTAAAACCAGTAGCCCATTCAAGAGAGCTGTCCGAACTAGGGGTAATAGGATGGCCCTTAAAACCGAATCCTATCTTAATAAGTATATAATAGCAAGGCATAATGCACCAAAGTGCTTCATAAAAGCCCATTCACAATGCTTTCTAAATATTAATTACTAAAGTTAATAAAGCGCAAAATCTATAGTTTCATTCTGTGAAACTACCATATGCCAATTTGCAAATTAGCATACTTAAAACTGTGCTAAAAAGGATTTATTAAAATGATCTAGTTTACAAATTAACCTACAGTCTATGATAATAAACTAAGGAGAGTTAAAGCATATTTGGGACTTAAACTTTGCTAACTACTGACAATATGCTTTACAATATCACTCTCATTATTCAACTAAACAGACCTTTAATAAGCAAAACTGAATGAAGCTAAAACCTAGCAGCTTAACTAATATATATAAGATTAGGTTTCAGACCGGAGATTTAGAAGTATGCCAAAAGCAGCATGAATTAATTTACTTTGAGAACAAAAACTTCTACATTATAATAATTAGTAATCTCCGCTCTGAAGGCATAGCACAAATTAATAAATGCATTGTAATATATATATATAGCCATAAATATAGATGAGAATAGATAAAATAATAAGACAGTCATTATCTTTTTACAAGCTGAATTTAAAGATTTAAATGAGATTAGACAAGATTTACAATTTAGCTTTTAAAGTTATTTTAAAATTATACAAATTGGAATACACTTATCTAACACAGTTTAATTAATTTATGAGATTTAAGTTTAAGAGTTTGTGCACATTACTTATATTTTACAGCTAGCTTTAAGAAAGATTAGAATTGCTATAGCATTAGGTTAGCTTGGTTGAGAATTTATTACCAGTGGTTCAACTATGAAGGCTTGCAGCTTGACAGGATTACACACACACACATGCATGGGCTGGTTCATCAGCTGTTCTTTTTATGGGCTATTCTTTCAGGTAGGCTGGGGTTTGAGTCCTCCATCTCCATAAACGGTTCTGGTGCCGAGGAGGCAGCAATGATGGTCTCTAGCCACTGATCTGCATAACAAAACTGGGCACACTGCCGGGATATAAGTTAACATGAGAGTAAAGCAAAATGGATTCTGTTCATTTCAAACTGGGTTTTTATATTTTCCTAACCCCCCTTTATCACAAGCCATTAACATATTCCAATCTTTAATTTTAAAACCTTAAAACTTAAGAAGTCACTAATTTTATCAACTACAAAAGAACCAGCTGGATTTATTGCAGGCGGACACTGTTAATGACTGTTAATTGTTCTAACTTTATTTCATAAGATTCATAAGTTTTCTCACCTTAGTGTGAAGTAATTTAGTTAGCCACTGAGATAGTCATAAACCTTGAATTTCTTTTTTTTATAAGTGAATTTTTTTTTTTTTCAAAGAGATTCAAGCTACCACTTTAGCATACATCTAAAAAAGGCCTCTGGGTTTAATTACTATATGCGAATACTAGCAATTTAGTAAATTGAATAACTTCAAAGGCAGTTTGGAAATAATTTAGAAAACTTGTAATGTTTAGCAAACCGATTACATTACAGTTACCTTCGCATATATACATAGGTATATTCTCACTATATATACAATGTCCACAGCTTAAACCAAATTTAATAACTTAAAATCTCTTTATATAAATTATAAAGGCATATACATTATACATAATTAATATCAATCAGATGTGCAAAGATACAATTTCTCGCAAATAAAACATTTATCTAATATTACAAAATGTGTATACAACCATTTAAAATAGATGTGTGTGCATATACAATTACACACATATACATGTAAATATATGCTACTATATATATTAAATTACCTAGTATACAGTTATATACGTGCACCTCTAGGGTTTGAATTGAGAAAATGAAGACTACTATGTTATATAGTAGATGAAACTGTATGATGGCTAAATCATACTGTTTCAATATGAAATCCATTTTAATTTTAACTTTTGTTTTGTGTATAATAGAGTCATATAATAAGGTCACAATCATCAATCACTACAATAACTCACTTTTTAATGGAAGTATAAAAGTTCTTATACTTAAAGCAGCAAGTCCTTATTCATACGCTTATAACAGAATCATTAAAATTTTATTGAGGTTTTGAGACTTGGAAGTATGATTTGCATCAATACCATTTTGCATAAAATAGCAGTGGCATTAATCTTACATAATATTTATGTTAATCACTTTAATAGTAAATATGATGAAAATTTTCTAAAAATTTTAAACTATTTTATAATGTTTAGGAGTATGACTATCAATAGTAAAATATAATTTCAATCTATATATATATATATAATTATAATTTGACTTAACAGTCAACCTTTCTACATTCACAATTTTGATACCATCAATTTCAGATAAATACATTAATATTTATTACTAATCATTTATTAGGCTAGAGTTTATCATATTATTTTTAAGACAAATATAAACTTTAAACCTACTTAAAGATTAATGTATTTGTTTTTTAATTAAACATAAACATATGAAATAATTTAAATTTTATTTAACCTTTTCAAATACAAACAATTTGTTAGTAATAAAATGCAAATAGACAACACAGGTTTAGTAAGTTTTGAGCAATATTATTCTCCATTTATCTTCAGGTGTTGCTGGTCTAACCAGTGACAATATTAGCATAGAAGTCATATCTATACCTTTAGATTCTTGAATATCAAATTTTAAGGCAATGTTCTAATCAAATAGCCTTTGACAGAATAACTCAATTGGCTAGACCATTATCTTAAAGTTCAATATTCAAGGATCTAATAAGTTCAATTTCTATGCTAATATTGACATGAAAATATTAATACGACTTTTATTTCTTTCACTTGTAATAAATTTAATTATAAAGTTTAAGGCATTCAAAAATCTAATTAAAATAATATTGATTTAAAAGTTCTTTAATGTGTATTTTATACATATTTTACATATTAAAAACTATTATTAAAAACAATATATGCAAATTTTAAATCGCAATGATAGAATAAATATGCTAAGAGGATGATCATCTTTGCTAACTTCTACTGATGATAATCATATATATTTACAAATATAAATCAAGAATTAAAATAATATGAGATTTTAAAAAAATCTGTAATATATATATATATATATGTGATATAATGAATGTCTTATTAGATATAGTAATTTTGTTTTAACAAATTATAAATGATGCAGACACAAATATTTGATTATTATCTTGTATGTGGATAAAAAAGTTCCTAACAGCTTCAAAATACATATTGAAGTAATACATTGAGAACACAGAAGCAAAGAACACTGTTAAGCAAAACAATTTTCAGCTTATGCATAGAAACTTCTGATTTCATCCAAGAAAAAGATATTAATATTGTTTCAGTCATACATATGAAGTTACCATTAAAAATTATAAACAACACCATTTATCTGGAAAATTTTTGGATAAATATTTAAATATATATACACATTCATATATATATAATATTTAGGTTCTCTGTCATAAATAATATATATACACACGCGTTTTATATTTATAATTTATTTAAACAAAATGATTATACATGCTAAATATTATATTATATAAAATATTCTATTTATTATTTAAATATTACAATAAAACAATCCACCACTTCTTGTTTTTTTTTTTTTTGGCATATCCTATATTACAGTAAATATAAATAACAACATTAATCATTGTCATATGCAATTAGTACATGCAATTTGTTTAATATCAAATCTAAATGGACAGTTTCGATTATTCAGCAGTCATTCTCAGAGCTATAAATACATAAATATATAAAGTATCATATATATATACTATATACATACATACAAATTTTCTATAAGTATAAAATATAAAAACTTTCTAAAACATATACTAATCAGTTCGGTGTATCACTTCTTTATAATTAGTTCAACTATAATTTTATGCATGCTTTAATAATATTAACTTTGGTTTAATAATAAACAAATTTTGTGCAATTAATACTTATAGAATAATTATTTTGTTGTTATTACTTTTATAATTATTTCATGAATTGCATATAATGGATGAAATTAATTATAGAATTAAACTTGATTGAAGTGCTCTTGGTAGAAATAACTTAACACTAAAAAGAAATATGCCTATGTTTTTGAAAATTAATAAATGTGTTTTACCAGTTCTTACTTATAGATCTGAGACTTGGATACTTAACAGAAGAGAAATGCAGAGATTTCATAACACCCAAAGAAGTATGGAAAGATGCATGTTAGGAATAACAAGAAGAAATTGAAAACAAAATATATAGTTAAACAGGCAAAAACTCTCCATACAGTATTGCCACTCAGTGATAATCAAGAATAAGAAATGGTAATCATGTGATGTTTATTGGCTTAAAATATATAGTTATGAGAACAAACAAGTGTTGCTGACATCATTGAAAGAATTAAGAGACTGAAGTGGAGTTGGGCTGCAGGTATTGCTAGAAGAGATGATAATAGATGGACAGTTGAAATCTTAAACTGGATTCCAAGAAATTATAAAAAACTTAGAAAGAGACCATGTGTGAGATGAATAGATATAATAAGAAAATATGCAGGGTGATGTGGAGAAGAGAGGCTAGAGATAAAAAAAGATGGATTGAACTTAGAGAAACTTTCATTCTGCAGTGAAATGATAATGGTTGAAAATAATAATGATGATATCTATATTCTACTTTATTCATGCTTTATTAACTTAAACCTTTCAACATACATTTTAAAGAAAATATGTTGTTTAAAATTGAAGAAATTAAAAAAAAGTTGGCTTTAATTTTTATTTCTAATTTGCAAGAAGAATGTAATTTGAAGCCATTGTATCATATACTAATTTAAAACTTTATTTAATTGATAAAAAAACTGTAATATAAACTGCTAATGAATACTAGATAAATACTTAATTTACATTCACAAAAATACTTATAATTTTAAATTAGTATTTGTAAGCATACAACAATGGAAATTACTGCCCAAAAATACAGAAAGAAAATTTGTTTTTACTGAGTATTACTATTAATTCAATTTTTTTTAAACCAATTTTAGATTGTTCAAGTTTTATAAATTTGAATTAAATTTAAAACATTTTTCCTTTCATAAATATTAGATAATTATTTTTTTAAGTGTTATTTATAGCAATTAAAAATACTGCATGGTTTGCATGAAAATATGTATATATTAAAAAAAATTACACATTAAAAATGTATATTTATAGAAATGAGTTATAGAGCATACTGATTGAAGAAAATACTTTTAGAACAGAAAAATAGTTTAGTAAGTAATAAAACACATATAAGCCATATTCACTTATTTTATTAAGATTAGAGCATTTACTATATGGTATGTATATCTTATACAGTTTTTTAAATTGTAGGAGTCTTCATTGATAATCTCTTGTTTTGATTTCATTTTACATATTCATGAGTGAATAGTTGTAAAATTGATACAAGATAATTCATTTAAAAAGTGTGCATGTATGTGATTTTAAAATATGAACATTTTCAATTTTTTTATATTTGCATATAACTAGTTTTGATATTTGTCAATAGTTTCTAAATTTTAAAATATCATTTTCATAACTTAAATAAAAAATACAAGTTATCAAAGATGAGTAAAATTTAATTTAAAAATAAAAAAGCTAAACCAGTGATCACATTTAGAGTTTGCATAAAAAATGGTTGGCAATCAACTAAAATTTAAGGGTTATAATTAAAATTGAAAGATTTTTTAAGGAAAAATTAGTTCATTAAAAATTTAATAAAAGTTTATCCAGATTAAATAAACCTCTGAATGATGAAAAATATAATCCAAAAATTTTTATGAAATAAGATGAAAATTGTCCTTTAAAAAAAGATGGTAGGTTTTCTATTTTAAAGCATTAAAAAAGTCAAAAAATGACTTTTAATTTATAAAAGTAAAAGTCAAAAAATAATTCAAAATCTTTATTAAAAGTTTATTTGGAAAGCTAATAAAAAAGTATTCCTAAATAAGTTAGAAAAATGATCTGATTTCAAATTTGGCTCAAATTTAAATGGCAAAAGGAAATTTTAAATGAGAAGGGAAAAATATATTTGAATTCATTTTATATATATAACTTTTATCTTTTGATTTTATTAATCTATATCTTTATGTTTTTAAATATATTTTTATTTAATACTTACATTAAAAATTATGCAAGAAAATAATCAGCATAATACATCAATATCTTTTCTAACTGTAACATATTAAATTCTGACTGTAAATATGAAACATATTTTTTTACTTGACATGTATAAATTTATTGTATATAATAAAATAAACTAACTTATAAAATTAAATTATATGTATAAAATAATACATCAATACTAATATATTGCTCAAATGTTCTCAATTACACATTAACATTACTACTATAAAATTTGACCTTAATCATCAGAACATTATTCATTATATTATATTTCCAAAATCAATCAATTATGAAGGCAATAAGGATTTTTTTATTTTAAGTGACTATGCGTTCTGTTTAGGCTAGTTTTGGCTAAAGTTATTATCACTTTTCCTTGGGCAATATTCAAAAATCTTGATCTCAAGTTCTGTATTTATAATATAACAAATTTATAGTTAAATATTTTAATGTTTTCCTTTTTACTTAATTAAAAAACATTGGTTAAGGGCATAATTGCCTTTATTAATATGTGTAAGACAATGTTATAAAAATTCTAGTTTTTTATTATTTTAATCTTTAGATGAGGCAAGTCACATGTAGCTAGATGGAAATTTTTATATAATTTAAATAGAAACATATATAATTATTCAGCAATTTTTCATAAATTTCCCTATAGGCTTTAATATTTGTAATCTTGAAAAAAATAGTCATATCCAAATTACCCAAAATTGTCTAATCAGCTATATATGACATGCTTCCTGTAGAGCAAAAAATGTTAAACTCTAGAATTATATTTGAGTAATGTGTCAAATATGTCATTAATTTCAAAAAATGTACTCATATAGTGACTAATGTAATTTTTAGTTGAAAAATAATTCTTTCAATCCATAAAACACTCAGGGAGCAATGTTTATTTATTCCATTTAAAAAACTCAAAAGTAATTGTGATAGTTAAAATAAGACAGCTGTAGACTAATGAGATGTGAATAGATATATTCATCATATTCAATTTTTATGATAACTGATTCATAGATTTTCTGATTATATTCAATAATATAAAAGGATTTGTGGATTACAGCAGATACATCAGGGGAAAAAAAAATATATGTATAAAAAGTGTAACCCTTTACAATATATTAGGAGATTTCTGGGTTGTATATATAGTATATTTAGAGATGTTTCTATATAAACTTTTGTATTAATGCATATGTATAATAGTAAGAATATTAAAAAGCTGTTCAGGAAAGCAATCATTAATCACACTTCACATTAAGTTAATTTTTCTTTCCACAAATATGAGCAAATATGGTTACAATGCCTTTAAAACTAGTAATTTATCATTCTTTTAAAATGTATTGACTTACATATATACTGTAATGGTATGAAAAATTGGGATGAACTTGGGGTGATGGAAAATCATCATCATCAAACCCAAGTCAAAAGCTCCAATTTAAATATACAAAATACATAATGAATAACTATGAGCATGAGATCTCAGCAGAAAACTAACTATAATTTCACCAGAATTACCCAAAAGCAATAAGTATTCATCATCAAGAATGATCAGCAATAAAGATAAAGCAACAGTCAATCTTATGACTGAATTTGAAATGGGTCTACTATAGACCATGATAATTATTTAGCCCTTGCCATATTTAGGGCAGCAATACAATATAATAATTTGGATGCACATTCTTAAAAGTGCCATTCCATTAGAATATAAAACAATAAAAACATTAATGCTGGTATACTAAAACATGCTGATTATCATCAATGTCCTGGACATTTAGTACCATTAATATACTAGCCGACTATAAACTTAATTTGTAATTAATACTAAAATAAAATTTAATGTAATGCATTGACTTTAAAGGATCTTCCTTTGTCCCAATTCAAAATCATCAATTGGATGTCCAAAAACACTAAATATAAACTCCTTTATATATAACAGACCATTATGCATGAATCCAGCTCAGTGAGCAAAAGCTCTATAACTGTTACTGTGAGCAAGAGATATAATACAAACATATAATATTCTAAAACTATTTTAGGATTGAGTAAATTCACTGGAATAACTTTAACAATGAATATAAATTTATTAATTAGAAGCAATAAAATGAAATGAAAGTCTGCTGAATATGCTATAAATATAAATTCAGCATTCTGATTTTTATTAATACAAAAAGAAATAAGCTGTCACGTGATTTACAAATATCTCATCAGGTTTACACAGAAAACCTGTATATCACCATACAGACATGCCTGTATATAAAAAAAATTACTTATCAGAATTGTGGTAAACTAATAACAAAATTCAACAATTGATATTAATAATTCATAAAATATGATTAATTTTAAAATGTATGTGTCTACATGACACCCATCTATATAAGCATAGACATGTTGTATAAATTAAAATTACATATCAGAATTGTGATAAAGTAATAATAAAATTCAACTTGTTTTTTTAACAATACATAAGAGCACACCTACGTGTGTATATACAAGATATAGATAATCCAAATTAAAGCTAGTAATTAATCTCTCTTTTTTTATGGTAAGTAAAAGTTTTTCTTTAAAAAACTATTATCATTTGGAAAGTTTCATTTCAAATTCAGGTCATTGTAGCCTCATTTTCAGTATTTTACAAAAAAGATCCTTGGAGTTTTCCTCTTTTTTTTGTTTTCTTTAACAATATCAGGAACAAATAATCTTCTAGACACAAATGTCATTTATTATTTTTTGTTCATTGTTTTATTTTTAGTTGACAAAAGTTATTTACTTTTAAAATTTATCAAATAGAAATTTTAACTGTCATTGTTAAGAAATTATTCAAAATAATATTGTTCTCAATATATAGCACATTTTATTCAACAACTGTTCTTTATATATATCCAATGCAGTACCTTTATCTGTGTTTCTCTGCATATAGATAAAACAATATACACATATAAACTACTTTAGCAAGCTGATGGAATATATGGTAAACTGGCCCTTCTAAAACAGTCGACTGGCTTGTTGTTATCTTTGATAAAGATATAATCTGGTAACTGTGGCATATATACAGCCAGCTACATTTAGTCTAGAATTTGATAGTCTTCAGGCATACCAGCTAATACACAATATATACAAGCTAATGAACCACAGAAAAACTGGGTCTTGCTTCCATATGAATTCAAACTCTACCATTGTTGCAGTAGTAGCATCTAGATCCACTGTCTCTTCAGTTATAACTTCATAGTCATCATGCTGTCATAATCTTTAAAACTCTCATCTTCTAATTTTTTTTCCAACATTTTTTAGCTTTTTTAAAATTTTTAAAAACCCCACTGTAATTAAAAGAAAGTTTTTTTTTATCTTGACTGAAAAAAGTTAATTATTCTTTTCAATTCACCTTAATCCTTTCAAAAACAACTTTGTAGGATTTTTATCAAAATGTGTTATATAAGCTTTAGTGAAAAAAATTTCTTGATCTAATCAAAATAGATAGTGGAATTTTATAATTACCAGTATATCTATTGTAATATAAAAACATGTTTATTTTAATTTCAAAATTAAAATTAATAAAATATTAATTAGACCTTTTTAAATGTTTAATTTATAATAATAAAAATTTTAATTCAAAATTATTTAATTCTTAACTGTTATTCTAGTATAATATAGAAAATATCTACAGAAAATTTTTGTTTGTGTTTAGTTCTACTTTTCCATTTAACTTTATATTTATATACATGCACACATATTATTATGTTGTTGTATGCCATGAGACACACAACTGTCTCAATATATAAAGTATTTTTAATAACATATTTTAAAATTTTAATTTTTAGTAACATTAAATAATTTAATTACATAATTGTTTGTTTATGAAACAGGTTTGAATTATGATAAACAAATTATAAGAGATTCTTTTTATAGACAAATTTGCCCTATAATATTAAAATATATATATATATCACTAGAACATTATAGTCCAGGTTCTTAGATGAACTTTAAAGATACAGGAATATTTTGAATTTTCTTTTAAAGATTGATTTTTCTAATTTTTTGCTCTAATCGAAAAATTTTCTGAAATAGTAAAAAAAATAGAATCAGTAAAAAGAACCTGACCCAGATCATTAGCTAATAATCTAAAAAACAATTAGCTCTCATACATAATCCAAAACAAAAATTAAAACTTTAAAGAATAAAAGATTTGGAGATATAAATGAAAGTTTTGAAGATTTCTGGGGCAATCAAAACTGTCAGAGGATGGTAATTAAAGCATTGTGAAACAGTGATAAAGTGCATAAATGATTTAATATTATATTATATAAATTATGAACACAGAATCAACCATTTAATCTGTTGAAATTGAAAAATCCATATGAATTATTATAAAAAATATTATAATTATCTTCTGTAATAATTCTTTCTGAGAAGGAACATTGCAAATGTATAAGAAAGCTATTAAATTAATTTGTTGAAAGGAAGTATCATCAAAAGGACTTACTGAATTGATCAGTCCACATTTTTAAAAAAATGAAAGATAAGGGAGTAAATATGAAGATCTCCTGATATTGCTTGTTTGGTTTTTTTTTTAATTTCAATATAAATATAAATATGATTTTATTCTGTATTTAAACATTCATTAATAAACTAAATTTTTTATATTTGGTATTTTTTTTCATTATATATCTATTAATTTTTAAATACTGTACTGATATACTTTAAAAACTTTCTTTTTTTATTCCTTGATAAAATGGTTATGAAATTAGTTGTTTATGACAATAATTCCCAATTTGAAATATGTATACTCGTAGAGGTATGAACCAGAAAATTTAGAAGTATATAAAAAAATTTTAATAATGGCAGGAAACAACTCATCATATATAAATTAATTAAAGCAAAATAGTTCTTTTTTTTGCATAATCTGTGACTTTTATTTGAGTTTATTGTATCTTTTGAGTTTTAAATGCAAATATATATGGTTCATTGCTTTTTAATCTTATTATCACGCTAGATAACTAAAATAATAGCGTCTATATAAATTATGAATATTTTGTCAATTTGAAAGGAACAATTTAAGGAAATGAGTTGCCAGGGAGTACTAAATCTAAAAAAAAAATGATGGGAAATCACTAAATTAAAACGATTTCATTTGCCCTAATATTTTTTTTTATTGGATGATTTTCAATTCATTATTAATTTATGAACATGTCACTTTATTGAAAGAAATATATGATCAAATATTTTTAAAAATAGTAGAGTTTAATTATTCAGATTAACACATATAAACATTATGCTAATTTGTATATTTAAACAGGAGGGAGTGTGGAATGAAATTAACCCTTTGGAAATTTTCCAAATTATTTTTTTATTATATATGTGTACAAGTGTATTATATATACGTTATTAAATGTTTATTTTTTGTTAAATTTTTATATGAGTGTTCATTTATTTTGTGAATGTACAAAATGGTGTCAGTGCATATAAAGTTATTTACAAAAAGAATATACCTGTAAATTCCGAGAACACATTTAATATACAGAATTTATTCACTTGCAATAAAAATCTATCCATAATGTCCTTAAACTTAAGCTAAATAATCTCTTTCACAATTATTTTTTTTATGTAGTCTGGCTGTATTTTTAAATAGTTTGGTGCAAGTTTTCATGTCATTTATAATTTATTTTTATTTTGTATAGATTAAGTTTTAAAAAAAGAATTTAAAGAGTTCAAATCACATTCAAACAATTGTTACATTATTTAATATAAACTGAATTGGATTCAAGTATTTGGAGATCTAGTTAAAACCTTTTATATTTTGAATTCTGTAAACCAGACAAAAATATTAACCAGAAAGTTATTTTAAATTATTTCATTACAGTATCCTATTGCCTATTCACTTCAATTTGTTTAACTTACATTATATACAGGCATATGAGCACAGACTTTCACACCACCCACCACTCTCCACTCTATCTCATAACATACACTTGAACACATATGTTGAAAAGATAAATAATCACCAATATACGTATTTCATGCTAAACCAGCAATCATAAGTTGGTCCAGATTACCATCTCTACACATATATGCTATAAGTGCTCAGATATATATTAAGATAGCCAATCTTCATATTTTAATGGACAGGCTTCAATCTACTCCACACTCCAACTCTTCAACTGTCCATCCAATTGAAAATCTGATGATGGACCTTGAGCGTTCCATCATCAGATTTTCAATTGGATGGACGGTTGAAGAATTGGAGGGTGGAGTGGATTGAAGCCTGTCCATTAAAGTATGAGGATTGTCTATCTTAATATATATCTGAGCACTTATAGTATATATGTGTGGGAGATGATAATCTGGACCAACTGGTGATTGCTGGTTTAGCATGAAATACGTATATTGGTGATTATTTATCTTTTCAACATATATGTGTTAAGTGTATCAGTGTTATGAGATAGAGTGGAGAGTGGTGGATGGTGTGAAAGTCTGTGCTCATATACCCTGTATATTACATATATAGACACAGGTATATAATAAGCCTGTGTTTCAGTTATTAACTTACATTATATAAATCGGTACTTACATATTCGATTTTCTGCCTGTGTTTGCGACAGCAGAATGTCGTCCTTTGCGACGACAGAATGCTGTATTAATTTAGTATAGTAATGTGTTTATTATTTTTTTGTACAAATTTATACTTTTCGTATTGTTAAAAATTTGACTTTTTAATATGGCATTCTGCCATCCCAAACACCCCCCCTCCCACACACAGACACACACACATACTGGAGAAAAGTACAACATTCTGCCATCACAAACACGGTCTGCAGATCTAATATGTAAGTAGCTATAAATCTTATATTCAATATAAATAATTAATCACTTCACTTACATATTTATTTCTATGAATTTTTTTAAATTTATATTTAAACTAATACTTTCGACTGTAATTTAGTTTTCTTACAACTTATATCATGCTAACAGAATTGTTAATCATGTAATATTTTTTTGTTAACAGGATTTGAAATAGATTATTGGCCAGTCAAAAGTGTTAACATAAACATAAAGGTAAATAATGAAATTGAATAATTTATTATTTTTATTTATATTGAATATAATGTAATTAATAGAAAAATAAAAATAAAAACGTGGATTATTTTTATTACATAGATCTACTAGATTAAAATGAATATAATATAATACAAATAATTTATGAAGGAAAATCTTTCTTTTTTTATCAAAACATTATTAAAAAATGAATATTATTAAAAAGTGACAAAATATTCATATATATAATAATTTTAAGTTTTACATTATGTTTCTTTGTAATATAGATTGAGATAGTTAATGAATAAATAGAGATCATTAATTATAACTGCAGGAATATTCATGCGTTTCTTTTCTAAATTTTTTTTTTTTTTCAGATTCTTAATGTTCCATTGGTCTTTATCAAATAAAGTTTTAAAAATGGCAACTAAAGTGTCAAAACAGCTCTCATCCATCTAAAAAGAGAAACATTTTTAAAATAAAAAATATGTATTCTTGCAGTTTTAATAAATAATCTTTGTTGTTCATTCATCATCTCAGTCTATCTGTATTAATATCTACTCTAGAAAATAAAAAATATTTCTTAACATTAATTTTAACAGTCTAAGAAAAAAAAGGCCACCAGCCTGAGGGGCCTCCATAGACACCCAAAACTCAATAGGCTATCATTGCACTCTGTTATAACCTTTTGTTTCCAGCGTACACAAAACACCATCCTTAACTTATCTCGCCGTTTCCCGGAAGCATCATGCTTCACTTCTGTTTGTCCTACTGACACCCCTCCTCCCGTGAGGGGTTGGTTGTCATCCTTATTGCTAAATATTGCAAAATTTATACCTCTACCTAATCAGGTTAACTCACAGAAAATTAAGTACTGGCATGCATACCATCTAATTAATGAGGACCCCCCCATCCCATCACTGCTAACCCTTCCCAATCATTAAAATGTTTAAACGGTGCCATCTAGAGCCAAAATTTTTAAATTTTTTGATTAAAATAAACCTGAATGCTCTGCCCACGTCATTTTCTGGTCTATCATAGAGGGTTCTTATGCTTGAACCCAGTCTGCCCTTTATGTAAATGAGATGACATAATGATACATATTCTGAGATATTGTACCTCACTCCAAGGTCTGCCCTTTATGTAAATGGGATGCTGACACAATGATACATATTCTGAGCCATTGTACTTCACTCCAATGGGACAGAGACTTTATCGCATCCATATACAAAACTAGAGTGCCTCTCCTCACTGGACTGATTTCTAGCATATCTAATGGGATCTTTCCATCCATAAGAATGATAACTTTTCTGCTGTTTGCCTATTGATCAACTAGATGCACTCTCATTTATGGCCACATCTTCCTTGACTGTAAGAAATTACTTCTGGCAAAACTTCAGGCCATCAGAAACAGAGATGAAAAACTAGCTTCAACATACATCTACAATGCTACATGGAGCCTTGTAACAAATAGATAATTTGTGATTGAACAATTGATTTTTTACCCCCAGACCATAGGTATTGGATTATGTAACCTTTTTTTATAGTTTCTGTTAACAACATAACTCTGTTACTGCTATAATGTAAGGCTTTGAGTTCACAACAAAATTTTTTGATAAAAAAAAAAAACTAGATAGCATAAAAGAAAAGAGCAGCAATAAAATTGATCAACATATTTTTCTGATAAAAGCAACGTAAATAAAGTTTTAGTTAAAACATGTTTAGAAAAGAGAGACTATAATAATAAGTATAAAAAATACAAACAGCAGCAACAGCAAAAAAAAAATTATTGGATTATCCAAACTGAGGAGAAAAAATAAAAAACAGATCATTGTTTTTTTAAACCATGGGAGAGGGGAAGAGATGAACTAGCTAAAATGAAAAAAAAAATTAAGAAATAGCCAAATTCATGATATGAGCGTAATCCTTGAAAACAATAGCAGATCAAAGATATCCATTCTAAATATGAGAATAAGAAGCAATAAAGGATTTAATTTGAATTTTGTTCAATATAAAAAATTATATGAAACAAAAGAACATTTAATCATAAAATTAAACAAAAATTAGTCCCTGAGAAGCAATTTTGACAATAGAGCACATATAATAATGATAAGAATGATTATTAGAAAGAAAGAAAAAGACCAAAATATAATATTAATACATTGGGAAAAAATTAAAATATTTCATTCAAAATTTAGTTGGCAGAAGATTGATTAAAGTTATTATTAGAGAGATAATAATGAGTTTTAGAAGAACTAAATAATAAATTAATACTGACTCAATTTTGGAGATTATCATCTAATGAAAAGGCTAAAAATAGTTTGGCTCAAAGTCAGCAAAACTATAAGTAATAATAAATGTTGTGGGACAGAATCTCAAAAAGCCCCAGCATTAATAAAAAAGATAAAATGCCATCTAGCCAACATTTCAGAAATAAGAATTTACATGACAACTCCTGTAAAAAAAAAAAAAAAAGCTTACTACTATGATAACAAATTTAACCAAAATTTTTAAAATATTTAAAGTTATAGTATAATTTTTTTTAATATCCCTATAAAGTGATTATAGGGGGCAAAAGATTACCAAAAAAAAAGGCATAAAAATTATTATTTAAATGGTATTTTTGAAAATAGAAAATACTGAAAATTAATCACTTTATTCTAACTTTCAATAAATCAGTAGTGTTTGTTTTTTTAAAAAAAAACTTTGGCTATGTAATAAATATGAATTATTTTTCAATAGTTTGGGAAAGTCATTATTAAGGTTGATGTTTGCTAAAAAGAGTAATTTGCTAAAAAAAATAAAAAGAATTCAAAGTTAACATTAAAGAGAAAAAATTGTTCAAAAACATTTTTTTAAATGAACTGAAGAAGAAAGTAAATTTTAATAAACAATCTTTTGATTATTTAGTATTAATAATAATTTTTTATTTTATTATATAAGCTAATTCATTAGTAGTTTAAGATAACTTTTCTTTTAATAAAAATCGAAATTCTTGAAAGATGCAATATTGAAGCATTCTTATCAAGATAATATCAAGAAAAGCAAACACACGTTCAGAAGCATCTTTATTTTCCACTTATATCTCATGTCCTTCCCTGTATATTACAACTAAAGGAATAATACAATAACTTAACAATTTTAATATCAGACCACAAACTGATTCTAGAATATTGTTTATAAAAGACTTTATTTAAGAATAATAACTGTCAAAGTGCAACATTTTTTGTATGTGCCATTATTTAGTTTATATATATAAGTATTTATTAAAAAAATGTCACTACTATTCATATTTTTCATAATAAAAACATTATTATTATTCAAACACAAAGGAAGCAGAATATTACAACATATATGTACTATTCTTTTAATAATGAAAATGAAAGTATTACTCTTTATTTAGCAAGCATAAAAATAAAAAATGTACGAAATATAAAAATTAAAATTGTATTTTTAACAATTAACAATATGTATAAAATGTAAAAAATTCTTTATTATGGTATTTTGTTCACTTGATTTGACAAGTGTTTTTTTCTTTTTGTTGTGTAAGTATAAGGAATAGATTTTTGATGTAATCTGGGTCATTCTTGATTAATCTTTTTGCAAATATGTAAGTTTAAATTACAGTATACAGGTTGTATTAAATATTCTCTTACTTTTTTTAATTCTAATTGACAGATTTTCATTATAATAAGTTGCAAATATTTTTGTTGTTGTTTTCAAAGCACTTATACATTGTTTCCTGTAATATTTGTGCTTCTTTAAAAAACAAGCAGATTTAGATTAAGGCAACTAGTGAATATTCAGGGAGAAATTTGGAAAGTATTGCATTACTACTGCTGTTTGGTACATATCTACTATCCTAGTTCACATTGTTTAGAAAAACAAACAATTTGAAAGTGTTTTAACATATATGTTTCTGTAAAATCTACTATCTATGACTGATTCAAACATTGTACAGATGATATATTAATTACAGCTGTCACTTATTTATTTTTAGCACTTAACTATCTTAACAATATTTACTGTTCTTGACTCCTGCTTTCCTTGCTTGATAGAAAATGCCAAAAAGGTAACTAAGAGCCAAGATTTATCAGCTATAGCATTACTACTCAAAGATGAATAAAATACTTTTTCTATGATCACCATTTCATATGCTTACATATGCTGTTAATAAGAGTATCAAACTCTGCACAGTAGTGCCACTAAGTGAAAGTCTTCATAATTAATGGATGCAGGAAGGTTTGTGCATAAAATCCCTATCTAGTGCCTACTCATCCAACATTCCAG
Source organism: Epiperipatus broadwayi (assembly GCA_028023455.1). Classification (NCBI taxonomy): domain Eukaryota; kingdom Metazoa; phylum Onychophora; class Udeonychophora; order Euonychophora; family Peripatidae; genus Epiperipatus; species Epiperipatus broadwayi. Next base: position 11,799,789 of record JAQFVV010012411.1, read on the forward strand.
ACTAGTTCTAGCTAAAAACTAGTCTAGGATATTGAATAACTAGTCTGGAATGTTGAATGAGTAGACACTAGATAGGAATTTTATGCACAAATCTTCTGCATCAATTGATTACAAAGACTTGTATTTGGTGGCACTACTTTATGAAGAGTTTGGTACTCTTATTATTTTTATTTTTCTTATATTTTTATATTATACATCTTTTCTCCCTGATGATTGACTTCATATCTTTATAAGCTCCTGCTTTTCATATAATAGTTAAGCTGTCAAAATAATTTTTTTTTAATTTTAAAAATTTTAATCTATTTTTTAAACCAAAAAGCAATCTAATAGATTATAATCATAGCTAGACTATTTCCATCATCTCTCAGCAAATGTTGAATGTATAGTTGTTTATTTGTATGTTATTACTAACAAGTTGTTGGTGTTTGAAAAGTTTAAATAAAGTTTAATCTTTTTATTCATTCAGCATTTACTGAGAGATGATGGAAATAATCCAACATATAATTATAACTATTTGTACTATGATTATAGTGTTGGCGCCAAAAATGTATTAAGTTAAAACTGGGAGAATTTCTTATTTTATCGCTCGTAAAGCATATTTAATATGTATGCGCTAAATTTTTTACATTTACATTAACAAGGTTTTCATATATCAATTAATTATATGAATTTTCTTTTTATGAATTTTCTTATAAAATTATTTAGTCTTTTCTTAATAATTATTTATTTGCATGATAAATTCCATCAGTAAATTTATTAAAAAAATTGTTTAAATTTATAAAACAATATTTAAGATATTAAATTATTTCAAATTTGGAAGATAAAATAAATAGTTCCCCTAATTCAAAACTTTATTTTTTAAATTTTAATTCTCTTTATAAGCAATAAAATAGAATAGGCCATGACCTGCTGTTTGACAGCAGTCTTCCTGACTGTGAAACATCAGAGTTGATTAAGTTGGGGAAGACATCATACTTGGTGATTTGGAGACTGATATACTTGGATATGAAAAATTTAATAAACAAACCACAAATAAGTCGAACTACATATAATGAACTATCAATGATGATGTACCCCAGAATTTAATTATGGTCACAACTAGAAATCCATACATCTATAAAAATACTAGAAAATATGTTATTGGATGAAACATTAACTCATTTTTGGCATTAAATATACATGTGGTTGTTTTCTAATTACAGTCTTTCTTAACAAATTACATAGATGGTCCCTTAACCAAATATGTAAGTTATGTGGACAAGAAGAAGAACCTTTCATATATCAGTGATGATTGTCCTTTTTTCAATAACATTAGATCAAATCTAATTCTCTCCAAAAACTTTTTAAGTAAGATATTGACATCAAGTTTCATGATTGGTGGCAAAAAACAATAAGAGCTGCAGTAGCAATACTGATATTCTTATGGCTACTGAGATGCAAAGAAATATTCCAAAGCAAAAAGCCATATTCTGTTAAACATTTCCACAAATAATGGAATAAACAATTTTTAGAGGCCTTAAATACTCACCAAAAAAATGAAGAATCAAAATGTGGCCACAAATAATATACAATAATTAGATTTCTTTTTAACATAGGAAAAAAATAAAATCAATAATGCACAACTAATATTAATAAATTTTCTAATAACAAAGAAATCTATAATGTTACATGTTGTTTTATAATCTTTGACATATATATTGATGTAATATAATGTATATAATGAAATAAAAGTTTTTAAAATAAAAAACGATTGATTTTTAAAAATAAAATAAATTCATAACAAAATACAATAGTATCTTTACAAACATAAAATATAATAATTGTATTAGTTCATCAGTAAATATATTATAACTGACCAATAAAGTTTTCAATTTCTTTAATATTTATAAATTATTTATTTTTTAAAAAAGTCATGACATGAAATTTTGTCTCAATATATATATATAAAACCAAGCAAAAGTCAAAGTTGTCTACACACTCCTAAACATACCACACTCAAATGAAGTAGGATGATCACTATCAGACTTACTTGTGGAACAATGAGAGTTGAACTGCAATGAGTATGTGTAGTAATTATTGAAGCACTATCCAATATATATGATCAAAGCAAATTTTGAATTTTACGATTGCCCTCTTGACTCAACCAATGTATAAAAGTTTCAGACTACCCTTTCTTAATAGAAGTTTGAAACATCTGGATCTCTGCTGAGAATATGATATATATGACACTAATGCAACCTGTTTAATTTTAAACCTGCCTTTAATATATATATGTGTGTGTTGCCTTTACTGAAAGAATTATATTATAAAATGACAAGACAGGAATTGTCAAAAGAATATTTTTCATTTATTTCAGTTTGAGAACATTTATAAAAAGTTAAAAATAAATGAAAATTCTAAGATTTGATTCAAAATACATTTTGTTAGTGAATTGGAAGGACATTATTTTAAAGTGAAATCACAAATGTATCATTATAATAATAATATAATAATTTTTTATTATTATTGTTATGTTTTAAAGCAAAATATTGAGTCTAAAAGGTTACAGAGTCCCATCTAGTTATACATTGATTTCTGTTATAATTTCCAATATTAGCAATTGCAAGACAAATCTACAACAATGCAGGGAGACCAATTAAGACAATTTTTCATTACATAAATTTTTACCATAAGAAAAGCAGAGAATCATTTAATTTCTTTTTCAGCCCTTTATCTATTCTGCATACTTCTTTGTTTGCTTTAGAGTCTGGTTTTCTATTTAGTTCAGTTTATGTTTGCATTTCATTGCTTGGTTTTAATGTTGAAAATTGATGATATTGAAGGTGTCACCATCTATTATATTTGGACTTATATTTCATAGACTAGATCTTGGTTTCAAGTGTGACCACATGACTGCAAACACATTTGTTTGAGCTAGGATGCTGTCTCTTTTTCTAAATAAGTCTAGTTTTATTGAGTATGTTGCTGGGTGACATTGAGAGTTATTAGCAAGTGTAAAGGTACATCTGGTGCACTAGTAGGCATAAAGACTGTATGTGGCCCCATGAATAGCAAGGATGTTGCCTTTTTAAAATGTATTTATTATTTCATCAATTGAAACATTAGCTTTTCTGTATGTGGTAAACATTATGTGACATATTGTTTTCCAGTATAGTAGAGGAATTAAGGAAATGATTCTGTCTCTTCTTCTCTATGACCTAGTCTAGAAAGAGGGTCTACATTCATATAGAATCTATGAAATCTAAGGAAATGTGTTGTGGTAGAGCTAGATTAAACTTAAGCAAAAAATTAAATAATTTTGGTTCTAGTGACCACTTTTTGAATTATTGCAGTAGTTTACTGTTGTCTATCCCAAGAACTGATAAATATAGATGAGGGGTATGGTTTAGGTTTAGTATATTATAAATGCCTTAGTATGTATACTGGTTGTCATTATCGAGTGATATTTTGTTATATATTGTCTTGAGTTCTTCAATCAATGTGGATAGATATGAAGGCCTAGTCTATTGTAAGTAGGTGTTCTGCTAGGGTATTTAGCTTATACTGTAACAGCTTTCCACCCCCATAATAGTTTGGTGCAAAGTGATGAGATTTTCAAAGTGAAATTTTGAAAATTTTATTATGGGGGAAAAGTAGGTAATTTTTGTAATAATAAGCATGTTAAATAATTGAACTTTGGAGCAAATAGAGAAGATATGCTTTTGAAAGGGAGATCTGGGATTTTTGTTGCAATTTCTTATAGTTTGTTTTGTATGCTTATTTCTTGTAGTTTGTTTTGTATGTTTGGTCTCATGTGTTAGCCCCCATGTAAAATGGAAAGCCGATAAAAGTAGTAGGTTTGCCTTGATATATTTTTGTATAAGACTTAATTGAGTATATAAACCAGGTAGCTGTTTTATTAAAGTTGAAGTGTAGTTTAAAATTAGAAGTATATTCTTCACATATCTTTTTCAATATTGAAAAGTTTACGAGATTTAAGAAAGATAGTGATGTCATCCATGTAGGCTATATATGGAATATACTGTTGAATGTGTGGGATTTGAATAACTGGTAATTTTTGTTGAATTTTTCTTATGAGTGGATCAATAAAAAAAGATGAACAGGAGCAAACTTAGAGATGAGTCTTGTGAGATTGATTGCATGGGTGTGAATATTGGTCATTTTCTACCATTAAGTATGATGTGAATCTCTTAATTAAGTAAAAAATTGACAAGTATATAGAGTAAGGTAAGAGGGCTGGTGGTATTAGCTAGCTTGTCTAGTAGTATTCTGATTGGTACTGAATCAAAGGCTGCCTCAATATCTAATTGAACAGCAATTGGTGCATTCTTTTTCTGTTTTTGTACTGCATTCATGATTGCCTTGAAAAGTAGAGTGATGCCTCTTTCTTAGCAAACTGGAAGGGTAAGATTAGTGGAGTATATGTGGTTCAAGTGTATCTTTTATGACTTTTTCCAGGATCTTAATCCTAATGGTCCCATAGAAATAGGCCCAAAGTTGATGTTAATATGGGAACTGGTTTTTTATTAAAAGATACGATAGCTATAGTATTTAGTTCTTCAATATTGTAAATTTTCTGGGACAAATAGTTGGCTAGATTACATATTGTGTAGTAAATTGGCCCAAGTGCGAAAAAACAATCTTAGGCATGCCATTGGTTCGGGGATGACATGTGTTGTCAATTGTGAAAAGTTTGGCTGCAAACTGCCCAAAATTACATGGAGCATCTGTTTCTGGTAGTCCAAAATAGTCATGTGATAGTGCGAAGACTTGTTGTTGTTATTATTATTATTGTTGGTATTATTATTATTAAAGTAATGGTTAAAAAATGAAAAAAATATGTTTTAGAGCAGGACAGAATGGTGAACTAAAAGCTAAAAATTTTTGAATCATTTTTCAAGTGAATGAAATAAAAATTATGATGAATAAAATTATTATAGTCAACAATACAACTTGGGTTCTTAAGCATCACATAATCTTTTGAGCAAACAACCTTACAATTATTATTTACAAAGCAAATCTTTTACTACTGAAATGCATAGGATTGGTCAGAAGTTGCTTCAATAATCATTATGCATGATGGTTCATAACTTAAGCTTCATAAAAAAATGTGGGGAGGGGGGTGAGGCAAATCAAAAACTTTTATTTAAAATTTTGCTAAAATGCACACCATTGCTTTTAATAAGTAAATTTAAGTCTTTCATCCAATCTACAAATACTTGATTATGTGTAATGACATTATATGTATTGGTAGAATATTGATGCAAATGTCCAATATTTTAATTTTTCTCTGTGAATACTTTCATTTTTAAATGATCAAGGATATTAAAACTAATCTATTAATCCTCCCTCACTACTTGTATATAACATGATCTGTAAAAATATACATATTATACAATATTGTTGGATTATGGGATATTGTATGAAGATGTAGTTTCATTTATATTTATTTACGGTAAAAACAATTTTAATAATAAAAAAACACTGATAATTTATTAATAAAACAGCTAGAATTAATTTAAAAAAACAACAACCACCAATTAAATAGAGATTGTTTAAATTTTACTTTTTAAGATACTGCAGAGAAAAATATCTTCAAGTAATAAGTTTTTCATATAATTATTCCTAAGACTAATTAAAGGCAAGATACAATTTTTATCTAAACTAATAAATTATATGTTGTAATTATAATGCAAGACAAAAAAAAAAAAAAACAGGATTTCTTAACAATTTATTTGTAATTAAAATAAAATGTATTTAAAATATTAAATCTGCATATATATGTGCGTATAGTATATATATATATAGAAAACATGCGTATAGCATACATATATATATATAGCAGAAATTATGTATTTTATTTAAATATGGATATGTAATAATGTTTTTAAAATTATAAACTATGGATAAAAAGTTATTATAAAAATAAAATCAAAATTCAAAAAAGAAAGTAGCATTTATTCAATTAAATATATTATTCTTTTAAGATTATTAATTAAAATTTAAAAAATTGAATGTTTACTTTTATCTTTTTAGAAAAAAATTTCCCGTTTATTACAATTCATTGATGATATATTTTATTCTCTTGTCTTTTTTTTTACTTTATCATTAAATTTCTTTTGCCTATCTCATTATCACTTCTAACACACTACTTTCGCTTTAAAATTTATATTTTAAAATTTTCAATATTTTTTTTTCTTTTTATAATTATTTCTCTTTTTGTTTTGTGTTATTCTAAAATAAGTATTCTAAAATTACTGATCAGTACTAAGTAAATAAAAAACTTTAAACTTTTTTCTTAATTTCTTCATTGTTCTCTTTCCATCTATGAAAATACTTAAAATCCTTAATGAGATACACAATTTCCTTTCCCATATCTACTGAAAATTAGTCAACTAATTATTTTCATAAACACCCCCCCCCCCAGCAACAAACTTATTAACTATATCATTGACTTTTATTATAACTTTCAACTCAAATAAATAAATTTGCATTTACCAATATCTGTTCATTGATATTTATTTTAAAGAAAATATTTACAGTATTGGGATTGAGAGGAGAAAAGATTAATGCATTTTAATTTTCATTAAAGTTTATGATTTAGGTAAAAAATAAAAATTTATTATCAGCAATGGTTTCTTGGTCCTAGTACTCTATTGACCAATCACTTTATCTGTCTTTATGCACAGAGCTTAATATACATGTACATCAGGCAAATAACTCTTTTTAAAACAAAGAATAGAATAAATGATGAGAATAAAATTGAAAGATTAAGACTCAAAATGGCATAAATTAGCAATAGCTTTTATTTATTTACATAATGATATATTGAAAATTGTGGAATTAATTCCAGTGTTTTTTAAAAAATTAATTTAGTTTCTATTCTTGTATAATTGACTTTAAGTTTAAAAATTATTAATGTTCTAGTTTTATCTGGTCTGAATTTTAACTGTGTTGGCAAACAAAAGCATTTAAACATTGAAAAGCTTACAAGTATATGGTTCCATTCTATTCTTTATTTTTCCTAACATACAATGTTATTTATTCATAGGTTGAGGGAGAGTGATTAAATTTTGTTAATTATATATATATATCATTAAAAGTCAGTCAACACTTAGATAATTACAATATCAATAAGAATCAACAATTTCAAATTATTGTCAATGTAACCTCCTTTTAATAATATATATTGTAAGTACATAGTATTTAAAATAATAATAATAAAGTTTATTGGTCTTGTTTAATTTTTATTTCACTTGATCTATGGATAATGAAGGTGTTGAAGAATTAATATTAACCAGGTAACTATGGCAACTATACTATTCAAATAACATTCTTATTTATTATTAGCTTTTAGCATCAATTTATAAATCTGTTGTGATCAATCTCAGAAAAATATATGAACATGTGAATAAATAAATAGATTTTGGAAATAGTTAAGTGAATCATAAAAGCTTACTTGAAGAGAATTATTATTATTAAGTATTACAGATTTTAATTTCTGTTATTACAATCGCCATAGCAACACCTATCATAAAATTAATTGTTTTATGTTTCATATATGTTTGTTTATAAATTAATTATAAAAAATATTAATTATTATTAAAAAACATATGCAAAAATATTTATATCCATTAAAATGTATTAGAATTATAATATGAATTCTTTATTTTGGTTTAAAATGGAAAAATAATATTGAACTTGCAAAACAGGATTTCAGTTTCATTAGATCCAATTTTTTTTTAAATCTCTATTTCACTTACTAATTGGAGGCAAAAATTTTTTTGAACAAATTTCTCATTGAGTGAGATTTGAGTGATTTTTATAAGTCATTGTGACAATGGTAATGCCATCAATAATATCTTATAAATAGAAAGGAGACACTGTAATTTGGGTTCTTGTAAGTTTTTCATTGCCAGAACATATGCGTTTAGATCTTTAAAAATTTATTAAATTTTATTGTTTAAGTGATTAATTTATAAAACAATGTAAGAATAAAAATTTTAACTATTTGCCTGTTCAATTGGGGCAGATTGCTGAGTAAATTCCAGAGGAAGCAGCAAGAATGAGAAAGAAAAACCCATCAAAATGCATTGTATTGCAGGTAAACTATATAAAGATATTATTTGATTAAAAATCCAGAATTTAATGTATTTATTTGTGATGGATATAAACCCCCATTTTGTGTCTATGGATATCATATTTCAGATCAAGGAATTTTACAAGATCAATTAATCCAATTTATGTGTGATTTTAAGCAATTTAAATTTCATTTTCATAATTTGGAAAGAAAAAGTTAGTATTCATTCTTCACTTAATTATAGTTGGATTGTGTCATTAAATGAATTTTTTTTGCACATTATTGTCAATGAAAAAGAAAAATTAAAACCAGTGATGTGTAATTTTGCATCGAATAAGTATCTATTGTTTTAAATGCTTGGATACATTTATATGTTTAAAATAAAATATCAGAATTTAAACATGAAAATAATTGGATGCAACTCCATGAAAGTTATTATCCATGCTTATCTTCTCTACTCATAAGGAAAATCATCTCTACACCTTAGGATCGAAAATAAAGAACCAGAAGCTATGATGGATCTGTGCGAGTGAAAATAGAGACTTTCACTTAGGTGGTATGATTTCTATATATATATATTTATTAAAAGAAGAGTTTACCTTTTATTTTAAAAACATAGGCAAATAGTATGTATATATATGTGGGTATGATAGAATTCATGATATAAAAGGGTCAGAGATTCATTTTTGTTATTATTTAAGCTCTTATCTGATGATATTTAATTTTTTTGTATGTTTAAGATTTAACTTGGAGATTTGGATAGAAAAGAGTTTAAATGTAACAGATTTTTTTTCTTTATGCTTCTTTAATTATTTAGAGATTATATTTATAAATAAATAGAGATCAATTTTTATTTTTTGATCACATTTTTTTATCATTGTATATGCTATTTAAAATCTCTCCTTCTGTTTTATATATATACTATTATTGTCTTGCAACACATTTTTTTTAGATCCATACACATAGATTTTATTATTTTATTGATTTTAGTCTATTGCAAACATCAATTGTTTGTTCTGTTATATTTTCATTATTACTGTTATAAATTTTTATTATAAACCAATAAGTTTAGAGTTGATTTAAAAATCTGATGAATCTGTCTAATTATTTCTTTTGAATGTGTAAGGTAATTTTGGTACTTAAAGTTTGATCCAAGTTCAAACTCATTTTGGTAAGTGAAATAGAATTAAATATATATTTTATACATCATTTTTTAAATCTGATTACATATAAATTTTATATTTGTTACTGCATTTCAATATTTGTTTACTTATCTAAGTCAATATTACTAGTAAAATAATTACATTAGTTCAGAGTTGATTATTTATTTATCTTGTCCAGTTACAAAAATCTTAATAGATTTTGTTCTGTCATTAATCAGAATGATCTGTCTTAATTACTTTTTAAATTTCTTTGAAGTGGATATCATAAATTTATTGACTAGTTGAACATATTATCTTTGGCTTGGATAATTTCCAATTATCATCATATATAGTTTGTTACAAAATCCAGTTTTATAATCAATTGATTGGAGATTTAAGTAGATGAATAATATCAGTGATTGTAAGTCAGTAAATATCAAATAGAAACCTACGGTATATTTTATATAACATGATTGGGTACTGTAAAATGTGAAATTATCTAATAGAATTTATTGATAATAAATTCTTCTGGAGTGTTTTATTTTAGAATATAACTGAAGCAATAATTGCATGTCGATCTAATGTATGATATGAATGAAATGTTTATATTATATTTAATGTTTTATTAAAATAGATATAAAACTGAGCAAAGGTTAATTTAGACATTATAAATATTGTGTAGTTTAGAAAACTTTCTCAAAATGTAATTATAATCATTTAGAAACTAGATGATTTTAATAGAATGTTAGGATTTGCATTACTATAAATAATATTAGATTAGAGGAGTATGTCAGAATTTAGTTGTTTATTGATTCAAATTTAGTTTTATTCAATTATCAATCAAATAGATCTCTTAATCTTATATCATTGTTTATGGTGATGATGTATGGTTTTACTGCTTATTGCAGCTTACTTTGGAATTGTAAATAAATTTGTTGATGTCTGAGGTAGTGATCTCGTTTGCTTTATTTCATTTTAAATATAATCTGAATAAATTTGATTTTAATAGAAATTATTAGTATTTTATGATAGTGTAGTGGATAATTTAAATAATTATGTATAAGAAATATTGTTATTGCCTAGTGTGACCAATAGCTGAGCTAGGTAATTTTACACAGGTTCTAACAGAGTTACTATTTGTTAATACACGTTTTGAATAAATTTTAAGGGATTTCTTTATGGCAAATGTTGACTGAACAAATGTAGAGAGGTATTGAGATAGAAAATCTAGTATTATTGTGACAAAATAACTATCCAATGCTAGCTGATGATGATCATGTACAAGTGGCAATTATTATAAATGCCAAGACATTCCACAGTTCGGCTAGATCTATATTATTGTGAATGACATCTCAATTCTGAGACACAGTAAAAAATTTTATATTATCATCCCATATTATAATCAATAGTCCATTGTAAAATTGGACCAATGATCAGGATATGTTTTATTCAAATTAGATTGATCATCTTCCCAGCATCATCATTATATATATATGGTTATCAACTTGAATATAAACCAATTTACATACTTTGATAATTTTAAAGACAAAAAGATGGACTTGGTTGCTGAGGTTATAATACAGACTCCAATATGTTGCTAAAGCTTTAAGCAAGTTAAAAGATGGAGTATTTAATCATAGTGAAATAACTACTGCAATTAAATTAGCTGTATGCAGTCATTATTTTACCTAATTTATTGTATGGAAGTAAAACTTTTATACTAAATCAGTACAAGATAAAGACATTAGAAAAGTTTTTTTAAAATATGTTTCATAAAATTTTAAAAATACAATATCATGAAATGAATCAACATATTCTTCAACTTATTGGATGTCATATTTATAGAGGCCACCATAATAAAATTAGACTTTCATTGAATTGGCCATGTAAAATAAAGAGCAATGCAAGATTTTCTAATAGAATATTTTATGGACAACATGATTTTCATAGAGGTAAAACTCATCTATATTATAAGGATTATCTCAAAGATATTTTAAAAACAGTGCAATGCTGATTGTTTCCATTGGGAAGATGTGGCAGGAAATAGAATGCCTTCGAGAGCTATAATTATACATAGTATAAGTTGCATTTTTATATTGGGCTATTTCCATCATCTAATATGAGTATTGAATGTCTTTAGAAAAATTTAATTTAATTTTAATATTCCAAATACATTTAGCTGTTAGTGTTAGTAATAGCACAGCAAACAAGTTAGTATACGCACTTGTTTTGAGAGGTATTATTTTTCCATTTTCTTCAGGTGTTGCTGTCCTGACCAGTGACAGTACTAGCATGGGAATCAAATCTGGGTCCTTAGATTCTTGAGTATTGAATTTTAAGATAATGTTCTAATCAACTGAGCCATCCTGCAGCTAGCTCATACTCTGTCTCAGAGTCCAGCACATTTACTTAACACATAAACATAACTCTAAATTAATGGTGATGCAGTGACAAGAGAGAGAAAATAAACCAAATTACAAGCAAGCAAACATTATTTATTTACACACACATATATATTTAACATAATATAATATACTAAATTTCACATAAGAGCATATAAATAATAACTTTAGACTATAGTTATAATAGTCCTATAAATTTTTTTTTTTTAAAATCAAGTTTTTTTTTTTTTTTTAAAAGTATATTTACTACGTTTTCATGATTGTCAGTTTCCAACCGGTTGGCTTTTTGGTCTCCATTGATGGTTCCAGGGCTTGTTTTCCATTCTTTGTGCTGACAATGGGAGAGAGAGTTTGTGGCTGTATCTATTTACAATCCAGGCATTGTGTTCAGGCGAGGTTTCAACTGATTTTTTTTGTTGAGGGCTTTTAGGGCCTGAAGCCCAGATGAACATCCTATGGTTGTTCAGCAATGCATGTTTCTAGATCTGCAGCTTTTGCATTGATGTTGACCATAATTGATTGGCTTACTATAGCATTTGCAGTTTCGAAGTATCTGGATCTCTGGAGCAATGAATAATCTAAGAGCACAAATGAAGACCAGAATGATTCAACCACCAAATGCAGACTAGACTGATTTACTGATTGCAGACCTGACTAAAGAACAATTTTTTCTCTTTTTTTTTTATCATCTTTAATTAATGATAATTTAAATCTATATTTATAATTAATTTTTACATTTCCTTAATTGATTTTTACATTTCATTTTAATCTAATCTTTTGCTTAGATTAATCTAATATCTTATTGTTCAAGAATCTTGCAAACTTGATGGCATTCCAAAGCCAATGAGATATTTTCACAAAAGTTTCTTTTACAACAAATTTTATTTTAATATTTTACATTTGTTTATTTTTAGCCATTTTATTTAAGAATTTTAAAAAGGAGATGCTGAGTTTTAAATCTTGTTACTTTTACTTTAGGCTCCCCTTCCCTGCTCTTTAATATTAAAAACTTTCTTTTATTTTAAAAGAAAAAGATGCTGCAATACTTTTATTTTCACAAGTTTGCATTTTTTAAAAAAAAACTCTTTAAAAATATATTTTTTTCTTTCTATTTTACTATTCTCACTTTTTTTTTTTAAAAAAAAATTTGATCATTTATTTTTAAATGATAACATATGTAACACAGAATATGTGTTTTTAACATATATATTTGCTAGCAGTACATCACCCACCTCTCTATTTGAAAGGTAAAATGTGTCAGTTTGATTCATTTTAGCTCTGATATTTTACTATTATTTTTTAGCTTTACCATATGATTTTTTCATTTTTATTTATTTATTTATGTTCTATCAAATAAGCTTTAGAATTGCTACAGATCAATAAAGCACAGATAGTGACCTTTCTTACACTACTCTTCTTTTCAGGCCATAATCTACATTGATTCCAATGATTATGTCATATGTGATAAGCACTAGGGGCAACATGCATCATTATGATATGTACAGGAGAGTTAAATGCCACAGGTAGCAGAATATATCTTGCTTATATCCGACTTACATCATAAACATAAAAATTTTAAACTAACTTCTATATTGGAACTTTTCTACCAGCCAATTGAATGAGGCCAGGACTTTCTCCCTTGGGTCTGCATCCTAGAAGATAGGGTCACTGCGAATGGCAGTATTCATCCACTGTTCCATTTGGCTTATGCTAAAATGAGACATTATGAAATTTTATGAATTTTTCTTCCCATGAAACTAATTTGCAGCTTATGCTAGTATTTTTCCAGTGCACATATTTGAGATACAGGATTGGGACTATTTCTCCCAGATAATTTGAATGGGACCAGAGTTTCTTTGCTGGACTCTCATCCTGGAAATAAAGGAATCTATCCCCCTTTCCTGTACCATGTCTGTTATGGGTACTAGATTCACATAGTGATAGCTTACATTTTATACACCTTTCTCACTTTATCTATACACTCTCCCCATGACTATCAACCCAAACACAATCTACTCTTACATGAAAGGTTATTTTACAAATTTTTTTATTTATTCTTATTCTAGATTTTTATTTTATTCATTATACAAAATTCTATTTTATTTATTTACTTTGCATTTATTGATTCTAAAACTCTTGTTTTATTTATTTATTCTTTATTTATGTTATTGATTCTCGGGGAAAAATATTTTGTTTTACTTATTTTTAAATATTTTAAATCAAACAAAGTGAACTCAAAACAAAAACCCCTCAATTCTTTATAATTTCTCACTTGACAACAAATACCCCCAATAATAAATTTATTTATCTTTTTGACTGCTTTCTCTCTTTTTTTTATTTACATTATATTTTTAATTATTTTATCAATATCATAACTTGTTTGCTTTAGTCTATTTATCTTCTCACACTGCTCACCAATTTCATTTTTATTACAATTTAGCTTTTATTTTAAATTTATTTCAAACTTTTTTTTCCAATTTTAATTACGATTTTACTTTTAACTTTGATTATGCTTGATCAATTTATAGTGCTTTTATCCCACGTTTGGCACTATTTGAACCAGGTCTATTAAAGTGCTTTACTCTTGCTGGGATTAACTGGGTTTAAACCCTTTTAAAATATTTAAAAAAAAATAAACATGGGAATGGACTGGTCATTCAAGCAGAATGGAGAATACATTGATAGCAGAGCCATCAACAATATCCATGATCATATCAAACTATGGAAAGCATAATCTGATCACATTTCCAGATTGTGACCCACCTCAACTGCTGGATCCAAACCCCTGCCATCCAAACATTTTATTTGTTTTGAGGATCAACCTCAGGCACTAGCTAAACATAGGTTATATTGTCAGCATGCTTCAGATAACAGGCACACAATCCAGTGATTGATATATTCCATGACTACCTCACACTGTCTCAGAGTTCAGCACATTTACTTAACACATAAACATAACTCTAAATTAATGGTGACATAGTGACAAGTGAGAGAAAATAAGCCAAATTACAAGAAGCAAGCATTATTATTTATTTACACGCACACATATATATATTTAACATAATATAATACTAAATTTCACATAGGAACATATAAATGATGACTTTAGGCTATAGTTATAATAGTCCTTCATTAAAGTTCATTTCATTTAAAATCAAGTGTCCATTTAGTTATTTAAAAGCATCTTTACCTAGGTTTACATGATTGTCAGATTCCAACTGTTTCACTTTTTGGTATCCATTGATGTTCCAGGGCTTGTTTTTCATTCTTTGTGTTGACAATGGAAAAGAGTTTGCAGATGAATCTACTTACAATCCAGATATTGTTCCGAGTTGGTTCAGAAAAGTTTCAGGTGATTTTCTTTTTGTTGAGGGTTTTTGGGGCTTTGGGGCTTGAAGCCCAGATGAACATCCTACAGCTGTTCAGCAACACATGTTGATAGATCTGCAGCTTTCCCATTGATGTTGACCACATCAGTAATTAATTGGTGTACTACAGCATTTACAGTTTCTGAATATCTGGATCTCTGGAGCAATGAATAATCTAAGAGCACAAATTAAGACCGGGATGATTCAATCACAAAATGCAGATGACTGATTTACTGATTGCAGACTCGACTACAAAACATTAGCCAAGATGCAACTTTTATATCCCTCTCTCCTTTGTACTTTTTTAATATCATCTTTAATTAATCATAATTTAAATCTACATTTTAAATTAATTTTTACATTTCCTTAATTGATTTTTACATTTCATTTTAATCTAATCTTTTGCTTAGATTAATCTAATATCTTATTGTTCAGGAATCTTGCAAACTTGATGGCATTCCAAAGCCAATGAGATATTTTCACAAAAGTTTCTTTTATAACAAATTTTATTTTAATATTTTACATTTGTTTATTTTTAGCCATTTTATTTAACTATTTTAAAAAGGAGATGCTGAGTTTTAAATCTTGTTAGTTTTACTTTAGACTTTCACCACCTACCCCCCCCCTCTTTAATACTAAAAACTTTCTTTTATTTTAAAAGAAAAAGAAGATGCAATACTTTTATTTTCGTAAGTTTGTGTTTCTTAAAAAAAAAAATTTAAAAACATATTTTTCTTTCTATTTTACTATTCTTGCTTTTTTAAAAATAAATTTGATCATTTATTTTTAAATGGTAACATATGTAATGCAGAATATGTGTGTTTTTAACATATATATTCACTAGGGTACAATATGTTTAACAAATAGATAGTCACTTTGTTCCTTCAACTAAAGCAAAGCTTATATTTTGTTATAATTTGTATTATTGACTGTATTTTATTTTCTAAAAATAATCTGTTTTCATGGGTATCATAACTTATGTAAAATTGATTAATGACTCAAGGTAAATAATTATTTATACACATACCTTTTTGTTACTACATCTTAGCCTGATCTCAATGAAAAAATATGAGAAACAGTGAAGTAGTAAATAATCAATAGGCAACAAATGAAAAAACATTCAGAGTTGAAAACAACCCTTTTTAATTAATGGACTAATGATAATGCTTGATACTCCAATTAGTTATTTATAGATAATGATAAAATAGAAATTTATACATTAAATAACAAATACAAGTCTGTTATATATACATATTAAATATATATAATCACATGTATATATTCTAAATACTAATTTTGAAAACTTTAAATAATAGTTTGACAAAAGACCACATCCAAATTATCATATAATTATGCAAATACAGTTGTTAAATTAATACCGTCTTGAAATAAATTATCATAAATTATTAAATTATGTATTTCAGCAGACTTTTAAGTACATTATAAAGTATTGAATATGAATGTCAATTATTTAAAGTAAAACTTAAAAACCAAAAAGCTTGTATGTCTTATGCCCCAATTTAACAATATAGAAAGTTATAAGCCAATAAACATTCTGGTATCCATTGATTACTCTGGCTAGCACTGAGTGGTAATATGTATAGAGAGTTTTGCCTGTTTTAACATATAGAAAGTTAATTATAGTACTATTTTTGTCATTTTGTTCTGCTTGAATATAATTTATTATGACAATTAGATATAAAATTGTTATTATGGTCTTCAATAAAAATGCAGCTTTGTAAATGAATTGTTTGATAACCATCCATATAAATATTATTAAAGTGTTCCAATTCTAAGTATGGCTTGGTATATGTAATAATTCTGTTAAATGGCTGATAGAAATCTGACTTTTCATATGAGTTCTTTGAAGATGTTCTGTATAAATATTAATAAAACTTTCAAATTTGAGACACTGCTTTGTATATAAAACTGCCGTTAAGGTTTTTGATAAAAAATTTGAAAATGTTGCTTATAATTAATTCAAACATGAATTTGCTAATCATTCACTGTAGATCTAATCTAGGAATGGGAATGGCAAAACTAGATTTGTTGCTCTGTGAAGCTTCTACTCTTTACCTAGATTGCTCAACATTAAAAAAAATTCTCCTGATTTTCTGATTAACTGCAACTCTTTTCTCATGGTTCCCTCAATTACTTGTCTTCCCTTTCATAGAATCTAAGCATGTTTACCATCCTATTATTTCATAAGGATTTTAAGAGTTATTTTTGAATAAATTACAAGTTTTTAAATATTTTGATAATAACTTAATTTTTATTTTTTATTTTAATGCAGTAATAACTATCTTCATACAGTAGTAACTACTCAATGCAAGCTATAATCAATGGATATTGAAAGGTTTGTGCATCAAAATCCCTATCTAGTGCCTATTCATTCAATATACTCTAACTAGTTTCTAGTTTGTGGCCTTAATCAGTAAGGAGCTTTGGAACTGAAAGCACTGCACCTATATCTTTATATCACACGCAATTCTCCAGCATCTATCTTTTAACTTTTTAGTAACAAAATAAAAATACAACAATACTTTCAATCCAATTTCATTTGCTTGTATAGTCATAGAATCTAATTTAGTATTTCTACATTTTCATGTTTTTGACTTTCTTAACCAACTATATGTGGTACTAAAATATCACATTATCAATCACTTCTTATGCTTACACAAGCTGTTAATAGAAGTGACTCTTTCCATACAGTGTAATCATAATAAATGATCATGTGGTATTTTGTTGATTTGGTAACAATCCTGACTGAAGCATAATGGTGACTATGGTTATTAAAAAGCCCAAATCACCAAAATGTAAAGATACTGAACTGGGTTCAGATCTATGATTTTACAAGCGAATGAGTTTGGATTAAAAACATTATTGTGTTTTTATTTGGACTCGTAGCTTTATAGTTAACTAGAAAAGTAAAAAGTAGATTCTGGAAAGTTGCATTTGATATAAAGATCTAAATGCAATGCTCTCAGATCCAAGTCTAATCACTGATGAAGGTGACAAACTAAAAACTAGTCTGAGTATATTGAGAGTAGGCACTAGAAAGGGATTTTGATGCACAAACCTTTTAGCATCCATTGATTACTATTGCTTGTACTGGGTGGCACTACTGTATGGAAAGAGTTGTTATTGTTTTAACAGTTTGTGTAAGCATAAGAAATAGTGATCATGTGATGTTGTTAGTGGTTTATTTTTTTGTTTTCCAATAAACAAGTTATATAGACAGTTTATAATAGTAATAAGCTTATACCAATCTATCAAATTTAATTAGTTTGCATCAAAATCAAACATGCTTTAATAATAATAAAATCATATAAATAAGATTTAAAAAAAAAAAACAAGTCAAAATTTTAATTAATAAAAGTAGGCACATTCTTGTTTTTATATATATATGCTCATAGAAAATAAATAAGTTATTTCACTTTCTAATTAAAGATATGTGAAAAATTAAAAATAAATAATATCTACAATAAAATTCTATATATACCATAATATTCATCATCATTTGAAACAAAATCTTATTTCAATGTATGTATATACATATATATATATATATATATTACAAAGAAATCAAGTCATATGTCACATGACCTAATTTAACAAGCTTGTATTACAAATGTTATATATAGAGCTTGCAAATAAGCTCTTAACAAGCTTTGCAGAATATCCTCAACCCCAGACCAGTTTCTGCTACTGGCTTCCTCAGTGAGGTGCTAGGATATTCAAGCATTACATTAAAAATACCAGAACAAGTGTAGCATTTTATCTAATGGATAACTATTATGTAGAAAATCTGAAAATTTCAGATATCCATATGTTTTCCAATCCAGCTATCTAACTTAAATAGCCATATGGGACTGAACCAAGTTCAGATACACCATATATTAATAACTTTAGCAATATAAAATCACCAAAGCCTTAATAGCAAAAAATAAAATTACAAAGAAATCAAGTCATATGTCACATGACCTAATTTAACAAGCTTGTATTACAAATGTTATATATAGAGCTCACAAATAAGTTCTTAACATGCATTGCAGAATATCCCCAACCCCAGACCATTTTTTTAATCTAATGCCTGAATATCCTAGCATCTCACTGAGGAAGCCAGTAGCAAAAAATGGTTTGGGATTGGGGATACTCTGCAAAGCTAGTTAAGAGCTTATTTGCAAGCTCTATATATCATTTGTAATACAAGCTTGTTAAATTAGGTCATGTGACACATGACTTGATTTCTTTGTAATTTTATTATTTGCTATTAAGGCTTTGGTGATTTTATATTACTAAAGTTATTAACATATGGTGTACCTGAAATTAGTTCAGTCCCATATGACTATTTAAGTTAGATAGCTGGATTGGAAGACATATGGATGTCTGAAAATTTAAGATTTTCTACATAATAGTTATCCATTAGATAAAGTGATGGACTTGTCCTGGTATTTTTAATCTAATGCTTGAATATCCTAGCACCTCACTGAGGAAGCCAGTAGCAGACACCAGTCTGAAGTTGGTGATATTCTGCAAAGCTTGTTAAGAGCTTATTTGCAAGCTCTATATATAATATATTAATATGCAAGTTTTTATAAAGAAAAAATGTAAATACATTTTTAGGATTTACCATAACAACTAAAATAACTATTAGATGTTTTAGCTATTAATTATTTTAACCTATCCAAAGTTTGGAAGAAAATTAAATTAAAAGATGAATGAATAAGAGAGAGATAATTAATTTGACATGTTTTATAAAATGTTTCCATAATGAATGAAAGATTTATTATTTCATCAAAGTAATTAACATTTAGGCTTTACTCGAATCTCAATAGTATCTCTGTACTCCGTGTGTGTTAACTTGCATAAGATTTTACTATTAGTAAAATTTATATATGATTGTGATATAAATTTCTATAACAATGTTCTGAAAAAATTATATCCTGTGTAATAACTATAATCTATAATGTAATTAGTCATGTTATGATGATTCAATGTATCCATGATTCCATAATTATATAACTATGTGAGACAATTAAAAAGATACTACAGTTTTCATCTAATAGACAGATCTCATTCATTAGTAAATGAAAGTTTCAGAAATCTAGCCTGCTAGAAAACATTTTTGTAGACTAATATATGATTTAAAAATAGTTATATAGTTACCATTTAATAAAGGCATCAACAGACTTCATAATTTCAGCAATGTTCTATCAAGCTTTAAGCATATTAGTAAGTTGTTTCAGTGATACCCAGCTATCATATGTGTTGGCACCTTATACAAATAACTGATATAAGTAAAGTCAGTAATCAAAAACAATAGCTAAATTAGGCTCATGTACTTTATCAACATGAAATATAACACCAATAATTATCAGTGCTCAGACAATATTGTGGGTTTGCATGGCAACATTCTTGCAAGCAAACAACTCTGTTACCACAGTATATTATAGAAAAAAGTGACTTGCAGAAAACATGAAAAGATCAAAGTCCTAAAAAGTTATCTATGTAAATGTATTTATGTTTAATGAAGCAAGAAAGGAGAGATTCAATATAGTTACAACCAGATCAAAAACTATAGATACCTAAAATGCTTAGGAATATGTATTAAAATTTGTTTCCTTTTCCACTACAAAGATGGCTTTTTAATGTGAAAAGATAAGGATGTTTCTTTATGACTATTAGAAACACTTGAACTCTTACTAAAAGGTTCAATTAGTGGGGTTTCTTATGGTATATTATTATTAAAGTTCTATTTAGGGGAGAAAAAAACTTGACGAGATAATAATTAAATTTGCTTAAAGTAATATTTTTAGCTACTTGTATTTAATAATGAAAGCACTCCACCCTTGTGTTAACGCTCCTTTATCTATATATTTCAAACTCCAAGTCTTTGATATTTCATGCAATTTGGTTTTTAGAATATTTATCTTAAAGTTAAGTTAATAAACTATGTTAGAGCCATTTTAAATGAATTCTTGTAGGGATTTTTCTTATCTTTATCAAAAGTATCATTCTGCATAAGTACTCTGTTTGTAATACTAGAGAATAAAGACTGAATCCAAAACTCTTAAAACAAAAAAAAATCAGTCTATTATTATTTTATTATTTTTTTATCATATTATATTTGATGGTTCTACTTTATTTTTTTGTTTCTATTACCTTATGCTGACCTTTTTTGTTTCAAAAGGATATTAAATGTTCCGGATAATTCTAAAATTTTTATTCACAGTATTTATCTTCTTCAGTATATTATTTAAATCCCTTATTATAAATTAAAATTTGGAGAGTCTATTAATTATCACTCATAAAATGTTATTTTTCATAATCCTCGAGGCGGATTTATTTATGGAATGACTATCTTACTTTTTACTTCTTTCATTTTATAATAATTTTTTTTTTTTTCAGTTGTTTTTTTCCAAGATTTTTTCCACAATACCTTTCCTGTTGAAGCTTTTTCCTCCAGTTAAAATGCGGTTCCTGTTTTATAAATAAATATATTTTTACGGATATTTATATTTCCACATTCATAAATACACACAGTAAACGCGTGTGTCCATTCTCCAAACTAGATTTATATGAATATTAATGTCATAAGCATACATACTTGTATACGAATTCTAACATATAAATGCATACGTATATAGTTAATAATTTATAAACATCAGATTTAACTTCGGGCAGAAAACTTTATAGCATTTATCGTATATACCATAACACCCACATGCAGGACTGGCTCAATAATTTTTGGCGCTCTAGGCATATTTCAATCTTGACGCTTTTCTAATCTATGAATACCCCTCTTATATTAGATATTTTATGCACTGAATAAAGCGCACCTACATTCGACAGCTCTAAATATATGCATTATATTTAATTAAAAAATGATGGATAAATATTTCTCTGTAATTGAAGTTGGCTGTGGTGATCCCAATTTTTTGCACCGTAGATGATTGCCTATTGCACCTATAGCTCGGTCCAGCCCGCACATATATATTATTCTCCAAACTAAATTATGCCAAAAGCGGATGCTATCTACATGTATACACATATATCAACATACAGTCAATAATTAATAATTAAAACACTTACCTGATCTACTTTCGGGCAAACAACTTTATAAGGTCCCTTGGATATGTACATACTCCTATTAAAAAAAAAAAAAAACGCATACACATTTTTTTTTATTAAAAAAAAACAAAAAACCTTTATCTCTTTCTTTTTAACTTTCAAGAAAAACAAAGTCTTATTTAACTTCCCTACTTTATGATAATACGTAACGTATTTAATATATAAATTTGAATATATACACTGAATACATTACAGCAATAATTTATTAAGAAAGACGGGCGAGATTTTTTTTATTTTTTATAATAAACATTTCAGATAATAAATAATTTTCTACTTGATAAACCATAAACTCACTGAATTAAACGAAAATAGAATTTTCCTTACCTCTTCTAAATAATGCCATGGTGAAACAGTTTATTTAATAAATCAGTCTGCCACAACACGGCAATCCAAAAACGCGAGACACCATGTTGATGTTTAAATCATATAGCGGATTCAGTGTAGTACATTTTTTAGAAGAAAAAAAAGCATCAAATACTCTTTCAATAATATGCAAAAAAAGAAAAACAATAAAAGACATCATTTATTAATAAGTAACAAGCATTTTCTAAGATTATTAAAACCGGATAACAGGTGAATCGAAATATCTCGAGATTCACCGATGCGATTAGTTGTCTAAACGTTATTGATTTGGATTTCAAATTTGAAAAAAAAAAAAAGTCAGCCCCTTTTTGGAAACTACTACTTGATTTGAATTAAAAAGAAAAAAGTGTCCACGTCACGCAGGAGTGATTTTACGAAAACATCTAAATTACTATTTAAGAATATATAATTGGGTGTTTCTTTTTTTAAAAAAAGAAATACAAGTTTTTTTTTTTTACTAGCAGGCATTTCAAAAACATTAAATCATTATTACTACTATTTTAACAATTGTATCTAGGGGAAGATATAAATGCTAAAACATCACTTGAATGAGGATTGCATGTTCATTCTAAAATCTGAGTCCCTTTTTTTGCTCTATAAACAATTATATATTTTTGCAATTTATTTTTTATATATTAATTTATAGATAAAAAAAAATGCATTCTGAGATAGTATAAATTTGTTGAAAGAATCTTGGTTTAAAATTCAGTCTCTTAAAAGAAAGTCAAGCAATATTCGAGAAGAAAAAAGAGGACATATTTACCATAATACTGCCATTAATTTTTTTTAAAAAAAAAACTTTATTGTTCTTTAAATCGATTGAGGAATTTTTAGCTCATAAGTTTGACATTTCCAATGCTGAGCAGAGCAGTTCAGGGCAGTCTAAGATTTTTTTTTCTTTCTAATGTCGCAATACTATTATTAAATTTAACTTATGCACGTATCTGTTAAATAATGAAACTAATTTCAATATTAGGAAATTAAAGTTTTAATTTTATAAAAATAAAAATTAATAAAAAATATTTCTTTAAAGTGGAATATCTTTATGTAATCGAATTAAATGTATTAAACATATTAATGACTTGTTGGAAGTTTAACCATAATGAAAAATATTGCTGATTTATTTAATTTTTTTTTTTTCATATGTGTTATTTCATTCAATACACCTTAATTCTTTTTTATGTAGTTTCAATTTATGACTAAACATTTAAATCATGCATCAGCTAGATTAAAAAACATTAAAGAAAATATTTTTTATACTTGTTTTTGTCTATTTATTTAGTTTTTCATTAAATGCTAAATTATTTCTTACATGTTTAAAAAATGTTATTCCAATTTTCAAAAAGTGTTTTTTTACAAATATAAATTAATTTTCATTATTCCTATGATTTTAAGTTATTGTAAATAGTAGTTGAATATAAGATAGTGACATTTTTCAAATGCTTTTATTTAGCTCAGAAACTCTTGTTTGTTTAGGTTAGTTTTATAATTGATTTTTAAAATAATTCTTTCAAACACATTGTCTTCAAATTTTGTAAGTTGAGTAATGCAATGAAATATTTCAGGGTTACCAGTTATTTGTCTAATATAAGCTTATCAGCAGCCCAAATTTCTAACATGTATATATCATTTTGATAAGCCTTTAGTCATGAGTGCAAAATGGTTTTTTTTTTTTTAAAAAAAAAAAAGCTTTAAAAAGCATTTGTGATTTAAAACAGAAATAAAAACGAATTTTAATTTCTTTTGATTTTAAAAATTGCTGCTTTAAAATGAATAAAATTTCAATTTCCCTTGACTGTAAATGTTTTTTTTTAATAACAAAATGATATTGGAATCACTTTTTAATCTACATGAATTTCCTTTCAAATATTACCAAAACTGTGATATGGTCTTTATTGCCATTTTAAAATTTGAAGAAGAATTAATAAAAAGATCCCAATACTAAAAAGTTAAAAATAATATATATATAATATTTTATAATACATACATTTATTTATTATGCAATAAAAAGCCAAAAATAATTTGGTAATGATTTAGAGTGTGCTCTTGGCCATTTTGAATTCTAAGGACTGCCCCAAACCACCGCTGACACATTTAAGCAATAAATGACATTGAATAAACTACTTATGGTTGCAATATGACCATTCATTACAAAATTGTTATATAAACAATTAAAAAATTAAAGTGCAAATTTTATACAATTATGCTTGATCAAATCATGTAACTAAAATATACAAAATATAAAAAATGGGAAAACTGAATACATTTCAAAATATTACAAACTTATAATTTCTAAAATATAAATTTTAAATACTTAAATGGAAAAAGTAAATGAAAAAAAAAATAATGGACACATATATTAATTTGAAATCCACATGTTCACTAAACATAAAATTGATCAAACCAAGCTTATAATTTTGAAATACTAAAAGTCTATAACTTCTAAAATACAAATTTTATTATAATATAGGCCTATAACCACATGTTAAATAAACATAGAAACAACTTCCAAAACACATTAATTCCATAATTAATAATAAATCACATTTTATCTTAATATTAGCCAAAAAATAATTGTCTAATATAAAGAATATGAATTTGCTGGTGGATAAATTTTAAAAATCTAAATGAGAGAGATTTAGTAATTAAATTTCTCAAAGATGCTAATGCTATCTACTGATGATAAAAATGTTAGTATTTATCTTATTTAAAAACCAATAACTCTTTTACATTTGAAATAAATCAACACATTTTTATTAAAATCTGTAAATGTTTTTTAAACATGTTTCTATGTTCATTTGTTAATGGTGATTTCAATATTAATAGATAGAAAATTATGTAAATAAATATATAGATTTGTATCAATTTCAAGAGCCTGTAAGGTCCTGATGTGAGCAAGTGTATATCTTATATTCATATCAGGAGATAAATGTGAATGCTATTTTTTCTTATCTTCATTTTTTTCCTAACCACCTAAAAACAAAGAAAGCATCCAACATCAGAGTTTCTTTCTGGTAAGAAAAAATCCAATTAATTGTAAAATTAATATGCTTTATTTTATATGGTTATGGGCATATATTGTAATAAAATTAGTATTTTAGAGCTTATAAGCATTTAGTTTTTCAAAATTATAAGCTTGGTATGATTAATTTTAAGTTATTTCAACATGGCTTATGGGCATATATTGTAATAAAATTTGTATTTTAGAACTTATAAGCTTTTAGTATTTTGAAATTATAAGCTTGATATGATCAATTTTACATTATTTCAACATGTGCTTATGGCCATATATTGTAAAAAAAATGTGTATTTTAAAGGTTATAAGCTTTAGTATTTAGAAATTATAAGCTTGTTTTGATCAGCCTTCTGCATTTTTTGGACAATACTTCATCTCGACAAAAATATCCTTCCTCTTCCCTACATACTTTGGTGCTTTGTGCTATTATTGTAATAAAATTTGTATTTTAAAAGTTATAAGCTTTTAGTATTTAGACTGTTCTCACCATTATTTTGGAATTCTAAGGACCATCCTAAACCACCACTGACACATCCAAGCAACTCCATATGGATTATTCTATGTCATTTATTGCTTGGATGTGCAGTGGTGGTTTTGGGCAATACTTTGAATTCAAAATCACAGTGAGAACATTCTAAATCAGCACCAACAATTGTTATCTTCAATCATAACTGAAGTTTTATATTGAACTTGAAATAAAAGCATAGGGCACTCAAAAATTAATTAATTCAATCATTAATTTTTACAACTAGTGATTGAATTACTTAATTTCTGGACATCTTACACTTTTGAGTTAAATATAAAATCTCCAATTGTGGTTAAACAAAACAGCAAATAAAATCTTTTATTATAAAATTAATTTTGTATAATTATGTGAACAATTTGACATCGTCGCTACATAATGATCTCAAAACTATTATTATATATTTAGATTTATTTTGAATATTTAATTCTGTTGTCATAAAATTTTCATTCATATGATTTTCATGTATTTTTTTCTTCTTATCTTAAAAGTAAGCAATGAACAATATACCACGTGTTCCATCTTTTGTCCTCTTTTGTTTTTAATTTACATGAATATATTTTTGCCATATTACGAGTCAAGAATTTGTTTTTACATATGATTTTGCTTTATCTTATGCTATAGTTTCATGTATGACATAAAAAAAAAAAAAACTTTTAATTAGGAAATGTTTAGCTTTTATTTATTTATCAGTAAATTTGAATAAAACAAAAACAATACTTTTTTATACATTTATTTCACATTTTTTAACATTAATGATTGTAATAAATATTTTTTGCAATGCTGTAATGTTTGTAATTGTGCTAATATTTCATTTGTTAATAATTATTGCTATTTAAGATTATTTTTTATTGGTTATAAAATGTCATGAATGAATCACATTAGTTTGTTTTTTTGTTTTTATTTACTTTAAATTAAATTTATAAGTGCTTTATTTATCAAAATATTTACATTGATCGGCTTTATTACTATTTATATTCATTGTTATAAAATTTTTCTGTATTAAAATATTTCTATTTGGAGAAACTCTTCTACTTTTGTAATGTCTATTCTATCTGTCTTATAGAATTATATAATAATTTACTTATATTGAATGTATTCCAAATTCATTTTTTATATATATAAGTAGAGGCACTTGAACTCAGGATTTTTTAGTCTTTATAAAAAAAAAGATGTTCAAGTCCCTCTACTTACATGTATAAGATATGAATTTAGAGTACATTCAATATAAGCAAATTACATATTGCTTTGGAAATATATTATAAGTTCAGCCCAACTCTCTTTTATTAATATATGGAGTGGTCCAATAAAATGAGAGGTTAGATTTACTGACATGGATATGATTACAATATCAAAATCCAATTAGGGCTTTGATTCTATCTAGAGGTCACAGTGAGAGAAAAAAAACTTATTACATTTATGAAACAAAAAAATTTTTTTATTAATAAAAAAAATAGTGTTACACATAATAAAAAAAATAACACCTATAGCCACAGCTCTCTTGTTTATATAAAATATATACCTTTTCATTTGCAATTTCAGTTTTTCCTAATAGAGTTTCTTCTTGAAGGCTTCTAAACATGGGCTTGCTTAAATTTGTTCTTTTCTGGGTCTGTAGCAATTCCAGGTAAATGAAAATAGCAATTTTTGTCCATTTAGTTTTTCTCTTGAATTTCCAAGTGAGACAAGAGACTCATTGTTCTTTGTTGAAGGCAAGGCTGCAGACTGCTTAAAGAGAGTTTTACCTTCCTTACATTTTCTTCCAGTAAATTTAGATTGCATGGAGGGGGTGATGCCCAGCTTCTAGCTTAATCTAGCATATGGTTTTCATAGTAGAAACCATTTTAGTGCTAAACTTATAGTATGCTAAAAGCTGGATTAACATTTTCTATTATTTTCTTCAATACCTTGGTTAAGATTCCTGCTATGTTATGCCACAGGTTGGTAAAAGCTTCCACTTCTTTTTTTTCAGCAGCTGGATTAAAACTTCACTGCTTTCTTTTCAACAGCTAAATTAGCAATAATTTCTTCTATATTTTTCAACAGCAGAATTAAGATTTGACTGCTCTCTTCAACAGTTAAGTTAGCAATAATCTCTCCA
Source organism: Epiperipatus broadwayi (assembly GCA_028023455.1). NCBI lineage: Eukaryota > Metazoa > Onychophora > Udeonychophora > Euonychophora > Peripatidae > Epiperipatus > Epiperipatus broadwayi. The sequence goes on from JAQFVV010012411.1 coordinate 11,827,918, forward strand.
GACACTTGGGTATTATCACTTATTCACACTCTGACATGTTTTTTAGAACAATCTTGTCCATAAGCCAATTACAATCTGTCTCTTACATTATCACTTCATGACAACAAATTAAATACAATTTCTTAACTACAATTATTTAGTTAATTATCTGCTTAATCATAGATTAAAAACAAGTTAAGAACAAGCATTTAACAACATAAAATTATTGACATTCCTTTATAATTAAAAACCAAATCTTACAAAAAAAACAACAACAACAGCAACAACACGATAATCTGTTAATTGCATTGATTTGATTTTTTTCATTTCATTAAATAGAGATAAAGAAAGGAAAACAACTCTGATAAATTAAAATCTACAAAATTATTAAAATCCTATTTTTGCTCTTCTCTCTTTCTTTTTATTTTTTTTATTTTTTAAAAATACACTTAAATATATTTAATGCTTGGGAATTTTCATACTATCATATAGGGATTTTACAATGATTGAGTTAAATAATGACTCTGCAATAAAAATAGGTCTAAGAAAATTTAAATATTATTTTCCCTGATTAATAAAATAATTTATTTTTTAATTCTCAAACCTGAGAAATATGTTGCCAACTATCTAATTGTTTATTTTTTTTCTAGTGCAGCTATGTAAGCAACTGCTTGCAATATATATATATATTGAACCGGATTGACATCTGATTCAAAGGTTTTACTGACAAAATTAAAAACTTTTAATTTCGTTAAGTTTCTAAAGTTAAAAAAAAAAGATTTTAATTATTAAAAAAGAGTAGTGTATTAAAACACCTACTCATTTATAGATCGTTTTAATGTTTATAAAATTGTTTTAAAATAGTTTTCTTATACCGCTTGTTTTTACTTTAAATCAATTTGATTAAAAAAACAGGCAAGGTTGCTAATTACATTCCTTTAGCTTTTATATTAATTATTTTAATTAATTCATTCCAAAAGTGAAGATTTAATTGTGTTTTTGTTTTAATAATCCCTGGGTAGAATTCTTAGATTAGATTGAGCTGGAGATTAATATTTTCCTTGCCTTAGGCGTACAATTCAACAACAAGGAAAGTGTTTTGTGGGAAATGGAGTGAGGTATAAATAGCCCTGAAAATTTGGAGAGTTAGTTATTAATTATTCTTAACTAGACAAGCTGTTTCTCAAGTGAAAGTTCGTATTCTTTTACGCACTTTGATTGCAGCCTGTTGTGATCCAGAGTTTTGACAGCACTTTGGACATTTAAAATCTTCAAGAAAATTCACCATTATTAAATCCTTTTGCTTGCAGCAAGATGACCAATACTGTACATGTTGTCATCACCAGAATGGTGTGCTAACTTAACAAAGGATGGATCCCTAACTTCCAAATCTGCTCCAGTAATGCCATAAACCTCTAGAAGAAGCTGAAATCTCTTTACATCTACCTTGCCATTATCAAAGGACCTGAAAATGAACTAAAAAGTGTGCACTCTACACAAACTGTGTTTTACCGAAAGTTAACTATTTGGTTTTATTCTTCCCAGGGTAAATTTCTTTTCATTAAATCACCGCTCAATCTAATTATAAATCTGTATTCCCTAAATCATATTTAATATTTGTTGTGATTTCTTATATTTTGCTGTGTGTCTTGGAATCTTAGTTTTAAGATTCCAAGTTTGCTTTCAATTTTCGTTTATTGGAGAGTGACAAGTGAGTTTTTCTATTTTTATGCCTAACTTTTACTAATGCTTTAGCAGTCATGTATATTTTGAATGCTTACCTGTAATCATTTTATTATTCAATAATTAATTTTAAACCCTGTGTTTGTGCTTTTGCAAACCTCCAAAAATCTTTTGGCTGGTGACTTTATTATCTAATTTTCCGCAGGTGGGGATTTCATTTCTTATATCTCTGAAAGCGTAAACTAGAATTGTTTTTCTTTGTAATTTAATAAGTCGTCAGCAGGAAGATAATATTTATCCCTTTTTAAATTACAGGTGAGAGAGACTTTTGCTGCTAAAGTATTTAAAACTTTTAATATTTTCGTACTCATGTGTACTCTCCGATAAATTTATTTTTGTATTTATTATGTGTGCTTTAAATTTATCAGAGCGTGTACTCAGAATTTGTTTGTAAGTTTATTTTCCTTGAAATTCTTGGGCATACATAACTGTTTTTTTAATTATTTGCTTGTCTCCTATTGAGACCTTTAATTATTAGGTTTTGCCAATCGTTTGGTTGGGATTCACCAGTTTCAATTGTTTTCCTTTCGTTTTCAATCATATTTTTTGGTTGTTCTTGGGGTAAATCAATCACCTTTATTTTAAAAATAATAACAGGTGCAGTTCTACCAACATAATGACATTCGTGGTCCGACACATTTTTCGGACCTCGGAAAGCTCGCTGGCACTGGTTTCGTTGATTTATTTCAAGAACATATTGTTTAAATACCTGAAAGTGAAAACCAATGTTCGAGTGAATTCTCTGCTGAATGAAATTTGCTTCCTTCCTTTATAATTTATTTATTAGAAGATCAGTTGGTCTGCCAGAGCTGTGCATTTAGTTTTTCTGGTACACACCTGAGGTAACCCTATTTATTGTATCATAAACTGATACTTCACAATTTATTTTCTCTTAAATAAAACTTGTCTTATATGTCTTCTCTTAATAAAATTGTTTAAAATTTATTTACACTTAATTTGGCTGACGTTTGTCTTAGTGCTTTGGTGTCTCAATTGTCTAAACAATTTTTAAGATATCTTGTTTCTCCCTGAGGCTAGTCAGCACAAACCATCATCATTATCCATTTTTATCACAGTAAATAAATCTTCCAGACACGTAGTGTTCTGGTCGCACCCTCTGCGATCAGAATAGATTGAGTGTCCGGTACATAGGATAGTAATTTTTAGCGCAGCCAACGTAGGGCTTCGAGTTTTCAAGCCCATGTGAGATTTTGTTTAGACAATTGAGAAAGATTTCTGGTGTAAGAGGCAAGATCTAGTAGGTGGAGGTTCGGTTTTCATTAATTATTGCATGTATTTTGGAGCAGTTTGATAGAAAGGGGTTCGTCTTCTTTTTATATGAAATAATTTAGAAACAGTAAAAAGCGTATTTTCTAAAGTCTGTCGGAGTTAATTTTTTTTTTTGAAGAGTTAAATATAGTTTGTCCTTTTATATGAAATAGCTTAGAAACATTAAATAATAAATAGCGTTTCTTTTAGATGAAAATCTTTCAGAGTTAATTTTTTAAATTTAAAAGTGTTTAAAAAATATATATATATATAGTTTGTCTTTTTGCATATAAATAATTAGTGAACAGGAAATAATTAATAAACAGAAAATAGCATCATATTCGCTTTTAGATTAAGTTTTTTTTTTTTTTTTTTTTAAAGTTAATAGTGAGTTTAGGCTTGTGTAAAAATGGAAGGAATGAAGAAGGTAACAGGGCGTCATGTTTAGAAGGAAGCCCTGTCTCATTCAAAAATGCTCAAATTGTGGGAAAAGAAGAGAGTGAGTCACAAATAATGATAAAGATGATGAAGTTGGTAATAGAAATGAAAATTCAGCAAGCAATGATGGCAGAGTTTAAAGTGGAAATAAAGGATGCAGGGCTAACAGGCAATGAAGGAAGAAATTAGTGAAGTTAAGCAGGGCAATAAATGAAGAAATGATTAGAGAAATGAAAGAAATGAGAAGAGAAATGATGGGAAAAGTGGAAGAGACTCAGGAAGTAGAAAAAGTAGATGTCATAAAAGATATAGAAATTGAAGTAGCACAGGATAGTGTTAAAACAGATAAGGTGGAAATAAAGTTAGAAATAAGTACAGATGGGTTACAAATAGAAAGTGTGGTGGAAAATTTATAAAAATGTAGATAAAGAAATAGAAGCAAGTTATAAGGTAAAGACAGAAAATCAGATAAAAGAGTCATCGTGTGAAACTAAAAATAATTTGGTTTTAATAACTTTGTTGTGAATATAAATTTGAAAAAAGAAAAGAGTTAAAAAAAAGATTAAGAAATGTGATTTTAAAGCTGAAATAGAATCCATCTATAGAACAATCTTATTTAAAATGTTAGGAAAATGGATAGAATATAAAAAATTTCCACTTACTAGTGTTGATATGATCAAAAATAAAGTAGGAAAGGAGGAAGAATCAGGAAGTTCCGTTAAGAAAAAGATGCAGGTATATGATGCTAGAAAGCAAAACAGAATGTGAAAGGGACAAGAGAAAATTTTATAAGCTAAGAAAAGACAAGTGGGTGAAAATAGGTCATTTCAGTAAGTTAGTAAATGGAGTAAAAAAACCGCCAGACAAAAGTTAAGGGTTCAGCTTTTAGTAATCAGACGGATTATTTTGAAAAAAAAAAAAGATTTTGTTAATGATTTATGAGAATGGAAAATGTTTAAATTGAAATATTGTTTTGTTTTTCATGAGTGTGAGGCAAACGTTTGGCCGAATTTTTACGAATAGTTTTAAAGTGTTTATAGTTAAAAAAAAAAAGTTACAGGAATGTTTTTTTTTGATCATGTATTGAGGAAGTTGAATCAGATTGACATCCGATTCAAAGGTTTTACTGCCAAAATTAAAAACTTTTAATTTCATTAAGTTTCTAAAGTTAAAAAAAAAAGATTTTAATTATTAAAAAAGAGTACGTGTATTAAAACACCTACTCATTTAGAGATCGTTCTAATGTTTATAAAATTGTTTTAAAATAGTTTTCTTATACCGCTTGTTTTTACTTTAAATCAATTTGATTAAAAAAACAGGCAAGGTTGCTAATTACATTCCTGTAGCTTTAATATTAATTATTTTAATTAATTCATTCCAAAAGCTGAGATTTAATTGTGTTTTTGTTTTAATAATCCCTGGGTAGAATTCTTAGATTAGATTGAGCTGGAGTCTAATATTTGCCCTGCCTTAGGCGTACAATTCAACAACAAGAAAAGTGTTTCATGGGAAATGGAACAAGGTATAAATAGCCCTGAAAATTTGGAGAGTTAGTCATTAATGATTCTTAACTAGACAAGCTGTTTCTCAAGTGCAAGTTCGTATTCTTTTATGCACTTTGATTGCAGCCTGTTGTGATCCAGAGTTTTGACAGCAGTTTGGACATTTAAAATCTTCAAGAATATTCGCTGTTGTTAAATCCTTTTGCTTGCAACAAGATGACAAATACTGTATGTGTTATCATCACCAGAATGGTGTGCTAACTTAACAAAGGATGGATCGTTAACTTCCAAATCTGCTCCAGTAATGCCATAAACCTCTAGAATAAGCCAGAACCTCTTTAAATCTACCTTGCCATTATCAATGGACCTGAACATTGACTAAAAAGTGCACACTCTATGCGAACTGTGTTTTACCGAAAGGTAACTATTTGCTTTTATTCTTCCAGGGTAAATTTCTTTTCATTAAATCTCCACTCATTTCCTAAATCATATTTAATATCTGTTGTGATTTCTTATATTTTGTCATGTGTCTTGGAATCTTAGTTTTAAGATTCCAAGTTTGCTTTCAATTTTTGTTTATTGGAGAGTGACGAGTGAGTTTTTCTATTTTTATGCATAACTTTTACTAAATGCTTTAGTAGTCGTGTATATTTTGAATGCTTACCTGTAATTATTTTATTATTCAATAAGTAATTTTAAACCCTGTGTTTGTGCTTTTGCAAACCTCCAAAAATCTTTGGCTGGCGACTTTATTGTCTAATTTTTCGCAGGTGGGGATTTCGTTTCTTATATCTCTGAAAGCAGTAACTAGAATTGTTTTTCTTTGTAATTGTATAAGTCGTCAGCAGAAAGATAATATTTATCCCTTTTTAAATTACAGGTGAGAGAGACTTTTGCTGCTAAAGTATTTAAAACTTTTAATATTTTCATACTCATGTGTACTCTCCGATAAATTTATTTTTGTATTTATTACATGTGCTTTAAATTTATCAGAGCATGTAATCAGAATTTGTTTGTAAGTTTATTTTCCTTGAAATTCTTGGGCAGACATAACTGTTTTTCTAATTATTTGCTTGTCTCCTATTGAGACCTTTAATTATTAGTTTTCACCAATCGTTTGGTTGGGATTCACCAGTTTCAATTGTTTTCCTTTTGTTTTCAATCATATTTTTCTGTTGTTCTTGGGGTAAATCAATCATCTTTATTTTAAATGTAATAATAGGTGCAGCTTCTACCGACATAATGACATTCATGGTTTGACACATTTTTTGGATCTCGGAAAGCTCGCCGGCGCTGGTTTTGTTGATTTATTTCAAGAACATATTGTTTAAATACCTGAAAGTGAAAACCAATGTTTGGGTGAATTCTCTGCTGAATGAAATTTGCTTCCTCCCTTTATAATTCATTTATTAGAAGATCAGTCAGTCTGCCAGAGCTGTGCATTTAATCTTTCTGGTACACATCTGAGCTAACCCTATTTATTGTATCATAAACTGATATTTCACAATTTATTTTCTCTTAAATAAAACTCATCTTATGTCTTCTCTTAATAAAATTGTTTAAAATTTGTTTACACTTAATTTGGCTGACATTTGTCTTAGTGCTTTGGTGTCTCAATTGTCTAAACAATTTTAAGATCTCTTGTTTCTCCCTGAGTCTAGTTGGTGCAAACCATCATCATCATCCATTCTGATCACAGTAAATAAATTTTTCAGACACGTAGTGTTCTGGTGGCGCCCTCTGCGATCAGAATAGATTGAAATGTCCGGTACAATATATATATAGTAGATCTGTTAGAAATGTAGTATATTAGACTCTGATTATCTATATCAAGATAGCATGCTTTTTGATATTTATCATAGGAAATCTTATATAAAAGCATGTTTGTTTAATAAATTTGATTTCATCTTCCATTAATGAAAGATTTTTGATATAAGATACTTTATAAATGGTATCTAAGTTTATGACTTTGTGGAATATGTTATCTGTATATTTACATCTGTTTGATATTTATTAAATCCATCCATTAGCATTTTTCAGGAAATCTCCTCTTGAACAAAATTTTATATTGATTTCAAAAATCCCTGAAACCCTTTTCATTCACCAAGGTTGTTTTTATTTTCAGGATCATTGCAGATACAATATATTAAGAAAAATAGCTGTTCTGTATACAGATAAATTAGTTACAGTAGTTATTTTTGTATAATAAAATATCCAATAAATTAATTTTTTAAAAGCAATGCTGGACATCAATATCTAGATCCACTTCTTTACTTATAAAACTATTAAAATATTTAAATTGACTTCCATTTTCAAATTGATAATTATGCAAACAAAATTACTGAGGATTTTTCTTCTATTACTAGCTGCTAAACGTATGAGTTTTTTAACCTTTAATTATTAAACTAATGTTTTCATTCAAAACATTAAATGCATTCTGTAGATTTTTATTTAAACTGACAAATTACAACAATCATAAGCATATTGTAAACCCAGAATTTACAATTTTCTTCTTTTTCCTTCTTTCTTTATGCATTGATTTCTATATTTACATATATCATTTCCAATCTTCTTATACGCTTACTAATACTATCTTTTACACCAAAACTTTACTCTTAATAGTTACAACTATCCTGCAGTCATAATCAGAGCTATAATATCCAAATATATGATCATACAATTAATATATTATATCTATATTGTAAGGGTACATTTAAACTGACCGCACAATTGTCAAGAGCATATTATTGATTATAAGTTAATACGTTTGTGTAAAATTGTCAGTTAAAATTATATTATTGACAATACTGATTTATATGTATACCAAACCCTCAATAGCAAGCAAGTGAAAATCTTGAAAACAAAAAAAAAGAAATCATTAATGTTAAATTTTTTGTGTGTTTATTAATCCAGCATAAAATTCTATAAAGATCAAAATGATATCAACAATGAAAGTGAAGTGCAAACTTAAAACTCATGCAATGATAAATAAAACTTAGGACAATATAGAACACTTGGGTTCTTTTTAAGAAAAAAAGGCAAATAAATTACGCAGAGAAAAGTTACTTGATAAATTCTTAAAATCAATTTATTTGTCACATTAAACATCCTCAATATTAAAGTTCATAAGCCACTACAATTGTAATTTGAGGAAGTTGATTAAAGAACTCACCTTAATTCTATAAAGCTTATATTTTAATCCAAATTATAAGCTAGAAAAGAACAAATCATGCATGGCTAGGAAGCGATAAAACGTGTGGACGGAGCTGCTTACAACCAAGAGTTTTTGATATGATTATCATTTAAAATTAACATCCATGATCTCAAGTAAAGAAATTATCTCAGCATAGGATATTTATAAAAAAGTCTGAGTCACCAATATGAAGATCCAGATGGTGACCAAAGATTATCCGATGGACTACCATCCAGTTCATGCAAAGGAACTTTCTTAAAGGTAAAGATACTCAGATGTTTCACAATTTGAACTACAAGACTTTGAACTATGGTTTGACTATGCTGGATTAATATCCCAAATTATATTATCCTTTTTTTAATATTCTTATTTCACTTGTTAAATTTTTTTTTTTTTTTGAAACAGAGAATCAATCCATACAACTGTCAATTATTTTAGAGGGAGGGAAACCACCAATTCCATTTTTTTATTTTTCATTTAATAATAAAATTTAGGTGCAGACTCCTAAACTTGCTTGCTAATTGATACATTAGCCTACTGACTTGAAAGAGGAGTCTTTAATTCTTATTCAGTATTAAGCACTCACACTTTGACAGTTACAATATTTTTTATGTTTGATGTTTGTATTTAATTAACTTAATTATTAATCATTTGTTATTTGGAATGTATGACTAAACCCTTGAATGATTGGTCTTTATGATACTTATGATACCAGAATAGGACGGGGCTCAGAATCTATAAGCATCTCTCAACAGATCACAAAATATAGACAGACTGAGTATAAATTAATGACCAAATGATTTCAGGGAATTTTAGTTAGAAGAGTTTATTGTTAAAATATAATTTTAAAATTGTCTTGAATGTAAATTTGAGTTTGTTAAATTGGAATGGGGAATGACCATCCTTTATAGGAATCAAAGGTATGGTTTAGTAAATAGTTAATGAACGCAAATGAAAGATGATCATGCCTATACAATCATTAAATGTTAACAACATACACCACTTTGTTATAAAAAATTATGAACAGTGATCATCAAAATTAATTTGTTAAATATTAAATCAAATTAGTTGTTTGTTGTTTGATTTTTCTATTTTTCAATTACTTACACTATGCATATATCCAATGCATACATCATAGATGGAATAATCATATCTTGAGTTTGAACTCTGTGACAAGCAAGAATCAAGAAAAGGTGAAATAAGGAAGTTATGCAAGTGTGAATTCCATCCCACTCAACCATTAATCATTGTGGAACCCCTTACTAAAACTTAGATAAATCATCAAATAACTGACTTGCTTTATCATGTGTATTCCCTACCCGAAATATCAAGTGAGTAACTATAGTTAAATATACCTCTCAAGGAGAATAATTCATCCATTATATATGCTACCCAAATCTGTGGGGCTCTTAAATAAAAGCATGATGGTATAGATTTCATCTCATCACAAATGGCATGACCAATTATGGGGCAATCTATTACATATGACTATCCCATTACATCTGGCATCCAACATGTTGGGCATGAACTCAGATGGTTATCATATCATACATGATAAAATCAATATAATGACCAGTTGCAATTTCAAAACCATTAGTAGTTGGGAATATGTTGGGAATATGATTGCATGCATAATATTCTGCCCCATTACAATATACATAAAAACATACATCTTAGCCTGACCACTATAAATAATCATTTTCCATTATTCTACTCTTAATATTTAGATATGTTGTTAAAGAAGTTGTATAGAAATGGTAAGTGCAAGATAGAAACATCTATATAAATAAAATCTAATATGGATATTAATATAAGTACTTGGAATTCAAATATAGATATTATAAAATAAGTAGTATAAATTCAAGAATATATAGAGTTAGGAATTATTGCTCAGATGAAGATTATAATAAACAAGTAGAATTGACAATTAAAGAGTATAAAGATAATGAATATCCAGAGAAAGTTATGGAAGAAAGTATAAGAAAATCAAAAGAAAAATTTAATAAAAATAAAAAGATAGTATGTAGAAAAGATAAAATAGATAAAAATGAATATATGGATATTAGAACTTATAATAATAGTATTGTAAAAAGGATGAATAAAATAATTGTTAAAATTAATAAAAAGTTTAATAATGTAATAAAATTAAAGATAAATAAAAGAAGGAAAAATATGCTTAATATATTAGATAATAAATATATAAGAAAAGTAGAAAAACACATAAATGCAGTATATAAAATTGAATGTAAGACAAGTAAAAGTAAAAATAAAAAAACTAATTATGTAGGTGAGCCAGAATTCAATTTATGCAATATTAATTCAACATAAGTATGATAACAGGTCACCTATTTATTTGCATTTATTAGAAACAGGTCATAGGTTTGAGAAGGATAATATAAAAATGAATAATTATACAAATAATAAAAGGATTAGAAAAATTGAAGAGGCAATATTGATTAAAAATATAAAACCAAATCTTAATCAGGATTTTGGGGTAAAGACAATACTTTTATGAATAATTATAGTTATTATTATTAATAATAGTTTGAATATAAAAAGGTTTAAAAAATAAAGTTGAAGAAAATGATGATAGAGGGAACTGTTAAGCAAGTATAAGAATTTTTGAAAATTTGTCAGCTGGTTTTTGGAAATAGGATTATAAAGATACAAGTATTTAGTAATATAATAAAAAAGGTAATTTATAATATAAAAAAGTTAATAATTAAATATATAATAAAAATAAAAAAAGTTTAGAAATAATTAAGAAAATATAACTAAAAAGATAATAAAATGATAAGACTAAATAGTAATTTTAAAATTATAATAAAATTGATTTAAAATAATTTAATAATAAAATGTTATAAATAAAGAAAATATAAAAATGGAAAATGATTATTTGTAATGGTCAGGCTAAGATGTATGTTTTTGATTATATATATAGATATAATGTATTAATTGTATAATTATATATTTGGATATTGTAGGTCTGATGATGACTGTAGGATAGTCAAAACTGTAAGAGTAAAGTTTTGGTGTAAAAAATAGTATTGTTAAGTGTATAAGAAGATTGGAAATGGTATATGTAAATCCAGAATTTAAAAAGATGTTTTTTTGATTCAAAATAAAAAAGTTCACTATTAAAACTGTATTACATCTTAATCTCTGATTTGTTAAGTCATTTATCTATAAACAGTTCCAAAAACACTGCCATAAATATAATCGAAACAATGATGGAGCAATTCAAATGTCTGATTTTCTACTTGTAGTAAGAATACTTCCTTTCATTTTATTATAAAGAATGCATAATCTGAATAAATTTTGGTTGAACAATTAACTAATTTTAAACAATGCCATAAACATTAAATAAATGAGTTAAATGACTTGCCCAAATCAATAAAAGCTATAAATAAATCACTCTGAATTGTCTGACCAAATGTAACACTGTGTGTGCATATATATGTCTATTTTAATCTATGTATTTGTTGTAATTATGACCAGGTAGGAAGTGAATAAAATCTTCCAAAGTGTAAACATTCTAGAAAATAAGCACATGCAAAATATGCATTTGAATTTGCATTAAACTAATACCTGACAATGTATGTAGATTTATACAGATTATTCTAGTAATATAAAAGCTGCTTAAGTTTACCCAGTGTGTATGAGCAAAGAAGAAAAGGAGGGAAGATACACATTGTAATGATGATGTTTACAAAGAATGTGCATGAAATAGTTTAAGTCCCATCATAAGAAGATAAGCTTATGCATGCGCAGAATACATATGTACATAGAAATTATGTTGGTCATTATCTAATAAGATTAGTAATTGTATTTAACTTTATACTTATTTTTTACAAGTTAATAAACTCATGTTGTTAAAGTTAAATTTCTTGTAGAATTTTACTTATAATAAAATTTATTGATGCGTACTCAGCTGGTATTGTCAATAATATCCCTAGGTATTCAGCAGGCTGTGGCAGTTGACATTTCAACAGTTTGTAAAATTTGTGAGTATTAACTTTTAAAAAATAATGGCATTGCATAATAACTCCATTAGCGAATTTGATATTAATAACACTGTGTTTGGAAAACCTGCATTGAGTATGCAAATTAATTCCCTTATCCTAAAGTTCTTGAGGGCATATCTTATCAAGACATTAACAAAAGAAATTAAGCATGCATTTTAAACATATGACATAGAAACTGATGGCCTGTCTCTAATTCAGAAACAGAAGTTAAGTGCCATGTGAAAAATTTTAAGATTAGGATGTGGGAATGCATATACTAACTAAAGAATGCAACTAATACTGAGCTGGACAACATACTTCTCAATCTGTTATTACAAAGAATGAATGACAGTAAATTCTGATACGTTCTTATGAGTGAGCCTGCCTTAATTTTTTACCTTTTCTTTTGGAAGTTTAAAATGCTTTTCTAGAAATTTATCCTGTTGCTTCAGTTAATTTTCTTACTATATTTATATTAAAAGTCCTTTTTGCTTCTAGTCACATTAAAATCACATTTAAGAAGTTAATATATTCAAACAAAAATATCCATCTTGCATGGTGTTCAAAACCTCTTGTTTAAAAGACGTTTACCTCCTATAGCAAACATATAATTTTAAAAAAAGAAAGGGTTAGAATTACATTGGATTTTATCATCAGTGTGGTTTCCATTACTTAGTACATGAAAATTTTCATTTACTCTTTAATTGTTGCATGTCTATTGTTGTCTAGATAGTATCACTATAATCGATTCAAGAAACTGTGTATGCATTATTATCTTTGTCATACTAAGTTACTTGGAAAAGTACTTGTTTTTGATTGTTACTATAGTTAGTTTATTAAAGTTTACACCATTGTTTTATCCTTATTCGTGATGTGCAAAACGTTTACCACAAATTAAGTGTTACTATATATATATTAAAACAGATGCTGTTTCACATATATATTTAGAAGATTCCCCCCTCCCCACGAAATTAAAAAGACTAATAATATTTTAAATCAGACTATTAATATTTCAAAAATAAAGACTAATTATACTAAATATTTTAAAGAGGAGAAAGAAATAGTGAAATTTGACCGCAATTGAAAATAATGCTTTGGTCAAATTAAAAGAAAAATCGAACTTTTTAAAATGAAAAAAAAAAAGGAAAGCAAATACATTTATATTTGCAATTAAAAAAAGTATAAATATTTCTTTATTAAAATTAATAAATTCAAGTTAAAAATCAATCAAATAAAAGAAATCTTCAAACATTAAAACTCAGATTGAAGAAAACTTCTAAGACAGAATAAATGTAGGTGTCAAATTACCGTGCTGCAGACAATAAAAAATTAAGATTCAAAAACACATGAAGGCAGATAATCAAAAATAGTCACTAATTAAAAGTCTGTTCCTGCCAAAGAGAAACTGTCCAATGATCTAGGGGATTAAAAAATGTGGACAAGGATGAAAAAACTGCTACCAATGGAAGAAAAGGGACATGTAAGGTAAATCTGTTTGTCAAAACGAAAAAATATATTGTGGAAAATCAGTAGAAGAAGAAGATGATGATGATGATGATGATGATGATTATTATTATTATTATTATTATTATTATTATTAATTGATTCAGAGACACAAGATATAGCTACAAAAATACTAAAAAAGTGACTAAATGAGACCATCAAACAGCCTAATGAAAAATCCTAATATGACCATAGGCTAGAGACTGCTTATTCTCTCCATCTGAAAATTATAAGAATTCCAAACCTTGCCTAGAAGTTATGTACTGTTCAAGACAGACCCTCAGTTATTCAGTAATGCAGTAATAAATGAAGACATTAAATTTAGAAGCAATTAAAAATGATTAATTACAATAAGATATGAATTAAAATTATAGCTATTAATTTTTATAAAACAAAAGAGAGAAAATGTTATATTATTACTCTTAAGAAAAAATTTCACAATCAATTATTAACTTCAGTCAAAAGTTGATGATAGTTTTTTTTATCTTTATTTAAAAATGAAAACAAGTAATGAAAAACATTATTATTAAAATCACTCACACACATATATATGTGTTATATATTTCATTAGTTAAATGTCAATTATTTCATAAAATTTAAGATATGTTCAAATAATAGAAATACTTCTAATAATAATTATAATAATTATTTCAAATGAATCAGCTAAATTGAAATGTCAATCAAACATATGGAAAAATAATAAAGTGTTATATGAATCATAAATACTTATGCATGTTAGCTACATCTTAATAAAAACAATAAAATGTATGTGTATAAATATACATCTATGCTGGATTAGATTATAAATGCTCCACAAATTCCAAATTGATGATATTACCTGCTCACCTAACTGTAATGATTCTTAAAAACAATACATTTATGCTGGATTGGATTATAAATGCTCCACAAATATGGAATTGCTGATATTACCTGCTCACCTACCTGTAATGATTCTTAAAAATAATAAAATGCTATATGAATCATAAATATTTATATGGATGTTAGCTATACTTTAATAAAATAATAAACATATGTGCATAAATATATATCTATACTTGGATTATAAATGTTCCGCACGGAATTGCTGATATTACTTGCTTACCTACCTGTAATGATTCTTAAAAATAATAAGATGCTGTATGAATCCAAAATGTTTTTGTGCTTGTTATATATATCTCAATAACAATAACAACATGTATGTGTATAAATATACACCTACCTGAAATGCTTTCACAAACCCGAAATAATAATTGCTATACTGATATTATCTGTATATCTACTCAAAATGTTTTTACAGACCAAGAATAAATGATTACAATCATTTATGTATTAATATAATATGTATAACTTCCTGAAATGCTTTCACAAACGCAGAATAATAATTGCAATACTGATGTTGTCTGTATATCTATCTGAAATGCTTTCACATACCTGTAAAAATAATTGAACTATTGATATTATCTGCACATTTACTCATGTTCATCTACTTTAAATGCTTCTATAGACTTGAAATCAATACTCAAAAGCATTTATTTATAAATTGTGTGTGTGTACCTGCTTAAAATGCTTCTACAGACTTGGAATAAATAGTTAAAAACATTTGCATATTAATTGTATATGTATATCTATCTGAAATGCTTATATCAACCTCAGAAGATAATTATGAATACTTACATATTATTTGCATCTCTACTTGAAATTCTACTATCAGCATAAAAATGTGATTATTAATACTTTTATATCAATTGTATATGTATATCTACCTGAAATGTGTCTTTAGACTTCTTCTCATCATGTGAACAAAAAAAATGGGTTTTTGGTTGAATAACCTACCTGAAATATTTCTAGACTTCTCATATAATCTATATTAAAAGGATTTACTAATGAATTATTGTTAATAAAATTGTTGTTATTAAAAATTAATCTAATTGTTTAGTTCCATTTTTGCATCACTAATTAATTATTCATTGCATCTTGTTCACAAGAATCTCATGCCTCCTGAGCTATGTTTGGCATAACCAGATGATGGCAAGTAAGGTTGTAGTGAGATGGAACTCTAGTACTTCCATTTGGGAAACCAAACACATAAATTTCTAGCTGCTTCCAGTCTCTATGGTGCTAAATCCTCTGATGAACAGGAATTATTGTTGTTGGTGGAGTGACATCTACATTAGGGAATGCCAATCGATAGTTCCTTCCTGCAATATGCTCATCAGGAAATAAAACCAATGAAGAGTGATGGTTCTTGTCCAGTTACAATATATATATATATATATATATTTATATATATATGGTTCTTGTCCAGTTACAATATATATATATTGTATATAATATATATATATATATTGTAACCCCTCACACCTATCACCAACACTAACAATTACCCGGGGGTGCCAATTCTATGGATCATAGAATAAACTATCAATCTAACTTTATCCTAAATTTACTCATGAGGCTCTTAATTAAAGTTTCACCTTAAACTAATTCAGTTGAGGGATACAGAGGTGTATGAGGTGTACAATGTACATTAGATGTGGGAGAAAATATTGTAATTAATAAGAATAAACATCTATCAATTCTATACTAAACAAAATTAAATTGGTAAAATTCTACCAGATAAAATTTAACTAATTATAATCTATATATTCACCTCCTCCAATCATCCATATGTACTGAACAACCTCTACCATATTAGAAATTACACCAATAACTAAAAAAAAAATTTTTTTTAGAAACTGTAATGTATAACTAACTGGATCTAAACTCAAACTAAACCTATCATTACTAAATTTTTAATTAAACACTAATCTAATCTAATTAACTGAACTAATCTGAATTAAAATTGAAGATCTCAGGGAATCTGTTATATGGCATGGCTTAAACTAAAATCTCTCTCTCAATAACTATTATTTTATATTATGAAAATAATAATACAAACTAATCAATACCCTAACTAAATAATGGTAGTTAGATAATGAAAGAAATTAGGTACATTTTGATTTCAATTCATCATATAAACAATTACTAAATAATAAAACCTTTTAGACAAACAGTAGATAATTGGCATCTCATACAGTGTTTGGATCAAGGAAATCAATATCATCATATTTGGATATTTATCATAATTAAATGAAAATACAATTATGTCAATTTAAATAAAATAAATGTGTGAACATGTGTGGAAATATGAAACAATGAATGAATGCTATAAAAGAATTCTAAATACAAATTTTGAGTAATAAAATATTTATTAATCAAGCAAGAAAATAGCTAAACAAACATTTAATCTATTTCACAATTTTCATAATAATAATAACACAATATGCTCTTGAATTTCAAAATTACACATTTTATCTATCCAAACCTCTGGATAGGTTTGTGAACACCTGATATTTGTAATATCAAATAATAAATCCAAAATAAAACCATATATTTTATTATAAAGGAAATGGTTTCTTAGTTATCAGCTTCTTCTGATACATATAAAGCTGAAAAAATATAACCTTGTGCTCCTATTAATCCATTACAAAATTTATCTTTTATTCAAAATTTGGTTTTATAACACTTATTTATCCATCAAATTAATAAATCTAAGACAAAAAACATGGATTAGATATTCTAATTATGCTATAAAATAAAATTAATATTTTGCATTTTACTTCAAATGCCCAGTAAATATAACTAAAATAAATGGGTTTGAAACCTAAGAATAACATCAACTAGGTTTTGCAAAATGAATAATAGCCCCATTACTTTAGCACATTCTCATCAAATTATATCTTGCAAAATAACATAAAGAATTACATTAATCAATATATTCTTATAAAACCATGTCTTTCAAAATAAAACAAAGAATGTCACTAATTGATATATCTTGCCCTTGCAACACTGAAATAAAGTTTTCTATTACATAACTATATTTTTTTATTTTGCCAAAAAAGAAATAACAATTCTATTCATTAAGTATGTTTTATCATTGCCTGCTTACTTAATCAAATGATGATTGAATGATAAAATTAATGATGTGAAATCTAAATGATCACTATAAAATATTTGAAAATGATAATTTAAATTATACATTAATAATGGATTTTTCCTTCTTTCAAAATAACACTTTATACATGGGTCTGTATTATGCTGTGTGTCAAAGAATAAATAATTAATTCTAAACAATCTAATCAATCTAATCGGTTTGCTTGTGAAGTTAAAATATGATTACAATACTACGAAGTCAATGGTCAATTAAGCTTTAATTACTAACTTTGTTACAGTTGTTTTGTAAGAAAATCTATCCTGCCTTTATTCTTCTTTTATCAATAAATTATCTGGCACTTGGCTATAGTATAAGCTGGAAAAATATTCAATAACACATGGGGATAAAAGATTTCAACAATTCAAGTCAGATAAATATCAACAATAACTTTCAAGTCTACTTCTGAGACTAAATAAACTCTTCACCAAATAAACAAGGGGATAATATATTCAACTTCAGATACTTTAATTCATAATAAATATCAAAACTGGAGGATTCCATCTACTCCTACCAAAAACATTTCAATATACAGAAAATAAGAAATAACTTGATCCCATGCCTACTACACTAGGAAATCTACCCATGTTTAAAGATTTAAATAGCAAAAAAGGAGAGCTTACTCAATCCAATAAATACTATAAAACATAGCTTATGGCCACAAAATACTTTTCCATTCAAACATAATAAAGAACAATAATTCTCTTAAATAAATCACTAATCCTTCTAAACAATTGACAATCCTCTTCCTCCAAAACTGATTGATTATAAAAAATTTGCAAATGACATCTTATAGCTAAGTTTAATAATGTACACACACATGTATAAGCATAATGATACACAGACCATTTAAAATCACAGTAGCAAATAACTACTATTATAATATTAGTTACTAATTCATAAAGATGATAAAGAATAAATATTTCATATCTGATAATATTTAGGACTTGGTAACATTCTAATAATGGTTAAAAAAAATAAAGCAATAATTACTGTGGGCAAAGCAAGACAAAATAATTTTTTACAGTGCATTTATATTAGCACACCTCTAAAGTAAAATTGAACTTAGATAACTAGTAAAGCTGTATATTATAGATAAAATAATTATTGAAAATAATGGTTTTCTAATCTATAAAAAATATATATATACAGTAGGATTTAATACAATGAAACTCTTTTAAAATAATTGTTTACCCCTTTCAAACTATAAAGGGATTCTTCCATTTGTTTGTCATGCTCGTGTGTGTTACTAACACATGACCAAACTTATATTAAAATAATAACAATAATATAAAAATTACCAGCATAATGTATTCTTTCATTATGCTATTCATGAGACGTTCTTGAAGAAAAAAAAATTATACATATGACAATAATAGATAAAATAATAAAACATTTCTTAACTAACACTAACTGTCTAAATACTATTAGATAATAATAAAGTTCTTTTCTTCTTTCTTCTTAATTGAAATGAAAAGTTCATTAATAGTTTTTACATGACTATCCTTTGTCACATCTCCAAATGAATAAGAGTAATACTAAACAGTAAACACATAAGGATAAATATTGACACAAAGTGGCACATTCCTGCAGGAGAAACGAAACAATGTTACTTTTAATTTAGAATAACAGGTTCAATGTTTTTAACTATTAGCTAATGAATTCCTGTTAACGCTGTGTATTAGGAAACTTATTAAGCAATGCATATTTACGACGTATAAAGTAATATTTCATATTTCATTCCTAGGATTTAAAATGCATTTAATAAAGTGAAGACATAAATTTATCCATTTTATAATTTACTTCTCTTATTAGTTTTAAGAAACATGTAAATATCAATAGTCTGCTCATTTGCACATTTAATCTTGTATTTCCTTCTATAGGTAAAAACAAAGATAGTTATGGAAATGTTCCAATAATAATTAAGATAAAATTAAACAATTCCTACGTGTTCTTTAAATCTCCTTTTATAATTAGCATAAAATTTTTTAGAAAGAGTTCTGAAAATATTTAATAACAGTTCTGCAATTATTCCCTTAAAAATATAACTAAGACTTGAGAAAAATAAGTAAACACACATTCTTCTTTCTTCTGTTCTGTTTAATTTCAAGTTTAAATTAGGCAAATTTATAATACTAATATTCATTTCCATTTTTATTTTCAACAGTAGCAATTTAAATCTAAATAATATAATATATAGGCACTTACATTGTATCTCTGACGATGGTTGAAGAATTTAAATAGCTAGCCAATGATAAGACCAATGTATCTTTTAAGGTAGATTAAGTACACATATTTTTGCAACAATAAAATATGTTACTTTCAGCTTGAATTTTGGAAAAGAAAAATTATACTATTAAACTTTGTTTAAAATGAAAACAGTATTGGAAGACCTTTAGCAGTTTGTAGCTGGCCTAGTAGTCAGAAGGTCAAAAGGTAGGAGTGGAATGGAGAAGTGGAGTCTAGTTAATTGTAGTGGCAATCGTTTTTATAGTTTTTTTAAAAGATTACATCATAATTTCTCCCATCCAATAATTCAAGCTCTGAAAGTTCAAAGGCCAACTGACAGAAAAAACGATTTAATTTATGCAAGAAACTTTTGTTAAAAAAAAATAAGTGGGGAAAAAAAATTATTCTGTCTTTTAAATAAATAAAAAGAAATATTAATATTAAATTGAATTAAGTATAAAATATTCTGTACTTTTAAAACAACAGAATAAAACTAATATCAATTGCTTTAATAAATAAAATATTTTTTAACATAACTATTGTATAATAATTCATTAGTTTAATGTCCAATTAATTCACTTAAAATGTAATTGAGCTGGTTTTAAATACTATTATCTATGAAATTAAATAATTGGGTATGAAATGTGATATCTAATGATTTAATGAAACATATGAATGAAAAATGAAGTTGAATAATGATATTGACATACATGAATATTTACTAACAATGCACTCTAGACACTAAACTGATATGACTATTTTAATGATGATGAGTGAAACATACTTCCCTGTTTATTCTATAAATTAAAATGTGTAAAGCAAATGAACTAGAGAATCACTCAAACCAACTCTATCTATTTGTGAACAAACAAAACAAATGAGCACCAACTTGACTGGACTGACTATGTTTATGACAAGCCACCCCCCTATCTTATCATTAATTATACCCTAAAGTAAGCCACCAAACATCTAATAAATTTTAAATTGCACCTATAAATACTTCTAATCATTATTTTAAATCATAAATAAAAAAAATTTAAAATTTTGCGTTATTTCATTTTTTTTAAAAGTAATATAATATCAGATGTTACTGATATAACAGTACACAATTATAAATAATATTTCTGGTGCCAAACCAGAAGGTCGCAATATATATATATGTAGTACTTTTTTAGTGTCTTCACTTATATTACCAATTGGGATTTGCTCTGCTTTGATATATATGTAAGATCTGGTTATACATGACTTATTATTTAGTTATCTAATACAGCATTGATACAGTATGCCTATATATATATATATATATTGTAATGGAATATATGTAATCTAAAGGATCTCAAACAAAAATACACATATGAAGAAAGAAGGCCCCAAACGTTAGTGCCAACATGTAATGGAATGTGTATCACCAATTGAAATGGCCCCAATCATTGGGGAAGCCAAAGGTAATGGAATCACGATTGCTCTATCCTCATAAACAAATCGTAATGAATGAAACCTCACATTTTAGGCATTAAATATAATAAAATGACTATCAACAGTTCTTAATTAATCATGTCCGCATGTTAATGGTGCCAAATGTAATAGAACGTATTTATCATCCAATTTAAATAATATAAACATAGCAC
The DNA here is from genome assembly GCA_028023455.1 of Epiperipatus broadwayi. Classification (NCBI taxonomy): domain Eukaryota; kingdom Metazoa; phylum Onychophora; class Udeonychophora; order Euonychophora; family Peripatidae; genus Epiperipatus; species Epiperipatus broadwayi. The sequence goes on from JAQFVV010012411.1 coordinate 11,849,436, forward strand.
ATCATACACATATACTGAGAAAAGAATGCCCAAAATGTTGAATGACAAATATAATAGATTGGAATATACATATAAAGAAAGATCTTAACAATCTAAATGAATCCAATTGTTGAAAAAGCCAAATATAATAGATTGTATAATTTAAATGAAGAAAGATAAAATTATCCCAATTATATTTAAATAAATTGTTTATATGCCCTTCCAACTAGCTATACATGAAATAAATCCAAAATCATACAGAGCAATAATAAGACCTATCATTATAATTTATTCTCAGGGTTAATATGATTAACTAACAAAATATATATACCAGAAACAAAGGGAATTTCATTGAATCTAATATACACATCAAATAAGTAAACTTATGTATATCTAAATATATCAATGAACATTGACTTGTGTAAGTGACCTAAAGACTAAATAATAATTGAAATACGAAATTATTCTCCATTAAGTTGTGAATTCAATAAACTTCATAATGACTCTGGCACTAAAAAGAAAAATAAGAATAAAATATTAATACTCTTCCAAATAAAATACAAAGGCATTATTTATAAAACAAATAGTACATCCTTTATTTCTATATTATGGTTTGATTTTTAAGTAGTATCAGTGTTTTAAATAGTTTTTAAATACAAACCAAATACAAAAAAAAAAAATAAAAATACATATATACTTGCAATAAGTATATATATATATATTAAAAGACAAAGACATATTTGTGTTCAACAAGTATACATTAATATAAACACAAATCAATATTTATATTTTCCAAATATTCCAATTTAAAAATAAAATAAAATAAATAAAAGTATATTATATACAGCAAATATATGAATTGTTGTTTATGTTTGCATAAGAATTACTATATGAAGTGAAAATGAAAATAGATAAATAAATAAGTGAATAATTGACTGGTAAAATATTGTAAATTAATAAAATAGATAATAGATATGCTCTCAAAGCTAGGTTAATCGATTAAGTATCATTACATCAAAAGAAATCATCAAAATTTACTCCACTACATTATAAAAGGTTTATATATTATATCCACTTTTGGACTATACTTATTTCTACAAGCATTGAATACTTTTTTTTATTATTTACAATGAGGCTCACTCAGGCCTATAAATAAATATAACATATCTTTGACTACTTAGTCATTTAGTGCTAACTTATAACTTAATATGAATATGAAACTTATTTTACCTCATTTTGTTATTTGTTATTTTGTATCCATACACACACACAAATATATAAATATAATGACAATTTCTAATTGATAAGTAACCCTCAATAAATTAACTCAATCTAAGATCTATCCCTAAGAACATATCCAATTATCTAATAAATTAATAAATAATATTAAAAAAAAGAAAAATTGAGTTATATAAATCATAAAACTTTTGATAATAAAATTTGCAAATATAAATTTCACTTATTAAAATATATATATAATAACCCATATGCAACCTAAACTTAGAGCTTTACTTACAAATTTCTAATACTTAAGTGTTAATTTTGACATTTATTAAACGTTTTTTTTTTAAAACAAGACGCTTAAATAGAACAGAATTATATTTATAAAAACATTTCATTTTTCTAATTAAAAAAAAAAAAAAAGAATATCGATCTCAAAAATATATATAAACATATCATTTACATTAATAAAGTTATTTACTACCTTTTCAAAGTTCAACTTGTTCCATTGTTTTATTCCTTTATATTTCTTTAATATTCAAATGCATTCTAGCCAAGGTTAAATTTTGAAGAAAATATCACGTTAGAGAAAATTATCAGTTTCCAAACGCATATATATATATATATTCCATTTTTCTAAAGATTTCTCTCCTTGAAAAAAAAAAAATTGACATGTTGAATCCAATATATTAACCAATTTTAGTTGCTTCCAAATTGTTATTGAATTTACCATTATAGATTTTTTTTTTTAGATAGCTATCTTACATTTCAACACGATGGAATTTATATGTTGAGCCATTGCTTAATTTCCTTTAATTGCTAGGATAAGGACAAGAAGAGCACAGCTCTTAAACTGCGATAATATTATTATTCACCCTTCCATTATTAAGGTGTTTACATCCAATAGATTATTCAATTATTCTCAAGAATGGCGATTCTGAAGAAACAAAGTACAACTAATTTTCTTCTTCAGTTTTTTTAATAACTCTCTTAATAATGGCTTCTTTTTCTGTTGTTGTTGTTTTCCCATGTATGCCAGAAAATGCAGTTTTGAAAACCATTGTTACATATGTTTTTTTTAAACAATTAACATTCAAAAAATAAAAATATCAATCATATAAAAAATATTAAATCGAAAATTTATTTGATAGCTTTAAAAATATATATATACATAAATAATAACATTGCATTTTTTTAATAATCACTACAAATAAAATATTTTTTTTTATAATTACCAATTTATATGTCTTTATTTATCTATAATAATTAGAACATATCAGTATTACTATTAAAAATCTCACCATTAAGAAGAATAATAACAATTAAATATTTAAAGTGATGTACCATCAACAAATAAATAAAATAATAAATCCAAACAACAATAACTATAACTAATAACCATAAACAATAATAATACTCCATATATAAACATCAAATCAAAGAGATTTTCTTTTAAAACAACTAATGATTTTTTTAAAATAAAGGTAGATTTATCGATCTTTTATAATACTCCCTAATCATATAAAAAATGTCTTTGCAAATAACTAATTAATTATGATATATTGAAAAACTTCTTAAATTTGTAATCTTTCTGAGGACTAACATAGTTTGAAGAATATCACTTTTTTTTACTAATAACCGTATTCATTTGTTCATATCTATCTTTCAGATCATCTAGATCTTTGTCCAAGTTCTCTTTAAATAAAAAATAATCAAAAGTGCCTTTTAATTCTTTTCAGAAAGAATTTCCAGTTTGTTGAACTCTGTGAAGAAGTTTGCTTTGATTTACAAGATTTTTGTATAACGTTTTGGTATAATTCAATTGCTTTTGAATAATTTTGGGATCAGCATCTAAAGATTTTGCTATGATCTCCTTAGATTCTGCCTCTATGTTCTTTATGTAAATACTAACTTGATCATAAGCACAAAAATAATTCTTAATTTTATCAATAACAGTTGCTACTTTATCAGATAATCTATTACCTTTCATTTGAATATCTTGATAAATATCATCGGCTTGAGCAAGTCTTTGTTTTAATTCACTTGTTCTGTGTTCAATTGAAAACAATTCTCTGGGCAATTTTGAATGGTATTCATTCAAATTTTCTAAATAATCCTTTAAAAATTGCAAATCAGATTGATGTGATACAACTTCAACATTAAAGAATTCTTGAAAATCAGTTTGTTTTACAACATTAATATTATCCTGTACTATATTAACTCTTTTCAGTTTGACTTTAGGTTTACTTAAATCTGTTTCCTTAGCTATATTTTCTTGAAGAAAATCTTTACTAATCACATCATCACTTATTATTTTAAGTTTAATTTTGGCTTTGCCAATTTTTTTTTCCTCATCAATCCTCTTTTTATCCAGATTCAGATCAAATATCTTTTTACTCATTCTTTTAAATTTTACCTTTGCTTTCCTACATCTCTTTCTTTGTCAATATTCTCTCTAAGAAAATCTATTATTTATCATTCCATCAATAATTTTAATTGATACCAGTAGTCAGGCTTCCATCATTTCAGATGAATTATTTCACCGACTTTTAGAAGTGGGTATGATTGCTCCATCCTTGCTGATCAAACAATCATTTCAGGTCACCTTAGCCAATGGGCAAAAGGCTAAATTGGTTCCTCAACAAGTATGGCTAATGGTACAATTTAATTCAGTAAGCCAGGAACATTTTTTTGATAATGGCAGGGTTGGTACATGCTGTGATCTTGGGATCAGATTTTCTTCAGATGCATGGCTATATCATTGATTATGTGGCAAAACAATTGATATGTAAAGGTGAAATCATTTATTTTAAGCAGTATGTACTTCACCAATCTTTGAATTTAAGTTGCATGAAAATAGTCACAACTGATCTTGATGTAAAATTGAAGGTAAATGAATCAATTGGTTTGACTGAAGAGGCAAAAGAGGCCTTATATTTGTTATTGTGTAATTACAAAAATGTTTTTTTCAAAACAGTCTGGAATCATCAAAGGGTATGTCCACCAGATACGACTGAATGATCTGGAACCATTTCAGTGCAAATCCTACCCAATACCTTATCAATACAAAAAGGAGATGGCTAAGCAAATTAGCCAGATGGTGGAATGGGGTGTTATCCAAAAATTTGACTCAGCATTTAATAACTCTTTAGTTATTGACAAAATGAAGGACGGATTGGCTCGCATTTGTTTGGATGCACGATTTCTAAATCATAGGACAATTCGGAATGTGATGTTCCTCCAATGATATAGGAACTCTTAGCCCGTTTTGAAGGAAAGAAGATATTCACTACAGTGGATTTAATTGCCAGTTATTGGCAAATTTATTTGCATTCGCAAGATCAAAAGTTCACTGCTTTCAAATATGAGGGACAATCTTATATGTTCCAAATGATGCCATTCGGATTAGTTAATAGTGGGGCAAGCTTAATTCGCTGTTTAAATCAAGTTTTGTCTACAGAGATTAAGAACATATTAGTGATGTATGTAGATGACATTGTTATTGTGTCACGGGATATGAATGAACACTTATGACAGTTAAAAGCATTTCTTCAAGAATGTAAAGATAAAAACATCAAAATTAACTTAAAGAAAAGTACTTTTGCTACTGAAGAAATCATCTTTTTAGGGCATCTTGTAGGTGCAGCAGGAATTAAACCTCATCCTGACAAAATTATGGCTATAAAAAATTTTCCACAACCTAAAAATAAGAAGCAACTGCATTCATTCTTCAGATTATGCAACTTTTACCATTGCTTCTATAAGAATTTTGCCTTAGATATGATTCATATGTCTCAATTGTTGAAGAAGGATGTTAAGTGGATATGGCTGGATATCCATCAAGTAGAGTTAGAACGTAAAGGCAAGATTTTTGGAAACAGTAATTCTACATTACCCAAATTTTCTACAGCCATTTTATGTTCAAACAGACAGCAGTGGTTATGGGCTTGGAGTGGTGCTATTTCAAATGAGTGTAGAAGGGAAACCATTGATCTTGTATTTTTTAAGCCATAGGCTGAAAGGGGCTGAACTACACTATTCCAAAACAGAGAAGGAGGCTCTGGTAGCAGTATGGGCTTTCACTAAGCTTAAGCAGTTTTTGTTGGGATCCCAAGAGGTAGTGATAACAGACCATAAGAGTTTGGAGTTTTAAAATAAGGGATATCTAAATAATGACTTCTTGGTGAGATGGAGTTTATTCTTGCAGCAATTTATCTATATTGTGCAATACTGTCAGGGTAAAAATAATATTGTCCCTGATATTCTTAGTCAGAACCCAATGGAATACCCAGATCAGACTATCAATTATACAGGAAACTTGGTTTTGACAGCTCTTACCTTGGTAATTGATGACTCTGTAAAGAAAGATTTAACAAATATTAGTGAACTTCAGTTACAGGATCTTAAATTGGAGACTATAATATTCCAATTGAATGACAATACTATTGCAATGGGAGATGCAGAGCCAATGACTAATGGAGAATTGATACGGTATCAATTGTCGAAAGGTATATTAATGTACCAAGTAGATCTTATGAATTCTGGATCATGGAAAGTTTATGTTCCTAGCAATGTTAGGAAAAGACTTATAAATTATGTACATTGTCTGTATGGACACTATGGTCCTAGAAAAGTAGAACATGCTTTGCATAAATTGTTTTATTGGCCTCTGATGTATGCATCCATACTGGATACTTTACAATTGTGTGAAATTTGTCTTAAAACAAAGTTTCTGAATAAGTCTAATGCAGGAAAATGGCAGCCTATATTACCAAACAAGCCTAATGAAATTTTGGCAATTGATTTTTATGGCCCTTTACCATCTTATTGGCGTAACAATTTTTTGTTAGTAACATATGACTTATTTACAAAGTATGTCACTGCTTATCCAGTGAAAAAAGCTGTGGCCAATGATGTCATCAAAGTAATGACAAACTTTCAATTTCCAATAGTTGGAAAACCAGAGTCAATTTTGATTGATCATGCCACTTCATTCATATCAGTAGAATGGAAAAATTGGTTACACATGCAAGACATTAAACCTGTACTGATCTCCATTAGTAAGCCTCAATCTAACCCATAAGAGAGGGTTATAAGGGAATTAAGTCAGTTATTTAGGGTGTATCTTGAAGGAAATCATCATGGTTGGGTAAACCAATTAAAGCAGGTATTGTCATACATCAACATTATTAAAAATGAGTCTACAGGCTTTATGCCTACACGGTTGCACTTTGGACAGGAAGAGGCGAGTATAATTAAAACTCCATTGCCTGTTATATTAGAGGAGCCAGATCACAATGATGATGTCATCAAAGCTAAAACATCATATCAATGCATCCTTATAAATGACTAAAAGTAATAATAATTTTCTCTCCTTCTGTCAGGCTTTGATTTACTGTGAAATATAGAGTTAGACTCCTCAAGTGTTCTATGAGAGCTTCATTGGTTAATCCTTTAAAAATTTTGAGTTTTACAAACTGGTTGATTACGTTAATATGTGCCAGCTAAACAGGCATCCTACTCAATTCTAAGGGGTTCATCTGTGAGGTTATCATTGGGATGTCCAGGATAATTCGACATATATCTGGGTCAAAACTCATAGTCAAAATGGAAAAGGTAGTTTTTTTTCCTGAGTTACTTAGTTTGGATAGATAGTTTCAAAGCAGGGCTCACTTGTTCTGTGAAGATCCTTTGTAGCAACCACCTTCTGATTTTTCCATTGTATTCTTCCGTTTTCCTACATTTCAAATCTCTTGATCTTTTTCATATTGTGCACCCTGACGTATCCATGACTCAATGAATGCAAACTAGTATGTAATGATTTTGTCCATTTGATCTATTCACTCTCAAGCTTCACCCAGATTATCTATGATCTTTTCAAGAGTGGTCTTGCATATGGTGACCTTTAACTCACTTGAAACCATTTTATGTTCCAAGCATCCCATAGTCAGGCCTAAAATCTGTATGGTTTCACCATGTGTGTTTATCTTCACATTTTTCCAGTAAAAGTTTACTCCAAGTTTGGTACAAATGACTTGCAGTTCTTTCTGAATTTCAGCTTGATGCTTTTCTTGATTTTTTTGCATTTCTCCCTTGAAAGTTTCATAGTTTTTGGCACATCTCTATGTATTTGGTATCAACTTGACTAGTGATACTACATATGAACTCTTTGAACCTTACTTGGCATTTTGCATACTTTTCTTCAGTAAAAATCAGTCATATATCACATGACCTATATAGCTTGTATTACAATTTCCTTTACTTCTAATATAGATTGTTTCATATCAGTATTATCCATTTTTATACCATCTATATTTAGAGAGAGCTATCCCATTTCTGCAGTTTGGTTTCGACATTCTTGATTCGTGCCTCAAGCTCTGCCTTCAGACCATCCATGTTATTTCCAATCTTTTTAGTAAATCTGGTGTCTATACTGGCCATGTTATCCTTCAAACTTATTTCCAGACTGTTCATTTTGGCTTCCATACTATTTTTTTTCCAAACTATAATTCATCCTTGCATCCATACTAATGATCATTTAGACCAATTGTAACATGGTTATGGTACCTTAATCTGGAGTATCTCAATCCTTGATGGTTGAGCTGTCTCATCAATAAGAGTTTCTTGAGCTTCAATACTCACTTGGCCCTCAGTATGTAACCATGAAAAACAATCATCCTCAGTAACAGAGCCCCTGAATGTTTCATCATACAAAGACCCTCCTTCATGAGTAACAATAGTCTCTTCCATCTCAACATCACTAGTGCTTTCTCTAACACATTTTGCCTCCATACTTGACAACTTTTTTCCAGACCTGAGTATCATGAACTTTATTATTGAATCAAAACAAATAATTAAGTACCCTTTTGGAATAATACAGATGGATGAATGTCATAGGTTTCACATTATCTCTAACCATTTCATATCTAGCTTTAATTTCCACATTAATTTTATTTTCAATATTTTAATTATCTATATTTTAGCCGAATTATTTTTAATTTCACCTGATTCACCTAATTTAATGTATTTTATCAACTATTTATTTGTTTATCTTAGTCTCATTTATTAATTGTGCATTCATAACCTTATATATAATTTTTTTTTAAATAATGCATTTATTTAGAATTTGGTTTAGATTTACTGTATGATAGTTGGATATATTACTTATCAGTAGTGTAAGTACAACAGTGGTTTTAGATTGAAAAGGTCTGTTATACAAAGAATAAGTTCAAATAAAATATTTAAAAAAATTTTTTTTTTGCCTTTTGAACTCCAGTCCAATGACTGGACTTCCCTTGAAACTAAAGAATAGGCGAGATGTATGTTCATGTCCAATAGACTTGGCATCAGATATAATAGTCCAGATGATCGAGGTTCTCATCTGACTATGGTCAATCCTGGAGTCTTTGGGTAGGATGTTGGAGACAATGTGATGAAGCACATAACCTATGATTGTGCCCATATCCAATAGACCAACTCAACACACCCTTATTAAATCTAGATGCAATTTGGGTCAGTTCATCCACATCTTAGCCCCTCTTCTGGTTCCATTACATCTCAGTATTCAAACTTAAGAAGAATTTGCCTTTGACTCTATTAACAGAGATGTACCTATACAGACTTATGATTAGACTACTTCATGAAAGTTATCATTAATGAAATGCATTGATCTAAGATCTCTCTAATAGAATTACAAAAGAGTGATGTGTGTATATATATAAGGCATAAGCTTTATTGATGAATGCAATGATTGATTTAATAAACCAAAGAGACTATGTCAGTTTAACAGATTTTATAACATTCATTTTTAAAAAAATGATATAAAAGTTTGAACAGTATTTACAAATATAGATAATAAAAAAAAATTAATGTATACATATAGTTTAAATGTCAATAATGAACATCTATCATGTCAACAATTTAATAATCTAAAGTTAACTATTTCCATCATTTCGATAAAAGAGGTCATACCAAAGACATTTCTATATACAAGGTAATAATAGTTGATGTTATATATATATATACATATTCAGATCATGGTCTGGTTCCAGTTATTTCAGATTGATTTGTCTGAAGACCTCTTTCTTTTACTAAGTCAAAGTAATTCCTAACATGACAGGAAAGTAGATTCCTTCAGAGGGTTAATCATCCATACCAAATAAGATTTAAATAACAACTGTTAGTTAACAAACATAACGGATAACATAACTTTGTTTTGACAAAGTGTGTGAAATTAATATGCTATAAGTAAAATTCTTACCTCTAGATCCAGATAGTGATAATGAGTGGAAGTCACGTGCTAAGGAAGATTACACCTGAATTTAATTAAAGAAAAAAAGAATTTTGCTAAACTTAACCTTCCCCCCTTCTCTTTTCATGCTATCATAAATGAACTCTCCCAAAATGTTGAATTGGAGGGTTTTTACATTCCCGAGTGATAAGAATAAAATAATAAAAAAATAACAGTACATACCTAAGTGTTTAAAAATAAAAAAATCATAACATGTAACATAACATTTCATTGAATCGATTAAATCAGATCTCGTGAGTCAACATAATCTTTCATAAATTACAGTACATACATTTTGAGAAGCTTCTCTCCATGTTATTGCTCATCACTGCTTCAGAATGGTGCATTCTGAACAACTCTGCATTGGACTATGTTGTTTTTTTTCCATCCTTGCACAAGCATTCCATACTGTACAAAAGATAGTCAATATAAGCATTTTAAAAGTAGACCCTATGGGTATTAAACTCTCATGGTTAGAAGATCAATGATCCCATCGATGACACGATAACAATCAAGTCCTTTAGCCAGACCACATTGTATTAATTCAATATATATAAATTTTAAATTAATTGCAGTTCCCAGTTAAAAAAAAAAGATTATATGCAATAAAATAAAATTATTCTATCATTTGCTATGCTGGCTATGTATATACTTCTTTTTCTAGATTCACATTTAATTAGACATTTTGCTTTAATTTCTCTCCCTTTTTTTTTTGGAAGTATAAAACACTTTTTTAAAAATTTATCCTATCGCTCGGATTAATTTGCTTACTCTATTTATATGAAAAGTCCTTTTTGCTTCTTCTAGTCTCATGTTAAAATTACATTTAGGAAATTAATATATTTGAATGAAAGTATCCATCTTGCATGATGTTTAAAACCTCTTGTTTAAGAGATGTTTACCTCCTATAGCAAATATATAATTTTAAAGAAGAAAGGATTATAATCCATTGGCTTTTATAGTCGGTGTGGTTTCCATTGCTTAGTACATGAAATCTTTCATTTACTCTTTTATTGCTGCATTATATATTGTTGTCTAGATAGTATCATGATAATCAATTCAAGAAATTATGTAGGCATTATTACCTTATTCTTATACTACGTTACTTGGCAAAGTACTTGACCCTTAATCATTACTATAGTTAGCTTATTATAGTTTATGTTATTGTTCTATCCTTATTCATGATGTGGAAAGCATGTGCAAAGCATTTAACACAAATTAAGTGTTATGTATATATTTGTAGTAATTTTTTTCAGTGTCTTATCTTCACTTATATTACCAATTGGGATTTGCTCTGCTTCAATATATTTGGCTATAGTTTCTTTCTGATTTCAACAAAGTTCTGGATGCATATGTGCCTGGTTGCTTATTACCATCTATAAGGTGCACTAGAATGACTATCTCCATTCTGTTGTATCCATGGAAATTCTGACATCATATTCACTGTCAAAATGCATCAATAGCCTGTTGGAAGATAACACACTTCTTTCATTTTTTTGAAAGCTTTTTCTTGCATCTCTGTCCAGATCCATTTCTAATCTTTGAGTAGGTTTTGTGACCATCATTTTATTTTTTAGAAACAGCTCAAAAAAGTTTACTAGACCTAAATATGCCTGTAACTGTTTAATATTTTTAGGCCTTTCTGAAATTTTAACCACTCTCACTTTCACCCAGGAAATTTAATTCTTGTGCCTTCCACATACATTTTCTCTAATTTTAATTTCACCCCTGCTCTAGTTAATCTATCATACACTTTAAATATTCTCAATTTTAACATCTCACTAGATGTCACCGCAATTAAAATGTTGTTATAATATGGCCTTACATCTTTAACTCCTTGCAAATTACATTTAATTTTGCCTGATAAATATTCAGTGCTGTTGTAATTCCAAAAGGTAACAGATTACACTTATATAAACCAAACTGTGTAGCTAAAATCAGAATATTTTCTGCATTTTCAGTTACCTTAATTTGATGATAAGATGAGTCAAGGTCAAGCTTCACAAAATATTTTGAATTTGACAAATTTGCCAGTAATTCTCATATATTAGGCACTGAGTATGCTCGTTTGTTGAGATATTTATTTACTGCTGTATGGTAATCACTGCAAAGTCTGATTTTCCCATCCGGTTTACTTATTACCATAATTGGAGTGGTCCATTCTGCATCTTCTATAGGGGTTAACACACCCCTCATTACTAAAACATTTAGCTTTTCTTTGACTTTGTGCCTTTGTATGAAAGGAATTTTCTCTTCTTACAAGTCAGTGGTCTTGGATTTTCAGTTGATTCAATTTCTACAGGGTTTGTTTTAATTAATCCTAGATCATCTATAAATAACTCCGGATATAATTTTAAGATTTCTTGTTCTATCGAGATATTTTTAGCTACAGAAATCTCTATTCCTAAATGAGTGAATCAACCTCTCCCAATTATGGGATTTATTTTCCATTCTACTATATACATTGGCAAAATATATGATTTGCCTCTGAAACAAATTGGAGCATCTACTTTTCCAATTATGTTTATCAAATTTACATTTACATTCTTTATTTTGGTGTCTGTCTTTTGAGGTTTTACTCTTTAATGGCCTTTAGATATTTCCTCTCACTTACTTTCCGATAGAAGTGAAATACCCGACTCACTATCTATTTCCATTTGCAACTCTGTATTACATATCATAACCCTAATCATGAATTTCTCATGCTTGGTTATTTTTATATTCTTTCTAATGGTTGTCTCTTCTTGCCTGGATAAATCTTTTTTATGTGGTTTTTTGCACACAGCTGACAAATGCCCTTTAAATCCGCAATTATAACAGCTTTCTTTCTTCAATTTACAATTCTTTGATAAATGGTCAGTTTTCCCACTGCAGAAACATTTTACTGCTAACATTTTTTCTCTATTCATATTTTCATTCTTAGGCTGCCACTTTTGACCTGTTTTATAAACTGCCATTTTGCTGGTCTCTTCTGACTTGTTTCTAAAAGCTAGAACTTGCTCAATTATTGCTTTATATGCTATTCCTTTTTTAATAGCCACTTCATATGATAAATCACTTTCTGTTAGCAATGTTTGGTGTAATTTTTCATTGGAAATTCCTCACAATAATTGATCCAGCAAGATGTTCCAAAAATTCACCATAATCACAGTTTTTAGCTGTCTTAATACTATACCATAGTTTTTAATTTTTTTCCCTGGCCTGTTTTCTATTTCTAAGAGCTAATCTAGCTACATGTCTAGACAGCCTTGGGCTAAAATAATCTGTTAATTTTTTTACTATCTCTTCAAACTGTACTCCATTGATTATTGACTTGTCCCATAATTTATTTACAATATCTATGACTTACATCCTGCTAAACACAAAAGTGCGGCTACTTTTTTTCATTATCTTTTATACCATTCAATTTGAAAAAGTTTTCCAATTGCATAATCATATACAGGCCATTCCTCAGCATTTTCAATATTAAATTTGAGGATATTGCTCTGTCCTAATGACATTTTTTCTTGTTTCCTAAATCTATTAGTTGAGTGTCTCATGTGGCCTATTCTTTTTTCAAGGTATTCTTTCAAGCTTCACTAGGTTTGAAAATTTGACTGCACCAATCTTGTAATGTCTTCACCCCTAACAGCAACAGAGGGGAGGGGACAAAAACATAAATCGATTATATAATCTCCAAACTTGAAGAAACTTTATAGATACATATCGAAACAGTTCTAATTGCTTTATTCACTTGTTTAACGGTCAAAAACAAATTATTAAGACGGTTGTGATGAAAACAGTTCTAAAAACTTGATTCACATATCCAACACTGCTGGTGCACAAAAAACAAAAACAAGTGCACAGTATTTTCCACTCACAGTTTATAAAATGCCCCTTGTGTTTATTTCCTTATCAGCTATATATCTCCAAAGTCTTTCAATTAATTTCAGATTCATCTAAATGATCTCATAAAATAGTTGTTTTTTAATTAATACAATTTAATCTCTGCAGTTTTTGTTTTTAATTATAATATTTCCATTATAATTATTTAATTTAAAATATTTCCTTTCTCTCATTCTTATTTTTTTTAAAAAAGAACTTCTCGAGTAATTTTGTCCCTTGACTTCGCTATTTATTTTTAAACAAATACAACATATACATTATATCCATATTGATGACTTTAATCAATTCGTAAATGATTTTATGGCTGAACAAATGTTACATTACTAAGATACATTAAAGCAGATTCATCAAATCATTTTTTCTAAAATAAATTGTAAATATGCCCACCGTTTTGTAATGTTAATGCTAATCTATTTTGTCAGATAAAAGGATAATATTTTCAGATGTCAATACTTAATTTATTTATAATATAACAATCCAAATGTCAGATAAAGACATTCTTTTGTCTGAAAAATAGATTGGCGTGGAACAGTAGTTGTATTTACAGTTTATTTTAGAAAAAAATAATTCATTGCAATCTGCTGTAATGTAGCCTAGTAATATATTTGGATGTGTTTCTTCTGTAAAATAGATGTATTATTTCTGTAGATATTAAAAATAAATTTTGCTGGAAGTTAGCTAAAACATCACACATAATAGCAACATATATAAATATGATTTTTTTTGTTCAATGTTTGTCATTGATATAAATTAATAACAATGTTTCAACTAAATTAAATTAATTGTATACAAAGCTGTTATTTTGTCAAATTTGTTGCTTAGAAATGAGATATAAATTTCCTTCATCATAATATAATGACTCGATGGATGGTTGAAGAGTTGAAGGAGGGTGGAGTGGAGTGAAGACTGTCCATTAAAGTCTGAAGATTGGCTATCTTAATATATATCTGAGCACTTATTGCATATATGTGTGGAGAAGATAATTTGGACCAACTGATGAGCACTGGTTTAGCACAAAATATGGATATTGGTGATTATTTATCTTTTTGACATATATGTGTCCAAGTGTATCAGTGGTATGAGATAGAGTGGAGAGTTGTGGGTCAAGTGAAAGTCTGTGCTCATATATTCTAAGAATGCTTTGTAAAATTCTGAAATAAGATGACAAGATTGAAAGTTTTATCCATCAAATGCAACAACATTGAATTTGTTATTGTAAGAGAACATCTTCAGTGGAATGGGTATGTGAAGTGAACATAAATAATTTCTAATAAGTACTTGTGGTGAATATGAGCATGGAAAATGTACAATATTAATAGCATTCATTGGGAAGACAAAATTAGATGTGCTGAAATAGTTAAAAAAAAAAAAATTGCTGTTTTAAAAAATTTAAAAGATAGCATTACAAGGTGTCAAATAAAGCAACTGAAGGACCATAGTTTGATATATAGGGTTATACATATGAATCTCAGAATAGTTTTATAGTCATCATAACATCCATCTTTAATTTTTTACTTTCTATTATTATTTTTTCTTATTTTAGAGTTGCATAATTTTTATAAGTCGTTGTTAGTGACTTCTTGTCGACTGGTTTATTCCTACGGAATTCGTAAGAAGAAGAGTACGAATGCTAGAATTTACAGATCTGGGCTGCAGTTCAGACCTACCGTTCTGTTATAGCATCAAATCATGTAGAACGTTGTCTGAAAATGATGGTGAAATGAATATTTACCAGTGAAGTATTTTAAATTATTGCTACGTCTACAGCATTTAGTTTTGTTATAAAAGTTACATTATAAATTAAATTAATATATAATAAGATTTTATATATATATATCTTGAATAATAAGTGAATTAGCACAACGTGTACAGTATTTGTTGAAGTTTTTTTTTTTTTCAAACAACTTTTTTAATGTTTTACCGGTATTTTACTAGAGGGCGCCCTATGTAAATTAAATTAAAATGGAAAGTAAAATAGTAAGGAAAGTAGTTTATTGTTTAAGGCTCGAACGGGATCTTTAGCTACAAAAGAATATGCATGTAAATGGAAAAATATGGGTGATTTATTTTGTAAATTATGTAAGGAAGGAATTGAAAATATTAGACATTTGTTAATTGAATGTAAATGTTTGAAAACAGAAAGGGTACATATAATGAAGTCGTGGAAAAATAAATATGAAAAGAGTGATTATACAGAAAGTGAATTATTGGTTTTTATGCTGGGTTTGGGAAAAGATAAGGGGGATTTAGATATAAAGGTTATAGAGTTGACAAAAATTATGTTGTGGAAATGGGATAGAGCAGATTATGGGTAAATTTAGAGTGGGGAATGTAAAAGAAAGTGGCTAACAGGTTTATCTGGGCATAATTGCTGAGATATTCTTGACTTCGTTTAAGGAGAAGCCACAATACATCACATCACATCACAATGGGATAAATGTGCGGGAAATGTATTGCAAGTACTGTACATAATTATGAGAATGGGAAAAGCAAACAGACAAATTGATTAGAGAAAAAGAAGTAGATTTATGGAAAATCAATATGAATACTCACAAAAAAATATTTTGGTATTATAAAAGATTAATATCATATGAAAAATATTTCTTCTACTTGAAAACTTGTATTTGTTTTATATAAAATTCATATAACTTAACCAATAATTTTTTATACATTTAAATCATATTTTATGATCATTATCAAAGATTTATGTATCTTAAATTAAACTTACACTTAAGTAAAATAAATTTAATGCGAATGAAATTTGCAATATATATATATATAAATGACAAACTAAACAATATATACTAACTTTATATTTTTTATGTTACATTAATAATATATTGAATAAACTACTTCTCACTTCAATGAATAATAGTCTGCTGCAAGGATAAGAAGACGATTTTTCTTTTCTATTGATGATCAAATCAGATATTGTGTAATTTAGAATATATTAATTATTGCAATTAGCCATCTCCTGAAACACTAGTTATATTCTTTCTTATTTGGCATTGTAATTTAATAGTGATCAATCAAAACATCTTAATATAAATACAACTTGAATTCCTGGCAGTATGCACAAATTCATTGGCAGAAGACACCACTTACAGAATGCATTCTCCCTAATCTATATGTTTAATGTAGCATGCCAGAGAATATGGTTTAAGATGATGATTCACATATATATATATCATGGAGAGAAAGCTATCCAAGAACAGAAATACACTTAAACAAAACAATTTATTAACAATTATAAAATAATAATAATACATAAGTATGAGAATAATAATAATAGTTTATGGATCAAATAGATCTCTTTGAAATATATAGTTGGAATTATCAAACAAATGGATTATCATTAATCCCATGAATTGCAACATTAATTTTGGCCAAAACTTCTCCTGTCAATTTTTTATTTTAAGGCAGGCCTTTAAAATTGCAGTTTTTAAAATTATTTTTCATGCTTATGATCTGAGATTCATTCATATTCAGGCAAAATAAAATTCTATACAAGAAACTAAGGATTTTTTTCCTTGGGGGAGCTTGCCTATAGTCAACTAGATGACCATCCAAGATTAATTGATAAATAGGTAATAGCTATTCTTAGTTAAAGAATGGAAAACTGTTCAAACCTTCACCACCTATCTATTGGAAAACTTAGAGAATACTAGCTTTTATTTTTCTGTTCTTTTATGAAGACTGTCAGAGGGAACTATCACTGCAATAGGATAATTATCACAAAAAATTTTACTTATTTAAAACAGTTCACTGAAGAAAGCAATAAATAATATTAAAAAATATGATTTAATCACTTAGTTGATTTTGAAACATTGTTGTTCATTAATATTTTTTTTTAATTTTCAGTTTAGAAAAACTGCCTTTCATTACTGTTTCACTTATACATAATGTTATGAGAATTCTTTGGGTCACAATAATAATTTTCCACTAAGTCAAGATGCTAAATAAAGAAAAGAACTAAACCAAAAAAACAACAATAATTGTTTTGTATTAGCACTACAGTCCTAAAGAATTAAGTGATTTATTATACTTGCATTCAACAATTCAAAACAAAGCAAAACTCCCCATATAGTAGTGCCATCTTGAACTAACAAGAGCAAAATCAATGGATGCCAGATAGTGATCATGTGATGTTTAGTGGTTTAATACTCACATTCACTAACTAAATACACTCATACCTGTACATATATTTATATTATAAATATAATTAGCAGTAAATGGAATTTTATTGATAATAACTAAAACAACACAATTTTATAAAATTCTTACACAATAATGGTAACTATTGTGTAAGAATTTTAGTTGTTTTGGTATGCTAGTATAGCATTAGGCTGTATTTAATTTTAATATATATGTTTGTATAAAAAGTTATTTTCTGTGTTGAACATGCATAACTAACACCAATGCATTGACATTTTGGTCACTTGGCATCATTTTTATCCAGATAATAATAGGTGTGATCCAATTATAATGTCACAACAGCAACCAGTCTAATTACACATGAACAAATCTGACAAATATATCTTTTACACTTGTTATCTGTGAAAATCATCAATTTTACATATATATGCACGTTTTCACATACACATAAATGTATGCTACGGCAAAATATGGTAAAAAAAGAATTGATAGATTTCATTTTTTAAAATGTATAAAAAATTAAGATCCGAGAAAATTAATATAATCGTTAAAAAATAGAATAATATTAGTAATAACTGAATAGTTGCTAGAAAGATCATATAAGATTAGAATTAAAGATTGAATTATGTTCCAAAATTTTTTATCTTTTGTTATTCTACCATAGAACGACATCACATAAGAAGATTGAATGATTAAAAATAAATAAAAAAAATTTCAGAATATATATAAATTAATAGTAGCTAATACTTGTTATTTGTAACTCCAGATACAATTTAACTATATTACATCACGTTTGATTTTATGATAGTGGTGAATAGGAAAAGTTATAGAGAAATCTTAAAAATATAAAAGATTAAAAAAAAAAGATTAAAATTTTTTACAATTATAATTTTATAAATACTAAGCCGTGGATATGGAGCCAATGGAAATTAAATGTAAAATAAATTGAGATGATCATTGTTATTTATTTCTGAACACAATGGAGGTTGAAATAGAAGGTAGAGATGAAAATTTCCAGTGAGGGAACCAGAATATTATGTAATATGATTTTTTGAAAATAATGCAAAATATATATAATTATTACTTCTTCAAAATATTTTTTTTTCCTCATAGACAGGTATTTCTAATAGGTTTCTTTATGATGTCCTTGATTTTAAATGACAATAAATTATTTATAGAAAGATTGGAGTTGATTATAATTCTTACTTGATCAGAATATAGTTACATATTTGCTTTCTGATTACAAAAAAGCTTCACTTGTAATTTAATAATTTAAATAAAACAAATAAAGTCGGTTGTACATCAAACAAAATTGTAGCCTTTGTAGTGTTTGTAAAAATGGTAGACATTTTTGTGCACTCCAGAAAAACTAGAATTTATTCGTAAGGCTGTTTTTAGATCATGCTCTGATAGCTGAGGAATTTCATTAGTGCATTGACGTGATGGCGATCGACAATTCCTAGAAATATTTGCTGATTGCAAATATTTTTGGATAAGAGACGTTACTCTATTGGTCAGTGCATTGATTGATTGTTGCAGTTGTCAGAGAGTGATAGGAACACTGGGTAATAAATAAGCAGTGTAATATAGAGAGCAGTAGAGAGCAGTCATGTGGTAGCAAGTTGCAGACCATGCGTTTGGAGAGCATCCGCTTGCAGACCATTCATTGGAGAGCAGTCGGTGCAGACCATTCGTGGGACGGCATCTGTGGCTGAGCTTCATTGCAGACCAATTCATTGGAGAGCTTCGTTACAGACCAATTCATTTGGAGAGCTTCGTGGCAGACCAATTCGTTGGAGAGCTTCGTTGGAAAAGAACAGCGTGGGAATTGTATAACGTTATTTGCTGAGCGCACAGTACGACTTGCAATTATAACCTTGGCACAGTCATAAGTGCGGATATTACAGCCTTTTTAAAATTTATGTTTAGTAATAGATAAAAGAATAGCACAGACTGATAAAGAGAATTTCTTTGAAATTAATCCATAAGATTTGTATTATAGTTTACATTTCAAATGTTGACTATTATCTAATACCTTATTTCATAAGAACTTTCATGAAGAATATTTTAATGCTCTGGAATAAAATTGTATATATATATAGTAACATAAATCTTACAGAACAATTTATAAATGTGCATAATAAACGTATTTATTTACTTTTAGCAACGCAAAATAATAGATTATAATACAATTGTAAATGCAAAGAAAATAAATATTAGTACCCTACAAAAATTTTGTTCCTTGGTATTGAATATGTTAATTAATTTATAATTTTTTAAGATTTAAAAATTAATCTTAAAATTTGTATAAAAATGTCAGAATTATAAATACACTGGAAAGGGTGTAGATCTTTGTCAAACAAAGTAGCTGGATAAGAAGATAAAAATATTTATATGTTGTAAGTATAAGATAAAAACAGAAAGTAAAATATAGTTAATCAAGTTTAAGTTATTATAATACCTAAAGAAAAAGATACTTTTTTATATATATATTGGGATCTGGTGAGAGATACTGGATTGAAGTTGAAAGATCTTTCAATATCAATTAGAGAATATAATAATGAAGACATTGAGATTTATATTAATAAAGTTAAATAATGAGAGAGATGAGAGTTTAACAAACATTAGTAGAAAAATGTTATATAAATCATAAGTCTTTTAAAAATGATAAACCCCAAGCAATAGGGGCAAATATCAACTAGCTTATATATTAGTTCAAAAATAAGTTTAGAAATGATATTAAAATGTATGCAGCCCAAAGTTGACATGCATTCAGATTGCAATATTAGTTGTAACAGAAATGATATTAAATTTTTAGACCCCCCCCCCCAAAAAAAAAAGATTGATAAAAAAATTAAAACGGTATATAAAAAAAATTCAATTTGTTGATTAAGAAAATGATAGTATAAATTCAAATGTAAAATGTGAAAGATTTTATTAAAATTTAAAGGGAGCTACAGAACAAGGTAGTAGTTAATAATTAGATGATTAATATTGTAGTAGACAACATAAATGAATAAGAATCATAGATAAGCCCTACACAAATATTGTTAAATGAAAAATGTACTGAGATAGAAAAATTGCAAGAAAAAAGTAATATCACTTAATAATTTATATAAAAAGAGAAAACATAGGTGAAAAACAATCATAGGAATTAAACAGCAATTGAAGCAAAAAATACCACATTACTAATGGAGAGTTAGACATACTAAAAAAGTAGCATACTCTTTTTCTTTCACCATTACTATGCTATTTAATATATGCTTTAGTAACATATAGATGCCAACTGATATTAATTTATTAAATCCCTACCCAGAATTATCCTAGCCAATATCTCAGACTAGTTTCTAATTTTTGAATTTCATTATTGAAGAGCTTTGGATCTTAGAACATAAGTCTGGACCTTTAGAATATAATGGACCTTCCTTCTAGCAGTCTTATCATGTAGGTATATTGTTCCAAAATGCAAAGCTTCTCACTGATGAAAGTCATAAAATAGAAACTTGTCTGGGGATATTGATAGGATAGCATGAATAGAAATTTATTAGGCATTACAATCAACTATCTAGTAGTTACTAAAACTTACATTAAGTGGCATAGCAGTGGCGAAAGAAAAAGAATATGCTGCTAAACAGCAATGTGTAAACTAGACTCATATGATATTTTATTGATTGCATAATGAAAAAGTAAGAAGATTGTAACTAATTTATTTATGGCATAAAAATAATAAATCTTTACCTATGTTAATAAAAAAAGTGATATTAATAAATAAATTGTACAAAAGCTATAGAGCTCTTTGTTGTTGACTTCCTTCTCAATTAGTCCTGCTGTTTGGCTCATCCAGAACATTATTTTTGCTTCTGCAGTAATCTTGAGCCAGTAATATTTAAAAGGGTTTTTTAAAAGCTTATGCTTAATAAAATAGGTAATAATGTTTTTACATTACTTAGTGTATATAGAAGAATCAGATCAGTGTAAGAAATTGATTTCATCAGACCAGTAGACATTATTTCAATTGATGAAAGTTCTTTAGTCAAAAGCTTAATGCAAAATAAAATCTGAAAAAAATTTTTTTTCCCAAAAAGTTTATTATATATAATAAGAAAAACATATACAATTCACAAAACATAACATATTAATAAATAAATTACTGAAATCAAATTACTTGAAGTAATATAACCAGCACAATGTACTAATATATGCTCACATATATAAATATATGTCCATACATCCTGATCGCCACACTTATTGTATTATTTTATTTTAAAAACAAACATTAAATGGATTAATTTATCTTTAAAATAA
Organism: Epiperipatus broadwayi; assembly: GCA_028023455.1. Lineage (NCBI taxonomy): Eukaryota > Metazoa > Onychophora > Udeonychophora > Euonychophora > Peripatidae > Epiperipatus > Epiperipatus broadwayi. Next base: position 11,871,271 of record JAQFVV010012411.1, read on the forward strand.
AGATATGCAGATTATAGGTAAAATAAAATATATTGAAATTCAGGTTTAGAAAGTATCTTTGTAGGTACGATTTTGTTGTCCAGGTGAAATTGCACTTTCTTGATTATCTTATTTTTTTTAATGTAGAGCAGTTTAAAGTTGTTAATATAAATAAAACATTAGTTCCTAATCAATAATTGTGAATGCATTTAGGTATTGGTAGAAATGGGGTAAAACATTTTCTTTTATTATTGCCTATTTCAACATATTTGTCTTTCCATATGTGATTTGTTCTATATTTATTAATCATTCATAATTAGATAATCAGAAAATTATTAATATATGTAATCAGAAAATTATTAATTTATTATTTTAATGTGAGGGTATGAAACCATATTTCATAAACCTTTTTATAGCTGTCAAAAATATAAAAAAAAGTCTGAGATCATAATTTTTGTTATAGACAGGAGGAAGGAAATATTTTCCTTCAATCAGTATTAGCTCATAATCTTTTGTCCTCTTTATTTTAACTTGTGTTTAGCCAGCTTATTAAAAGAACTATAATTTATATCCATAAATAAAATATCAATAGTAATACTGTAATAATTAGCCCTACATTTGGAACCTTATATCAAAATTGATTACTATTTTTAAAACAGATTTTTATAATGTTAATGAAAAAAAATATTTTCAGTAGATTTTTTTGCAGTTATATATTGTTAAGGACGAAAATGTGATATTTTTAAAGATTTCCATTCTCATAAATAAATTCTCAAAACATAGGCTTAATGTTTAGTAATGTTATATTTTTGCTCTACTTTTGAAAAATCTTTTTTTTTTTCTAATTTGATATATTTTAGATATTATTACTTTCTAAATAAACATTATTGATATGTTTTAGATATCATCACTTTCTAAATGAACATTATTAAGTATAAAATTATGTTACTGGCACAACTTTGGAACCAATAATTCTTGAGCTCTTCATTGATATTAATCTAAGTAATGATTAATGTTAAAATTTTATAAGTTTAATTTCATATGCAAATAATGTTTAATCCCTATGCATGTAGCTTGAATGAGTGAAGCAGCAGTATAGAACATACACACAAATAATTTTAGTGACTACATTGGTTTATTGACAATACAATAAAAGTATAAATAATGATAATTTCAGTACAATAAATAATGGTAAACCATTAATATATATTCATTTATTCAAATAAAACATTTCAATTATAGTAGAATAAGTTTATGATTATACTTTCTCTTATACAGTCACAATTCTTAGGATCTTGTGATCTTGGGCTAGCTTTAGAGAGCAATAATAAATGATTAAGATATTTATATGTGTGAGTTTATTTTTGTGTTTGGACATCCAGATAGTATTCTGGATCATGCAAAGGTGTTATCTTTAAAGTTCATTCACTGCATTTTATTTATTTTTAAGAGAACATTTAGCTGATAGAAGGCCTGTACACTAATGATACCATATGGACAAAGTATTAATGATGACCAGTAGATATCAGTATCCCAGCATTATTTTTTATTATGAGTAATAGATTAGCATTTAAATATGTACATTCAGATGATTATGTTACATTTTGCCCTAAGTTTGGCAGTGTCTACATAATTAGCCTGTTTATAATATACCTCTTTTAGATCCAATCACTAGGGGATGACTGCTGATTGTGGAGTTGATTGTTTATATGTAGTACTCAGTAATTTGTAGTTTATAATTATGCATAGTTTTATTCTTTGTTGATCTCATACTCTTTTTATTTCATCTCTATTTTTATTCCTTTTATATTTGTGATATTATAGGATAATGATGTTATCTTATCTCCCCTTATTATTGACCTCTACTTTCCATACCATTACAAATTGCAATGGTATGGAAATAAAATGGTAATTATAAATAGATGGGAAAACAACATTCCCATAGAATGCAAATATGAGTAAATATAAGAGGAATAAATATATAATAAAATATAAAAAGTGCACTGCAATAGAAATAAAATACTGTATAAGTAGTTATAATAACTATAATAATAATACTAATAGACTTTAATATCACCAAAAATTATACTAATAATAATCAACAGATATCCCTTGTGATCAGATCTAAAAAAGATTCATGGTGAATGCCAAACTTAGGATGTGATATATATAACAATCATCTGGTTACACATACTTGTGCTAAAGTCTCTATCATAAAAAATAATGCTGGAATCCTGATACACACTGATCATTATCAATGCTCATGCCTATGGTACCATTAATGTATAAGCCAACTATAAACTAAATTTCCTCTAACAACAATAAATAAAATGCAATGAATGGTCTTTAAAGAGGATATCTTTGTGCCATCCAGAAAACTATCTGGATATCAAATACAAACATAAATCCCTATATCCATATAAATAACCATTATTGCTCATGACTATCTTGGGAAGGAATGACCCAAGGGACTGTGAATAAGATGGAGCATAAACATATAAACTTATTCTACTTTAATTTGAAGCTTTATGGGGATAATTTACAAATTTCCCAAGCATTATGATATTATGAAATCAAGTCACACTCATTGCTAATTCATAGAATAGCTAGCTGGAGGAATAAAGACATTAAACTATATATTTTTTAATAATTATTTAAGAAATTAATTAATAAATATATAAGAAAATTGGCAAAAAATATGGTATGGTAATTCAAAATTAAATACATTTTTATGAATGAAATATGGATGACTGAAGAGTTAGAAGGTGGAGTAGAAACGTGTAAATTAAAGTGTGAAGATTTGCTTTTTTAATATAAAACTGAGCACTGATTATATATGTGTGTTGGAGATGGTGATATGGTTCAATTGATGAGAACTAGTTCAGCATGAAATATGTATATTAGAGACCATTTATCTTTTTCACATGTGTGTGGTCATGGATATCAGTTGTATGAGATAGAATGAGTGTCTGAGGGGAGCTTGAATGTCTGTGTTCAAGGTACCAGGTATATAATATATTTGTATTTAAAATATTATAATTTTATTTAGTAATAATGTTGTTGACTCTTATTTATTCAATTACTGAACATTAACTTGAAATAGAATTAATTTCTCTCTTCATTGATTAAAATTGCAAAACAACATTTCAAAGATAAAAAGTTCAAATTAACTTAAACTCTCTTCCCCTTTTCTTCTGAAAATGAAATGGTTCTGTACAATTAAATTTTGGAGTGAAAATAATATAGAGTAAAAAAGATATATTTCAATGAAAGAAAATAATTACTACCAATTATTACTTAATTTAAAACTCATCTATAAATTTAAATATAATGTTCACATTAAACTATTTTTTTAGCATGAATTTATTTCTCATTTAAGTCCTTCTTTGGAGTTGTAATTTTCAGGGTTTTTTTCCATGTTGGTTTTCTTCTAGTAAGCTTTTCCATTAATATATATTATTAGAAAAATATAGAGAAAGAATTTAATTTTTCTAAATTTACTAATGTTCAAGACCAAGCAAGGCAGACAGAAAGAAACATCATACTTTTGGATGAAAACAAGACTTATTGCAGCTAGTGGTATTTTCCTTTACATTTTTCAAGTGAACATATGTGATTGAGATTTAATGATGTTCAGCTTCTTGCTAAAACTTAGCACATGGTTTTTTTAATCAAATCCAGTTTACATATCATTTTTAAAACTAGTAATGAAAAGAGAGTCTTATTTCAGACTGCAGAAACTATTTCTCACTGAGCTATTCATAGCTGAATGTCTGCTTTTGTACTCTCCAACAACTGAACCAAGATTGATGGTTCTTTAAAAGGCACAGATCTATTGGTTTAATTGCACCCATATGTTTTTAGAACTATTCTGTATTCATTGAATCACATCTTATTTTCCACATGATCAAATTCAACAATGACCAATCAGGTCTGTTTTTATAAAAAGATTGTTTTGCTATATCCCTCCTTTTTAAATTAAAAAAATCCATTCTAACTGTTTTTCTCTTATGTCAAAAATAAGATAATCTTTTAATTACTATAATTTAATAAACACTGCTTATTGTTTTAGAGAGAAATAAGGAAAAAAACAACTTTAATTAATTAAAACAAAATTTAACAAAAATGTTAAAATCTTATCTTTTAGGTAGTTGATAAAAGTGCTAACTTAAGAAATTTAAGAATAGAAAGATAAATTTTATAATTTTAATTAAAGAACAGTTGTAAACAAGGACATCGATCAATTCATAATTGTGTAAATGGCGGTGAACTAAACTTCAAACAAAAAGTTGGTAAAATTTCTACAAATATATTATAACGTTTCCGTTTTGTTAGGCCTCTACATGCTAATATAAATTGCACGCAAGTTGATCAAGCTATGTCAAAAAGAAGAAAGTTGTATTTCGATTTCTATTAAAAACATAGCTATATTTCCTGATCAACTCAGCCTTGTAATTGTTGAGAATTATGCTATCGACGACATCAGCTTTTAATTTATTTGAAAGGTGACAGAGTTCTGCAAGAACCCACTGAACCATCACATAGCATCTCACAAATTAAAAAGAAAAGATATTTTTAAACTAATCGGTATTACATCATACCGTAACGAGAATTATTTTTTTAAGATTATTATTTCTGGGCTTATTGAAACATATTGGCAAAGGTAAATTACGTTTTAAATCTCATTAGACTAATAATAAAAAATAATAATTATTATTAATAATGCACAAATGAAAATTAGTATTAGAAATATTTTTATTCTAATAGACTAAAAAATATTTAAAATAAATTACTTATCAAATAAATTAGAGAGAACACAACTCAGACGTGAATCAATTAATAAAAAACAAATAACTGCTGAATAATTAATTACAAAGTTCTTGGTTAAATAAGAGTCTCTTGATCAATTAAAGTCTCTATTGGGATCCTATTATAAGCTTATTTTTACAAGTAGTTTTTAAAATGGTTAACTTTGTCACAATCAGGATAATGAAGCATAACTTACCGGTAAGTTTTGTGAATTCAGTAGTAGATAACTATGCATAGTTTTTTGGGTAGAGTGAGCTCGGCCTTTTGGTTATTATTTGATCTTGTGGTCCATTCTCCTAGTCAGTCATGAAGGCTTTTCCTGGTGTACATCTTCAGGCATGATGTTCGCAGAAGCTCTGGTTCACTCCAACATGCCGAATTATTTCAGTGTAGGGTGATCCTAGATGTATTACTGTTATCCAGGACCGACTAGAGAGACTAACAGAACAAGATATTCTTCAAACTGACCTTTGCCTTTTATACTAGAGGCCCAGTTTTCCGACTTCTGCGCATATCTTTTGTTTGTCAAAATATACGTTGATAATCTTATATATTCTTTATCAAATTTAGGTAACAAAGTCTTTATTTTTTTCAGCAAAATTCTGCCCTCTTTAATTAGTTGAAGTATTTTTACTTTCTCTTATCTAGATTGGTAATTTATGTCTTTTGTTCTCTCCAATTCTACTTTTATTTCTAATTACATTAAAAAAATACGAAAAAATAATTTAACTTTCACTGTACGTTATTTTTTTTAAAAAAAAATTAGTCAAAAAAAAAATCTAAATTTACTTTTATTTTTTAGCTTTTACCAAATGCCAATATATTTGCAATGTATATAAATAAATGTTACAATATTTTTAAAACTCTATTTTAATATTCTTATTTATTTAAATTTTCGTTAAAATAAAATCTTGTAACGTTCTTGCCAATAAATATAATATTTTTTCCTGTAATTGTGATCAATGATTATTTTAAACTCTATATAATTATTAATTAATAAATAACAAATAACTTGCTATAACATCTTGTGGGGGGGGGGGTATCTCTTAGTAAAACACCAAATTCTGTATTTGCATTTTAATTATTTTTGATCGAATTCTTGAGCATAGTATTTTTTGGGTTTTTTTTTAATTTGTATTTTAGAAGTATTTGTTTGATTTAATTTGTCAATTTCAGTTATTTTTGGATAGAAATTCTTCATTGGGGGAGGGGGTATGTTTTACGTTTGACTTATTTTTGATGATGTGCCATAATTTCAAACCAGTCAATAATGAATTTGAGAAATAGATTCTCTCATGTAATATTCTCTTTAGTTTATATAGCCGCTGCTTTTAAATCTGATCATTTGCAAATATTGAAAGCTACTTAGTTTGCCAATTTCAGCTACTTTGGGGGTAGGGGTGGATTTTATGTTGATAATTATTTTTTTTTTGTATTGCTTTTTAATTATTTAAATATTATTGCTCAATTTAGATATGCAGTAATTTGAAAGCCAGAAAACAATTAATTGCCTTCCAATATGATCGCAGATGCATATTTATGTTGAAAGGTAAATAATTTGATGTTTTTGGATTTTCCACTTTTTGTCCGCCATGTTTCTTTGTGAATTAATCACGGACTTCTTTATATTTTAAATTTTAATTATTATAGATTTTATACTATTTTCTTTTTTTTTTTTTTAATAATTTGTATTTTCGATCTATTTCTTGTGTATATATATCTTATTTTTCAATTTAAGTGACAAATTTTTGATTTTAGGAGGGGGGGTAGGTCTTTCCAGTATTTTCATGGATTTTTTTTTTTTAATTTGAATTTCATAGCATTTTCTCATTTTTTTTAATAATTTGTACTTTCCATGTATTTCTTGGATATATATATCCTCAGGCATTTTTATTTTTTGATTTAAGTGACATATTTTTGATTTTAGGGGGGCGGGGTAGGTCTTCCCCCTATTTTCATGGATTTTTTTTTTTAATTTGAATTTCATAGCATTTTCTCATTTTTTTTTTTATAATTTGTACTTTTGATGTATTTCTTGGATATATATTGCCTCGGAATTTTTATTTGTCAATTTTCATTCACTTTCGTAAAAAAATTTATCACTTGCAGGCTTCAGGCTGGTTGTTGATGGTGTCACAGTGCCATCTGATGGGGGCAGTACGGTCCCTCCACAACTACCAAATTTTTTTTATCTTAAAATAATTTTAAAAAAAGATTAACACTTTTAAAAATGTGTATTTTCATAAATTTTAAATTTTGAGAGTTAAACATTAAAACCCCACTTTTATAGACAGCTTCTTCACATTCCTCATAAATTTTTGAAAAAAAAAGGATATCTGACTTTCATGAGATCATTCTTCCTTATAAAAAAACATTTAAATATATATTTTCTGGTAACTTCCATGTTGACTAATTGACTCATATCTTGTCCTTCCATGTTGCAGAAAATAATATTTCTTTCTAAAGAAAAAAATGTAACAATAAGTATGGTATATCAGATATTATGCAGAAAAAACTTTAAGCAGAAGGGATTTACACCCTATGCACTGTAATGCTGACATTATAACTCAATGATGTCTTGTTTAGTACTGAGAATATTCTCAAACCAAAGCGCATGATAGAAACTTTTGAAAAGATAAGAGTAGCCATCTTATCTTTTCAAAATGCTCTATCTTGTGCTTTGGTTTAAGAGTATCCTCAATAGTCAACAAGACATCATTAAGCTATTATAACATTACATACAGTACATGTGCTTAGGGTGTAAATTCCTTCTGCTTAAATTATATATGATCTCTGCATTAGTAAATAAAGTTGAATATTAAAAAAAACTTTAGTAAATTGTAATTTATCAAAAAATAAAATTTAGTTTAAAATAATTGCAAAAAATATATATAATATAAAAGAAGCAAAGAGAAAAAGTGACAGGATGAAAGACTTGTGTTTTTTCAGGGTGTAGGTATATCTCTACATATGATGATAATTAAACTTAAAAATTTTTTTTTCAATTTAGTGCAATATAAAATAAACAGAGCAAAACTTTTCAATTTAGTGCAATATAAAATATTAATGAAAATAGTCCTTATTATCTGTTCTACTTTCCATTTGTCTTTGTGGATAGCTTACTAGGTAGATAGATTATGATTATAACTTACATAAAAATTATATTTGTGTAAAAAGTATATTTGTGTAAAAAGTAGAAAAAAATACCCATACATTGCAAAAACGAAAGTAAAAAAAAATACTCATAGGTTGCGAAAAATGAAATATAATTGCTTATGTGTATATGATTGATATAAAATACAGATGCATACAAATCAGACATGTGAGATACTTCTTGCAGCAACAGATATGACAATAAAATAAATCTGATTTTTCATTATAATAATTAGTTACAAAAAACACTAGTAATATTTATATTTACAGCTGATAGAAAATTTTATTTCTGAAGCTTCATATAAAATTATATTTTGCTAGATTCTAAGCTTTTGGAGTTATAGATGGACCAGAGCACAAAGATTTACGCAATAACACAAAACAGATCTTTATTTTACAGCATTGTAAATTATTTATATGAAAAATATTATATACTTACATCTGGTAAAAAATATTACATCTGGAAATTCATATTTACTGTTGATTAGGGTGTAACCCCAAGGTATTATATATATTTGCATTGGAGGATGAAACAGAATTATTCTAGAACACAAAATTAGACCATTATTTTACAGCATTATAAATTATTTGGTAGTAGTATCAATGACTATACCGTTCATTTAATGGCACTCTTGCTAAAGAAAAACAATGAAATATAACGTTACATGGCCATAATATTAAAACAGTAAATATCTTTTTTTTTAATAACGACAAATACAGAAGCATTTTTACAAAATGAAATCTATTCTTTTTTAACAATGACAATAACAAGAACTAATTGACCTTTACTTTTTTTTAAAAATAATGTTAAAAAAGTAAATGTCTTTTTTTTTAATATCAACAAATATGGCTTACAAAAGTAAATGTAATATTTTTTAACAACGACAATAACAAAATCTTTATTTAGGACATTTTAAAGATTTTATTAAATATACATTATTCTTCTAATACTTGAAACACCAAAACAAAAATAAATAAATTAAAATGTCAGTGCATAGCACTGGAATGGGCATGGGGGTGGGGGAGTCTCGATGATTTTTAACGATCCGAAGGATTGTTCAAAATATGCATTACTTGATAAACAAGCTAATCAGACTGAACGACAAGAAAAAAAAATTATTTACGATCTTTTTTACATTAAACTCAATATATGTACCTTATTTTTCTAATAGTAAATTAACCGTTTAAACAAAATTAAAATATAAAAGCAAAGAAATACATTAACAAACTAATGTCTTGCGAACATACCGGACTGTCGTGACTATTTAAGAAGTCGCACTTAGAACAAAACTTTCCTTATTTTTAAACCCTTACAAAGTCTTCATAACCACTGAGACAATTTGAAAATTTTTTGGACATCATAGTACATCATTTGAATGTAATATAATACTTTTATAAATGACATTTCAAATGTTATGTTGACTTCGAATCTACACACCGTCAAATTATACAATAGCGCAGCCTCAATAGCGATCATTTGTAAAGTATGCCTAGGCTGCTTGAAAGTAGTGTGAATTGTGAGAAATTAGCATAACACACTACAAGGCATTACTGGGTGCCTCAATAAACAGAATATTTAACTGTTTTCGGGTAGCACCAGTGCTGTCAAAGCGATGGATAGAATCGTTGATACTTGTACCAATTATTTATATAAAAAACAAGAAACATATTATATACTTATAGTTTGTAGAAACAATTATCTCTGCAGCTATATATAAAATTACAATCGATTAGATTCTATGCCATCAAATTAAATATATATGCATCAAATTTGTAATCCTTGTTTTAGGAACAAAAAATTACCATGCATTCATTTCTGTGAAGCTAAAAAACAAAGTAAAATAAATATAAAACTCTTCCCTCTAAAGTGTTAATAAAAATGTATTTTTTATTGTATAGGAAAAAATATACCATTCAAAAGCTGATTCAATAATGAAGATAATGATACATGGATATAGTCCTAAACAACCATGCACTATCTTGATTTAAGGTTTATGATTGGTCAAAATTTTAAATTTTGAGGACATTTGTGGGGTTTGACAGTCATTAAAGATTATTCGGTGTTTTGGTAATTAAAAAAAAAAAAATAACTACAGAAGAATTTTTCAATTATTGGTATTTTTAATTATTTAAAAGAAACAAAAAGGAGGGAAATAATCATTTTGTACAAATAGAATCAATTGATTAGGGTTTAATTCTGACATCCTAAAATAACATGTGACTGGATAGATAACAAGATTGCTCCCATAAGTGATAGGAGGCAGGGTAAAGCAGTAAGCTTCGGTATCTAGAGTAACAGTATTGATACAGCTCTTGGGAAAAGCAGTAGCAGTTCAACAGGTTAATATTGTAGTCTGAAGTAAGATTAATCTCACTACTAGATTGGAAAAAGTTTTTTTGAAATGAAGAAAACTGCATTACCAAGTTAATATGCAAACTGTTCACTAAAAATTACGATTTAGAAGAATACCCATGAAATTTGCAACCTTCTATGAACATTCAAAGATATAGATATTTCAGCCTATGCAAATCTGACCTAAAATTTATAATATTGTAAATAAATTTAACTGTTAACTTATCCTAGATGTCACTGTTAATTTGGATATTATCAGCATAATGAACATTTGAAACTACAAAAAAAAGTTAATGGGAGAGCTTCTATAAAAAGGATTAATTAAACTTAATATTTGAAGCTTTAAAAAGCCAGGAAACAGAAAATTATAGCTGCAAATGAAGGACTAAAAGAATGAAATCCATGGTAATAAGATATTGTAGGGTACGCATCCACATTTCCAAACAATTTTTAATATAAGTAATAATAGTAGTGAATAATTTTGATATAGGTTTTTTGTTGAAATGTTTTTAAAATTAATATTTATAATAACTGACTATAATGAATATTTTTAAATTGCCTTGTTCTAAACATTTCCCCCTCCAAAATGCAATTATTGAAGATCTTTCCCAATTCCATAAACAGGGAAAAGTTTAATCTAATCTTAATTTTTTTTCTCTCTTACTGTGAAACATTGTTTTAAGATTTAATTATTAAAAAGGGACAGGTTAATATTATTTGCTATATGAAATTATATATTTTTTAACAGAAATGTCTTAGATTTGGAATTGTCATACTTTTTAATTTTCTTATTATTCATTGATTAATTTTATTAATTGTTAAAAAAAAAAAATTCTAAAATTATTTTTGTGAATATCTTCATTTCTCCAGCTACCTGTTCTAAGAAGTGGCAGTGTGTGCATGATGCTTTAAGAGATTTGTAAATTGTAAATGATCCCAATAAAACTATGTAAATTAAGATGGATTAAGTATATATATATATATTTATATTTTCTTGCCATAGTCAGTCCCTAGGGTCACTTCAGAATAATATTAGTTGATTTATATCTATGTGAGGGTATATGTTTGTGTTTGGACATCTAGGTGGCTTTCTAGATGATATAAAGATTAAGATCTCTTTAAAGTCTACTCATTGCACTTTATTTGTACAAAAATGAAATTAATTTATTGATGGCCAGTATATTCACAGTACCATATTGCCAGAACATTGATGATCAGCATGTATTAGGAGAAAAGCATTTTTTATTATAATAGATACTTTAGTGCTTAAGTATGTATATCCAGATTGAAGCAATCGATGTCTAATCATCATCGATGCTTCATGTTTCACCATCTATACTGGTCCACAATTCAGACCTTGCTGTAAATATATGCTATTCACCACACACTGTATGCCTAATGATGAGAGTAATTAATAAAATTAAAACTATTTAGTAAAATAAAACAGTAGTGTGCGTGATGCATGTATATATATATGAATGAAGCAATAATGTTATTAATGTTTATTGCTGACAACTAAACCTTTTTCTTTATATAATTGTAAATTTTTTTTGTTATATCTATATGTATTTTGATTTAAAGTATTGAATTAAACTATTTAATGTGACAACAAAGAAGAATGGGGGAGGCTCGAAATGCTAAAATAATCTTTGTTTAAATTCAGCTTGTTGCCTTTAATTAAAATTGTCAATCGCAATTAAGATTGAAAACAAATCGTTTATCAGTTGTTGTCGAATGATTTAAAATAGCTAAAAATGGCATTTCAAGCCGTATCTGTATAAAAACATGTTGTTAATTAAATGTTGTCTGAAAAGGGATTATAGAGATAGGGTTGGTACATGAAATTGCATTCTGGGCAGTATTAAAATATTATAAAAGGAACCAAAGAACAAAAGGAAGTTAGTTTTTAGACTTTCAGTTTTTAGTTATCTTTCAGTGAGTTGAGATTTTCGTCAGTGTTTCAAGACCTTAACTTTAAGAAGCCGGTGCAAGTCCTGCGTGATGAAGCATGAGTAGTGGAATCTAGCACCTTTCTCGTCTTCTCTTGTATAACTGTCTGCCTGCAATTTCCATGTTCCATCCAGCCGACCATACAACATGATTGCTTCTGACTGCTGATTGCAAATGACGCTGCTATGCTGATATCTTAGGTAAAATCATGTAATTTAGAGCTGCTTTAATACGAACATTCACGGGTGATTTATAATTTGTAGCTAAATTAATTCATAGATCCATTTATGATGTTTTGCTAGTTTTGCTCGTAAACTCTCTCTCTATAATCCTTTATTAATACTTATATAATTCTAAATATACATTTGCTTTCACGCTTAATTTATGTTTGTAAAACCTTATGCGTCTCAATTAAATATATACAACTTATTTTTTTTAATATATATATTGTTTTCTCTAATATGTCGGTATCAATCAATCTCGCGACTTTAATTAAATTCATTAGTAAAATTATATTCATTTGTTTATTTAAAATAGAAATCGTTCGCTAGGTTGGTTGTATACTTAAAGGTATTTTATTGTGGATGCTTATTTTGTTTTGTTGTTTAAATGTCTTTATAAAAGATTGCAACACCTAATATAAAATTCTACCTTTTCTTACCATTGCCCAGAGGGTTAATTCTTTAATTAATACATATCTGGGAATCGAACTTAAATATAAATTTTGCTAGTTTAATATTATAAATAAAAGTTATTATTCATTATGATTTGTTAAATGACTCAGAATTGAAAACAGGTTATTGCGCAAGAGGTTAGACCCTTTCCAAACGTTAAATAATATTATAAGATTATATAAACATTGCTATCATACATTTTCCTTTATTCTGATGTTTTATCTTTTCCATTTTGGGGACGCCAGAAGCTTGAAGTTTCCATCCTACTTTCCAAAATTGTTCATAATCAGGGACACCCTCCCTGTGGAACGTAAAGTTTATGAGGGTTATGATATTATGTGCTGCAGAAAACAGTGCATCCAGATTCTGGGCTCTCAAACCTAGCTCTTCCTTCGATATCGCTCCACCAGAATGCACGGACATATCAAATCTAAGTTCGTTTTTCAAATATGCTTTAAAAGGATAAAATATCCACAATTGCCATGAAGGCCAGATTTCTTTAATGTATGCTAGTACCGTTACTCTTGTCTTTAATTTAATCACCATCTACCTAACTTCAATAAGTCGCAATGATGTGTTAAAGATAATGATTCATTTCATAAATATACGTTCAGTTCATGGAGTTAAAATGCTTTCTTTGAAAAAGTGTTATCGATTCCCATAGACGTAGACAAATGTAAATTATTTATATCATATAATCTCGTAAATAAAGCACATTGTTTGTTTCTTATTTCTAAAAGACGTCTTTGCCAAACAATGCGAATAAAAGTATAAATAATGGTTCTCCTAAGAAATACATGATTGAAATCATATATTCTGTTATCAAATAAATCCTTTTACTGTTAAAACTGTCACGATCTTTTATATTTATTTTCGGCATCGACAATGCACTGTAGCAAAAGTTTTCTTGTATTAGCTTATTAACTCCACACAAGTTATAAAACACTATAAAATTGTATCTGTAAAATTATATTTGCTAAATGAGTGATAGAGGGGATTTTATACAACAAATTCCTAAGTCTTGTAAATAAATAATATTGTCCCAAGTGTGAAACTAGTTGGTAAAATATACATACGTTTCCTTAATCTTTTGTAATATATATGCATTTTCTACATTTATTATATATATATAATTTCATGTAAATCCTGGTTTGTAGTTTTTGAATTATTATTTTCTAGTTAATATTTAAAACTATTTTCTTTAACTAATAACTATAATAAATGTAATTCCTGGGCTACTCCGACCTTGATCATCATCATCAGTTTGATCTTATGCTCTTATGCTTTGCTTCTGGGCAAGGATTTAAAATAATTTTACTGTGTCATCAGAATTGTTGTTCATTGGGTCAGAGATTCGAAGAATAGGCAAATAGGTTAGAATTCAGGACTGCTCCAGACCTGTGTATCTCGAGTATGATCAGATTCGAGGTACTTTTGCTTAGGATTTAAATCTTGTTAAGTGAGCATACTATTTTGACTGGTACAGTGGATTTGTGTATTCATTCAACAAGACCAATAATCCAAGCAAAAGTACCTTGAATCCAACCGTGCACAAGATACATATGTCAGGACAAGGATGAATCCTAACCTATTTGCCTAAACTATTGCCTCTCTGAATAATGGATAACATTTGTGATGACCCTAGCAGTGCTTGGTTTTATTTTGTCCCAGCTGGAGGTCATGGTTCACATAGAGACTCAAAATAATAAAGGGTTTATATGAAAAATCAATGATTTAATGGATTCTGATGATTGCAGAATGGTACAGATATGATTTGATTGATTACTAATGGTTTGAACCGTAATAATGATAATTCTCTCTGGCAACATTATAAAGAAGTGAATTTAAATCAAGGAAATATTTAAATAAATAGAGTAATTAACCTTAGAGATTGGGAGTGATGACAAACTAAGCTTATTTAAAATAACAATATTATAGGAATTTATTAAGGAATTTAGTACAAAATAAGTAGTCTTTGTTTATACAACTTGGTTATTTTCTTTAATTCGTTTTGATGCGGCTTTGACAAACAATGTAAAAGTTTGTTAATTGGTCGGCCAAAACCAATCAGCAATAAAATATTATTAGCCCTTTTAAAAGATTATAAATAAATCTATTTTATATATATTACAAGATATGAAAGATGTGCATTTAAAGTACTATTACATTTAAAATCATTTGTATATAAAGAGTGTGGGAAGCAAATAGTTCTTAAAATAAATAATTGACAATTATACAGACAGATTTAATTAATTAACAAAATTGGTTTGTGAAGGACGTGCCATCACGGCAGAGAGCCTTTCAGGTTTGCTAAATAAAGATATAAAATGATGAAGAAGGCAGTATGCTATTATAGATTACAACAAAAATAAATGAGGTCTGTTATGAACCTCTGGGTGGCTTTGCTAAAGGAAATTCCTAGTAAATGCAACTAGATGATGAGAAATGCTGGCCCTCCAGCCAAAACATATCTCTAAATAATCATAATAGTATTTTGATGTCCTGGACTTTCCATACACATCTTAAATGGCAATGCCCGAAAATGGATCCCTTGGTATGAACTATGTCTACTTTGAGGAAGTGTGAAAGATTGGATTGTTCATAGTTAAATTTCCGAAGGTCCTGATGAGTAAGTAGCAAAGCAAAATAATAAATGAATGGTTGTAGCTATAAAAAACATTAATGCCTTAGATATATATAGATAGTGTATCACTAACAAAATTAATCAATGAATTCCTGATTAAAATAATCAGTTCCCTGATGTCAATAGAAAGTCCAAATCTTAGTCCACTAATGAATGAATTATAAATATAATATATATATATATATATATAAAGAAATTAACTAAAATATAAATTGTTTTCCACACTTCACAAATATTTCATTTATTAATAAGTTCTTAAATAGTTTATCAAAGATTACAAAATAAGACTGTTTTTAATTAACATAGACGGGCATTGAATATCAAACTAATAAATTTTAAATCATAATTTTAATATTTTTCTGACAAATGAAATATATGTATGAAATATATACTGAGAAAATTCTATGATAAATTTTACTTAATTGATTCACTAAAATTATTTATTCTTTCAGAAATAATTACAGGGCTATTTTAAATTTGAGGTAATAGTAAGATATTTTTAAAATAAATCATTCAAAATAAATTTATAATGATATACAAAACTAAACAAGCTTTCTATTAATTAATTTACGGGAAGTAAGTCTCCCGTAATGATTTTGACTGGAAAAATAAGAGGGAGAGAATTTAAAGTTAATAGCTCATTGAATTTTGTACTTGGAAATTTCAGTAAATCAAGTATTCTAAATAAACCAACAAAAATTAATTTAATTTGCTGCATCAAAATAATGTGAGATTTTTAAAATTGATATTTTAAATTTAAGAAAAATTAAAGATGCATTTAATTTAAGATTACGTTGCATAAACATTACACAGATATATAAAATATAAGTTAGTATTGATTTGGAAAACAAGTAAAATGGAATCAATGGTTTGCGGCGAATTGGACGTTACCTCAGAATCAATCAGTAGGCATTCCATGGCTTGAAACAGGCAGTTAATACAGTCAGATCATTTCAGGCTTCCTCGACATAGACAGTCTCTGGATAGATGTTTAAAGCACTGGAAAGTCATGGATGGGCTGGTGGGACAGAGCTCTGGAAAGCAAGGGTCGATCTTTTAGCCAGTCATTCTTTAATCACAATGTACTGAATCTAAACTACACTCTTCAGTGAACCTCAACAAATAATTAATTAATCCTCCTTATCAAATTTTCCACTATTTATATATTCTGGTCTTTATCTATAGGATTGAATCTACAGTGACAACTGCCAATTGCAACCATTCTAAATGTTTCTCTGAGGTTGGTGCCTGCTTTGGAGGGAAATCTATAATTCTGCATGAACATGCCCCAAGGGTTGATTTGCTAATTAAAAAACAACAACAACAACAAGCATATTAAGTTTATCAGTCATTGTACTAACAAAATCTATTTAATTAAGGTTTAGATTAACAAAAATGTAGATTTTATTTAGAAAAATTTTAGGAATTTGGTACAATGACTTTCAAACTTATATTTGACATAAACCTAAGTAGAAATTTACAAAACATTTCATACAAATCTTACATTGTTTAAATAATTGATTCTCAAATGTGCATTGATTAAAAGATAAATATAAAATGTTACCAACTGATTTATTGAAGAAAATGAACTTTAATAAAGAATTTGAAATATTTGTAACATTGGTACTCATCTTTTAGCTAAAGACGCCATTCTATGGCACGGTTTTCGTGCCAAAACACATTAAAATGCTGTTTCCATGGCCGACACGTTCGAACCCGCTTTTTCAATAGTACAACTTTTTTGTTGTGCTACAGAATGCAGGCCGCTATGTTGCATCGCAGTACAGCATGTATGTTGCATGGTAGCAAATATATTTTGCGAATTTGCACAATTTATAAAACAGTTCCGACTTGATGAGAGAGTTTGTATTTGAATTGGATGAAAATGTTGTTTTCATTGATTTTTATTTTTATTTTAAAGGATTAAAATGTTGATATTTTGTAAAGTAATAATTCTAAGACTATTTACAATGTACTGTATTGAAGTTTTAATTGGGAAAATGTTAAAGATCTATGTTTTTAGTGAGTTGCAATTAGGTAACGCGTCAAGTAACGTACTGTTCATAACATTCCACGAGACAAAGAAGACTTCTACCGTGTGTATATTTTTGAAATAAGAAAAGTACAAATATATAGTTTTTTTTTTGTAAATTTAATAAATAGCAAATATTATAAACATGTTTAATAAGTAAAGAAGACATTATGTGTTTGTTGTTGTTTAAAAAAGTTTGAGTTTCTTTATTTTGTCCGAGTACGGTTACGATTTTGAATTTTTTTATTTTAGCATTACAAACAAACAGAACACTAACTCTAAAACTAACCCTAACACTAAAACTAACCCTAAACCTAACCCTAAAACTAACCCTAAATCTAACCGTAACAACTTTTACTTTTATTACGATTATTATTTTTTAGTTAAACAACAACAAAAAAAGTCGTAACACAAATAAAAAAATATCCGATAGAAAATTGATTAAAAAAAAGCCGTAACACAAGTAAAAAAATATCCGATAGAAAATTGATAATAAAAAAAGCCATAACACAATTTAAAAAGTATACGATATAAAAAACACAAATCAAATTGTAATTTGTTGATTTTATTTTACATTTATTATTATCATTTAAATTGTATACGTTAATAAAAAATAATATTTAAAAAAGACAATTTTGTTTTGTTTTTATTTTCGCATTACAAACAGAAAAATTATTAAAATCAACGGCCCGTGAATGTTCATATTTTATAGTTTTAGCGTGAAAACGATGCCATCCAATGGTGTCTTTAGCTATAATACAAGCACCATAACATTTTATAGATATCTAGGATTCAATTCAATTTAATAAAATAAACCCAATATACATTTTTACAAATATTATAAATAAATAAACTATTATAAAAGGTTAGTTAATCATAAAATACAAATTAATCAAAAGATTATAATAATTATAAATATACTACCACTTAATATGAGATGGTGTCAGTTAATAAGGATTGGGTTCAAACCCAGATTAGTGCTGATGACATTGGCACTAGGTGAAGCAGAAATATGTACTATATTTCCAGCTTCAGATGATTGTTTTATATTGTTCCCTAACTTTGGCAATCACTAAGTAATTAGCCTACATTTTGATATTGAACCTTTTTTATATCCAATCACAATGAATGCCTGATGATTATTCAAACTTTATGCTTCTATTTTGCCATCACTTCCATATATCTCGCATCCATACTGTTACAATGTATTATATTTAAGCAAATCTGTGCATCACATGATCACAAACTTTATGCTTACACAATCCTGCCCAATAGGATTATGGTGATTATGGTTATTAAAAAACCAAAGATACCAAAAAGTATAGATGCTGAACTGATTTCTGATCTATACATCTACACAAGCTAAAGAGCTTGAATTGAAAACATTATTGTGTTTTCATTTTGGACTCAAAGCTTTATAGTTAACTGATAAGGTAAAAGGTGGCTGCTGGAGGGTTGCATTAGATCTTAAGATTTAAGTGCAGGGCTCCCAAATCCAAGGCTCCTCACTGATCAAAGCCACAAGCTAGAAACTAGTCTGGGGATATTGCATGAGTAGGAACTAGATAGAGATTTTATGCACAAACCTTCTTGCATTTATTGATTATTCCGGCTTGCACTGAGTGGAGCTACTGTGTGGAGAGTTTAGCCCTTGTGCAAATCTATACATTTTATACAATAATTGCCCTGTGGATATATATTTATGTACATATATAATTTTATATAGTGACTTGTCTCTTTGTTCCAAAAATGTAGATTTTAAAGGATATAAATACTTGTCAAAATGTTTAAGTTATATACTGTATTTAATCTTTTTGTGATTTTTTTTCATTTTGCAATTTTCAGATTACTTATGTTCAGTATACTTAATTTCCAGAATTTGTTTGCTGTCAATTCAATCATTTTCTCATTGTCATTTTCCTCCAATAGTTTTCCAGCTGCTTTTAAGAAAAAGATAGAGCCTTACCCACTCACATGTGCTTTATGTGACACTGAAACTGTTCCTAATTAAATTACACAATCACATATCGATTTGATAGCAATTTCTTATCTCACTGAAAATGCCATATTTTCCTTTTTGACTTTCTGTATAATTATCTGAAGGATATATCAATGATAGCTTGATTCCAAGTTCTACTAATTTTTCAGCTGTCAGAGCTATAGAAATAATGTGTTGGTGTAACATTGCTGTATAGAATGCTTCTTATATTTGTTAAAAATCTGTTTTGTTAATTGCTTGATTTCCCCATGAGTTGATAAAGTTTTCTAAATATTTGTGACAATGAAATCTCAGCCATTATTTTGAAGAATCTGAAGAGAGAAAGATGGAGATAGGAGATGAAAGAATTTGACTGATGATCTAAAAAATGGTCAGGAGTTATGAGTATCCAAGCTATAGTGCAATGGACAGAAAAATTTGGAGATAGCAAATTGATCCACAGAATTTGATTTATTGTCAGAAATTAATGATGATGATAACAACATTAAGAACAACAACAACAACAAGGCTTTTTTCTCCATCTAGATTTTAAAAAGGTAATTTTATTTAATTGTGGAAATACTGAATATATTATGACTTTTCACTGATTTTATCAATCAAAACATTACAAAAAATCGTATTTGTGTTTATTACAAAGAAAGATAAAACCAATCTAACTTGAATTTTAGAATTTTTATATTATAATCTAATTTAAAGTCCAGCAAAGCTAAAAATATTATTCATTTGCCAGAATAAAAAAAAAATATATAATGAAGTTTATTTCGTCTATATATATAAAACCATACAATTAGTGTGAATAATTTACGTGTCAGTCAGTCAGTCAGTTTGATAACTTAAATCAATATTGGAAAAATTATGAGTGCATTTTCTTGATTTTAATTAAAAAAAATAAAAAAAATGTTAGTAATCCGGAAGTGACGTAACGAAGATTACACTATTATCGATATGTGGTTGGACAGAATTTTTCAATCATTCTTAAAACCAAAACTGCAAGGTGTGAGGCGCTTTGCAAAAATGGTAAGGTTATTAACGATTGCTTGCAATCGATAATTTGATCAATACACACTATTGGATTAAAATTACGTGAAATAATAGACGTACTTTATTTCTTTGAGGCTTTTTATAACGTTAGATGTAGTCAAATATCTTTACATACGAAACAATTTTTTTTTCTTGTTTTCTGTTCGAGTTTACTTTTTTTTTTTTTTTTTAAATAGGTACGAATTTAAAATCTCATTATTTATTTGTAGGAAGCCTATTCGATCTTTAATTAGATAATTTCTTATTGAAAATAGTATTTTTTAAAAAAAAACCTATAGTTTTTATAATTTTGTGTATGTGTCAATGTTTGGGTAGTAGATTATGATTGTAATAATGGACAAACTAACATAGCAAGTTTAAGATTGCGAAAGGGACGGTTCTCGTTCACTTATAGTGTAAATAATATATATGTATAATTTTTTAAAAGTAATAACCGGATATACAATTTATTCATTTTTTACTTAGCTAATCTTTAATCACATTTCACTTTGATGTTACTTCTTTAGTTTTTGAGTAGTTGAAGTGGTGGGAGTTGCTCAATGTTTATTGACCCACTTCTAAAGGATTTTTTTTTAAAAAAATCTGAATATATATTTTTATGAATATTTATAATAAATAGGCTATTGGGTTTGTGTCATTTATGAAGCTAAGTTATTTTTAATTAAATTATAATTTCCTATTTTTTATCTCCTGATTATGATGTAATATGTTATGCGATATTTGTTTCATAATTTTCATGTAAAAATTGAGTGAAACTTTAAGATTACTGCACGCATTAATTTATTTTATATTTTTGTTCATTATTGATGAAAATTATTTTTAACACTCTATTTCCCAAACGTTACCGCTGATATTGTGAATTTTGTAAATAAAGTACTATATTTATTTGTGCAATTAGTGCCGACAGTTTAGACAGTCCCCCCTCCAGAAATAATTCACCCTAGAAACGGAGAATTAAAAATATGAATAATTGTTATGCAAATGTGATATAAAAAGATCTCTCTATCAAAGTTTTTACCGAGAATATCGGCGCAGCAGTGGCTGTCGAGAGGAACAAAACGCTGCTGATAGTTAATGATGACAAATGGTGGGGAAAGAGAAGAAAAAGAATTTTTATTGAGGGAAATAAAGTTAAATATGGTGAATAGGTATGGGAATTGTCTTAAGTAATCAGAGGAATTGCTTGGATGAATGGGTGAAAAAAATGATGAATGAAGCAAGGAAAAGAAAGGGATTGATAAAGAAATTAACAATGTTTTCATAAAATAAATATGATGTAGCAAGAATTGTATGGAGTAGCAGTAGCAAGGTTAATTTATGGTAATGTTGCATTATGTGTTGGTAAAAGGGTGTTAGAGTACTTAGAAAAATTACAAAGGGAAGTAGGAAGACGTATTAGATGCAGATGTGTGGACCGCAAAATGGGCTGGTCAAGTTTTTATATGAGAGATGCAAAAAGCAAACTGAAAGTGTTCAGTAGATTGCGATTTGGGGATAGTAAGATATATAGCCAAAATAATATTTAACTGGGTTAAGAGTAAAGGTCAGGCAATAAGATGGATGAGAAAGGTAGAATGGTATGCAGAAGATTTGGATAAAGACTTTATGTCGGTATATTTATATAAAAGATGGGATGATTGTGTTAGAAGGATTGTTGAATGTTATAGTGGCAAAGAATGGGATAGAAGAATAGATGCATTAATAAAAAATAGGGAGACGGAGAACTAGTATGGAGAATAAAAAGAGTCTCAATATATATTGAAACAGAATATTGGCTGTGAATTAATTTATGATAGTAGCAATGAAAGTAGTCTACTGTTTAAGGCTCGAACAGGATCATTGGCAATAAAGGAATATAAACATAAATGGAGAAATATGGGTGTTTTAGTCTGCAAGTTATATAAAGAAGGCATGGAAAATATTAGGCATCTGCTAATCGAATGTAAATGCTTACAAGCAGAAAAGATACAAATAAGTTGTGAGAGAATAAATATAAACTAAATGATTATTTAGAAAGTGAATTCTTGGTCTTTATGCTGGGTTTGGAAAAAGATAAGAGGGATCCAAATATAAAGGCCATGGAATGGACAAAGATGATGTGGAAATGGGATAGAGCAGGATAGAGAAGAATATAGAAAAATCCTAAGGTGGGAAACAAAGGGAAATTAAATGGCTAACATGTTGTTCTGGGCATAGTGACTGAGAGATTTCTGACTTCGATAAGAGAGTAGCCACATCACATCTCTTGCAATGGGGAGAAATATAGCATAAATAGACTAAATAAAGGTGTTTTAATGTATAATAACAATGGTAACTAAGTGCAAATTATTAATGAACACTGAATAATAGTAGCGAGTGAAGAAAATTATTACAGGAAAAATAGTTATTCTTGTTAATATTATAATTTCAATATATATATTATTACTCCCAATTCAGCTTAAGAATAAATTTGCTGAAATATAAGAGTTGTTTGTTCATTTTATTTTAATGTTATACTATCAAGGCTGGGTAGAGACCTCCTGTGAATATAGTGGGTAACTTTTGGGAAAAATAATGTTGAATTAGAATTGATTAAAGAAAGTTATACAAATTTAATTTGCAGAAAATGAAATTTTTCTTATTTACAAATATAGCAGGAGTGGGAGAGAGGAATGAGGGTACAGAATGTGTAGATAGTTGTGATTAGAGGCTTTTGCACATCTTTTTAAGGAAATTATATCTTCCTCACAAATAGATCCATTCATTTCCTGATATATTACTAACAATTAGTGCTGAATGGTTTCATTATCTCTTAAACAGAAAATATTAGCCAAGAAAATGCAAAGGATTTCTATCACTATTAATAGCCATTTTTTAACATTAAAATTATGTTTACATTATGGATAAAAGAAAACTTAGGCCAGGCAAACATAAGTATAAATTTGAACATTGGAACCTATAGTTTTAAATTTTTTTGGTAATAAGATTTTTTTCTTTTTCATATTTATATAAACTATTGACTCCAGCTGTGTTTACACTAACAAAAGTAACAAACTATCATATTGTGCAGTTTTATTTAAATAATGGTCAGTATTTGCTAATTTTTTTAGTTGTACCTCTTTTTTAAATTTATGGTCGTACTACTTTTATTAGTGAATAAAAAAAAAAAAATGTGAAGAAAAAATACTATGATTCTTTGTTACTTATTGTCTCATCAATGTTTCCAATGCAAGCATGACTTTAAATCAATAGTTCATAATCTTATGACCCATTCTGCAAATAGGATATGTTAAAATGTGAAACAAATAGTCTCTACATGGGAACCAGACTTTATTTTGATGAATTTTTGGTTAGAGACAGCAAAATATAAAATTGTATAATAAATTTATTAATATAAACTTTGGTGATATTATGGAAGATAACCATGCCAAGATTACAGGGGTGAGGGTCCTAGGCTCTTAAAATGAAAAATGAGTACACAATGTTGGCTAACATATCCTCTACAGAGTGACCTTTTTTTCATCTAGGAAATATAACAATTATTACAACTTAGCATTGAGGTTATATCAAAATTAAAAATGCAGATCCTCTACAAATTAATTGATAAACATATTCCACTTTAGGAGACTCATCATTCTTGTAATAATGCATATCTTCTTAAGATTCTTGGATGTACATTGATTATTGATAGAGTGCATTGTAAACTTGGTATGACTATTTTTGTTTCAAATCATCTTGCAAAGCAACAACTTCCATTGAAGATAGTTCAAATGATTTTGTAATAACTATTTGGATAGATAACTTTTATGTATGCAATATTTATGTCGATGAATACATCAAACTTCTTTTTAAAACTTGTTTTTATATGACTATAACAAAAATAATTGTTTTACAAGTTTTAAAAAGAAGTTTGATGTATTCATTGACATATATGGAAAATTATGAATTATTTTGAAAAGAAAAAATGTGTAGATGATATTTTAAATTCACTGTATGCAATATTTCTAAAAACTGGCTCTAGCCATCCTTTCTTGATCTTCCTACACCTATATTTGTAAGATTTCAGTTTTCATAGTTGTCTTTGGGTATATTTAATAACAATCAAGCAGATTGTGAACTTTCAGAGAGAATGGATTTAAACGATATGCACTTTATGATGTGAAGTAAAGAGATATATTCCATTCTGACAGATAGATAACAAAAACATCTATATATTTTGTTTCAACTGTAAATGGTTCACTATTATTTTCTAAGCTAGTGATCTTGGATTATCTCATTCAGCCAACATAAACCAAGATTTATTACTGTTAGGGTAAATACTACTAGAGTCTAAAGTTATTCTATTCTGAGATGTAATTTAAGGAAAGCTAACTGGAGTTATTGTATTAGTTATCTTAAAAAAATATTAATAGAATTTTACCAATTTTTTTTTATGATAAGCCTAACATACTCATAACAGCTGCCAGAGAAACTATTGTTTTGTGGATATTGTAAACACTTCATTCCAGATTGGAACAAAATACCAGTAGTGATATTTATAGCCAGTTTTTGTTTATCACTGATCCAGAAGTTGTTTACAAATTAATCAAATCATTGGATGTTTCCAGAAGAGTGGAGAGAGATCATGGAGAAGCAAAACATTAGAAGATCTAGTTATATGGCTTGATCTCTGTCACAAAAGCTTGGCATATGTAAAACTATTCTGCTACTGATATTGAGACTTTTGATAGAGCAACAAAAAGTATTATTAGATCAGAATTTGAATCTTCTCTTTCATAATATTCTTTTAATATCAATCTGATAAAATATGTTGATGTCAGTGAAGGATGTGCTTTGGATTGTCTTGAACCAAGAAAGACTCCAGATAGAAATAGTTTATTTTCATAATGGCTAAAAAAGTTAGGAACTAAAGTGAAAGCATGGTTAATAAAACTATTCAGAAACATTATTCATACAGAAATTATTCCAACATTTTGGTATAATAGCAAAATTATAGCATTCTTAAAACCAAATTATTCCAACATTTTGGTATAATAACAAAATTATAGCATTCTTAAAACCAAATAAATGTATCAACGATCCAAAAAATTATGACTAGTACCATTATTATGTATCCCTTAGAAGCTTTTTGAAAAAATTAAATTAACCAAAATTTGCTATGAATAAGTTTGGTTTTTAACAATTCTTATTGAAAAAGGCTTTCAAAAAAAAAAAAATTAAAACTCCTTTAATGTTTTTTGATCTAACCTCAGCTTGTGATTCTGTTTGGAAAAATGGTCTTTTTCTGAAAGTTCCTAAAATTCTTAAATGCAGGAAACCATTAATTTATTTGACAAAATGTTCTCCGTTAGGAAAATTCAAGTGACACTAAATGATAATTGGAATAGATACAGAATTTCAGAAAAGTTTTCCTATTGCAAGAAATTTATTTATACTGATGATATTGCTTTGATGTCTCAAAACATATCCTTTCCTGAAATAGAAAAGTCTTACAATAATGATATGAAGAAATTGGAAATTTTTTCAAATATTAATATTTAATTCCTATTCCAATAAAGACAAATACTCATTTTTTCATCTAAACAGAATCGTCACATAATCTGAACATAATCTTTTACAATAATTAATTGAATCAGGACTTCATCTAAACGTAATCGTCTCATAATCTGAACATAATCTTTTACAATAATATGATTGAAATAGGACCCTATCCCTTGCTATTTAGGAGTAACTTTGGATTATATAACTTGTTTTTTTCAGTTAAAATAAAATTAAAAATTTATTTCTAGGAATAATCTCCTTAGAAAACTAGCAATATTGCTTGGAATTGGGATTCAAATATTTTAAGAGCAGCTTTTTTGCACCAACACTTTCTGCTGGTGAATATTGTTTCTCTGATGGAAAAGTTTCCACACTAAACTTCTGGATATTCAATTACATATTACTATATGAAATATTACTGATACAATCAAACTTTCTTCATGTTAATTTTCTGTTCTTTCACTCATTAATAATTCAAAGGATAGAACAGACCCATCTCAGACACCCCAGGTGATTTACAGCATGTCATATCCACAGGCCGGATGCAAAGCCATATATTATGGGGAAACTAAGGCCACTGTTCATAACAGAGCTGCTCAACACTTGTATACTTATAGAAGAGCAAAAAAGAACAGCGATAACTTTTCAATATTTCTGGAACATGAAAAGCAGACTGGCCATATGTTCGAACCAGGCAACCCCAGGATTGTATACCCTGAAACCAACGACTGTAAAAGAAAGATCAAAGAGGCTTACTTTATTATTTGCGACAACAATTCTATCAATAGACGCGATACGTGTTTTTCCATTTCAAAAAAATGGTCAAACTGATTTGCATTTACATTTGCATATTTGTTATTTAATAACACTACGTAAAGATTTATTACTTTCGTCGGCCATGAATATGAGGGCAAACCTCGAAAGCGCTTGGCCCATTTAATAGTTTTGTTTTGTTTATTTGGAAGCTTCTTCGTCAGCGAGTAAATCGTTTTTATGCTAAAACTCCAGTTGTAACTAAAATGATCAAATCAAGCCGGTTTTATTGTTGGATCTAAAAAAATAAATGTCTGAAACATCATAAGAATTCTACATTTTATGCCATAATTCTTCGATTATAAATTCTAAGTCGACTATACAAAAAGAGGATTTTAATTTGAAATAAATCTTCAACTGTGATTAGTAGTTTTTTATGTTTTATGTTAGGCAACTTTTAGTTTACTCTTACTCTTACAAAAAGTGGATATTAGTAATGAGAAGAGGGAATTTCTTGCATCTTCCTTAGCTACATTATTGATTTAATTTTTTTTCTTGCTATAAGAGAGGTGAGAAAGTTTTAAAATATTTTCTCTTTACAAAATAATAGAGCAAATCCAGATCTTATGGGCAATAATGTACCAGGAACTGAATGATTCCATATACCAGGAAGATACTACATCATAGCCTCCTTATAATGACAGAAGAGCATTAGTTTTTTGTAATCACAAAACCTCATATAAAATTACAATTTCCTTCTCTTTTTTTTTATTTTTTATAGAAAAAGCATTTATTACACTGGTAAACAATAGTGAATATAAAATTACTTTCTTTAGATTATACTTTGTTGTTTGTATCTAACTTATAGTAAAAAAGTAAATAATTTTTTATGATTTATGAGGAAATTACTCATTAGTTCTGCTGATAACATTAATTTATATATATCTCTTTATTATATGTAACAAGTAAAGATATCAAATCAGTGTACACAGGACAGTATACTAGACTTGCAATTAATGTTGTCTCAAGAAGTTCCTCACATCTTATTATGAATTTCAGCATCTTGAAATTAAAAAATAGCATTAGAAGTGCTGCTACATGATACACATATTATAATAAAAGAAAAGCTAATTGACAAAACATAAAATATCTGCTTCTGTTATTAAATTTACTGTTGCAAGAATATATTAATAAAATCAAGAAAATGTATTTTGCAATAAAAAATAGTTTATTTACCAAAACAATATCAATTATTTAACTAACAAACAAACAAAAAAAAATATTGATGATATATAAAACACAACCTGAAATGTAAATCTATAAGAAATATGTGCATTTATTTTTGAATTTACTATTAACCTGTGTATATTAAATAAAAGAAACTAAAAGGTAATCCTCACAGAAAATGTATGTGAAATAAAAATAATCAATTATTTAAAATACCATCACATGATCACATTTCCTATACTAGCACATTAATTGTTGATAAACAGATCAAAACTCTCCATACAGTATTGCCACCTGTGCTAAACAGAGTAATCAATGGATGCCAGAAGGCTTGTGCATAAAATCCCTATCTAATGCCTACTCATCCAATATCCCCAGACTAGTTTCTGGCTTGTGGCCTTCGTCAGTGAGGAGCTTTGGATCTGAGAGCACTGCATCTAGATCTTAGGATCTAATGCAACCCTCTAGCAACCACCTTTTATCTCTACTTAACTACTAAACTATGAGAATGAAATTGAAAACACAAAAAATATTTTCAATCTAAGCTCAATAGCTTAAATAGTCATATGGGTCTGAACTCAGTTCAGCACCCATACATTTTGGTGTCTTTGGCTCTTTTACAACCATAGCCACCACTATCCTATTAGGCAGGATTGGTGTTAAACCATTAAGCATCACATGATCACATTTCCTATACTAGCACATTAATTGTTGATAAACAGAGCAAAACTCTCCATACAGTATTGCCACCTGTGCTAAACAGAGTAATCAATGGATGCCAGAAGGCTTGTGCATAAAATCCCTATCTAATGCCTACTCATCCAATATCCCCAGACTAGTTTCTGGCTTGTGGCCTTCGTCAGTGAGGAGCTTTGGATCTGAGAGCACTGCATCTAGATCTTAGGATCTAATGCAACCCTCTAGCAACCACCTTTTATCTCTACTTAACTACTAAACTATGAGAATGAAATTGAAAACACAAAAAATATTTTCAATCTAAGCTCAATAGCTTAAATAGTCATATGGGTCTGAACTCAGTTCAGCACCCATACATTTTGGTGTCTTTGGCTCTTTTACAACCATAGCCACCACTATCCTATTAGGCAGGATTGGTGTTAAACCATTAAGCATCACATGATCACATTTCCTATACTAGCACATTAATTGTTGATAAACAGAGCAAAACTCTCCATACAGTATTGCCACCTGTGCTAAACAGAGTAATCAATGGATGCCAGAAGGCTTGTGCATAAAATCCCTATCTAATGCCTACTCATCCAATATCCCCAGACTAGTTTCTGGCTTGTGGCCTTCGTCAGTGAGGAGCTTTGGATCTGAGAGCACTGCATCTAGATCTTAGGATCTAATGCAACCCTCTAGCAACCACCTTTTATCTCTACTTAACTACTAAACTATGAGAATGAAATTGAAAACACAAAAAATATTTTCAATCTAAGCTCAATAGCTTAAATAGTCATATGGGTCTGAACTCAGTTCAGCACCCATACATTTTGGTGTCTTTGGCTCTTTTACAACCATATCCACCACTATCCTATTAGGCAGGATTGGTGTTAAACCATTAAGCATCACATGATCACATTTCCTATACTAGCACATTAATTGTTGATAAACAGAGCAAAACTCTCCATACAGTATTGCCACCTGTGCTAAACAGAGTAATCAATGGATGCCAGAAGGCTTGTGCATAAAATCCCTATCTAATGCCTACTCATCCAATATCCCCAGACTAGTTTCTGGCTTGTGGCCTTCGTCAGTGAGGAGCTTTGGATCTGAGAGCACTGCATCTAGATCTTAGGATCTAATGCAACCCTCTAGCAACCACCTTTTATCTCTACTTAACTACTAAACTATGAGAATGAAATTGAAAACACAAAAAATATTTTCAATCTAAGCTCAATAGCTTAAATAGTCATATGGGTCTGAACTCAGTTCAGCACCCATACATTTTGGTGTCTTTGGCTCTTTTACAACCATAGCCACCACTATCCTATTAGGCAGGATTGGTGTTAAACCATTAAGCATCACATGATCACATTTCCTATACTAGCACATTAATTGTTGATAAACAGAGCAAAACTCTCCATACAGTATTGCCACCTGTGCTAAACAGAGTAATCAATGGATGCCAGAAGGCTTGTGCATAAAATCCCTATCTAATGCCTACTCATCCAATATCCCCAGACTAGTTTCTGGCTTGTGGCCTTCTTCAGTGAGGAGCTTTGGATCTGAGAGCACTGCATCTAGATCTTAGGATCTAATGCAACCCTCTAGCAACCACCTTTTATCTCTACTTAACTACTAAACTATGAGAATGAAATTGAAAACACAAAAAATATTTTCAATCTAAGCTCAATAGCTTAAATAGTCATATGGGTCTGAACTCAGTTCAGCACCCATACATTTTGGTGTCTTTGGCTCTTTTACAACCATAGCCACCACTATCCTATTAGGCAGGATTGGTGTTAAACCATTAAGCATCACATGATCACATTTCCTATACTAGCACATTAATTGGAGAGTTTTGCTCTGTTTATCAACAATTAATGTGCTAGTATAGGAAATGTGATCATGTGATGCTTAATGGTTTAACACCAATCCTGCCTAATAGGATAGTGGTGGCTATGGTTGTAAAAGAGCCAAAGACACCAAAATGTATGGGTGCTGAACTGAGTTCAGACCCATATGACTATTTAAGCTATTGAGCTTAGATTGAAAATATTTTTTGTGTTTTCAATTTCATTCTCATAGTTTAGTAGTTAAGTAGAGATAAAAGGTGGTTGCTAGAGGGTTGCATTAGATCCTAAGATCTAGATGCAGTGCTCTCAGATCCAAAGCTCCTCACTGACGAAGGCCACAAGCCAGAAACTAGTCTGGGGATATTGGATGAGTAGGCATTAGATAGGGATTTTATGCACAAGCCTTCTGGCATCCATTGATTACTCTGTTTAGCACAGGTGGCAATACTGTATGGAGAGTTTTGCTCTGTTTATCAACAATTAATGTGCTAGTATAGGAAATGTGATCATGTGATGCTTAATGGTTTAACACCAATCCTGCCTAATAGGATAGTGGTGGCTATGGTTGTAAAAGAGCCAAAGACACCAAAATGTATGGGTGCTGAACTGAGTTCAGACCCATATGACTATTTAAGCTATTGAGCTTAGATTGAAAATATTTTTTGTGTTTTCAATTTCATTCTCATAGTTTAGTAGTTAAGTAGAGATAAAAGGTGGTTGCTAGAGGGTTGCATTAGATCCTAAGATCTAGATGCAGTGCTCTCAGATCCAAAGCTCCTCACTGACGAAGGCCACAAGCCAGAAACTAGTCTGGGGATATTGGATGAGTAGGCATTAGATAGGGATTTTATGCACAAGCCTTCTGGCATCCATTGATTACTCTGTTTAGCACAGGTGGCAATACTGTATGGAGAGTTTTGCTCTGTTTATCAACAATTAATGTGCTAGTATAGGAAATGTGATCATGTGATGCTTAATGGTTTAACACCAATCCTGCCTAATAGGATAGTGGTGGCTATGGTTGTAAAAGAGCCAAAGACACCAAAATGTATGGGTGCTGAACTGAGTTCAGACCCATATGACTATTTAAGCTATTGAGCTTAGATTGAAAATATTTTTTGTGTTTTCAATTTCATTCTCATAGTTTAGTAGTTAAGTAGAGATAAAAGGTGGTTGCTAGAGGGTTGCATTAGATCCTAAGATCTAGATGCAGTGCTCTCAGATCCAAAGCTCCTCACTGACGAAGGCCACAAGCCAGAAACTAGTCTGGGGATATTGGATGAGTAGGCATTAGATAGGGATTTTATGCACAAGCCTTCTGGCATCCATTGATTACTCTGTTTAGCACAGGTGGCAATACTGTATGGAGAGTTTTGCTCTGTTTATATTTAAAATACACTTTCAGCTCCAAATTCAAGAATAAATGCAGATATTTATTATGGTTTTTCATTTCTATATACATTTTATTTATTATTGTTTTGTTAATAAATTATTTTTCTTTTAAATAGATAACTTTTATTCTAAATAATAAACTCTTCTAGTCATATATATCAATAAAGCTGTTAACATCAAATAAATAATATTAAATAATTTTCATAAAAAAAACAAAACTTCAGTAAATTAGCATAAATTATTTTATAAGAGAATATTGTAAATAAATGAATTATTTTATATAGCGTGAAGTTTTATAAACTGTAATAGCTAAACAGCATTAAGCTGTTGCACATGTGCTTTGCAGATTTTAACTATAAATGACTGAATGCAAACACTTCATAAAGTATATTGTAATGAAATTAGAGTATGTTTAAAGTATTCAAAAGAAATAATAATTTTGTAATGTAAAGGAAAAACTTCCATTTTTAATACTTAAATTGTTTTATTATATTATGTAGAATGTTTTCAAACATGACAATTAGATTTTTTTTATTATTTCAAATGAAATATTGACAGCTGAAAATAAACTGTTTCTTTATAATTAAAGAAATAATTTTGATAAACAAGTAGGCAAACCTTTATATAAAGCAGAAAGCCCTCATTGTTTATTTTATCATTAATCATGACATTGTAAAGCAGATAGTAATTATGGAATTAAGTGTATAATTTTAAATTGTTATATTTAATTGATAACATAGATTTCAAAATTATATTAATTGAAGCTGAACAAAGATTGAAAGAATCATATATTCAGTTTTAGAAGGGAATTTGAATAAATTTTTATCTGTATCATTATTTTATTTAGTATATAGTGATTTTAAGTTTAATCAAAGAAATACAGCAAGAAAGATAAAAATAAATGGATTTTCAAATTATTTAATTTTTAAATTATTAATATGAATTTTGAAGGTAATTAATTATATTTGTTTTTATGTGTGTTTTTTAAATTGTATTTTCATTCATATGAGCATTCATTTATATGACGCATGCTTTAGCAAATTCTATGCTTGTTCTTATAAACAGTTAAGTTCAAAATTCATTCACCACCAGTTCAGTTGCATATATATTAAGTGAAAATGAAATTACTAAAAATTAAAAGTTTGATGATTATTATAAAATTATTGTAAGAAAAAGTAATAGTGAATAATTATATTTTTTTATTAAATTTTATTCATTACAATTTTCCTTGTTCTTTTTCTGATATTCATTTCTAATAATCATCAAAATTTTTATTCATTAGTAATACAGATAGATTACTATCAATCCAAAAATCTGGATTTATATCCATTTGAGCTTCAGAAAATTTTTGGGAAATGCACAAAATGATTCATACAAATGTATAATTATACTAATAAAATGAAGAGTGATTAAAAAAGCATAACTTATATGTAACTTATTAACTACTTATTTATGAAAAAATTTTGCAGTGATACAGAAATTTGAATATAGTATTATAATAAAATAAATGCTTAAAAATTTGTTTAATTTATTAATAAACTTCAAAAAAATTAAGTAAAAAAATAATATTTAAACTCATTAGCTATTTATATTTACTTGAACTTTTGCATTACTAAATGGCAAAAAATTTGTAATAAAAGGAAGATTCTTTGTATGCTTTATCAAAAACTAGTAACGATCAAAATAACTGCTCTTTTTTTTTTCTGTTTACATTTTGAAGATAAATGTTTAGCAATAAACTATAGACACTTGAAAATAAATAATGAATAAACTGTTTCATAAAATGAAATTGTTTCTCATGCTTGGATACTACAATTGTCACCACTATTTTTTTTTTTTCGAGTTTTTATTCTTTTTTTAAATGAATATTTACTTAGGATCAACCTATTTTGATTTTGGCTGTCATATAAAATTGCTTATAATTTTATACAGTTTATGGCTAAATTAAACTTCATAAATGTGTTAAATAGACAATATTGATTTCTTGTATTGTTACATCAAGTGACTGATACAACTGTGCTTGGCCATTAAAACTATTACTATTTTTTTTCTTTCATGTTTTATTTTTTAAAATAAAAGTTATCAGCTGGTATTTAAAATATTTTGTATTTTATGGATAAATTAAACTTCTTCATAAAAAAGTGTGTTATGTAGATGATATTGATTTACCAGATTATGTTACATCAAGTGATTGGTATAATCATGTTTGGTTATTAAAACCATTACCATTTTATTTTAAGTTTTTTTTTTAGAAAATTAATGTAAGATTAGTAATGTTTTGATTTTGACTGTCACACAAAATTGCAAATAATTACAATTCATATAGCTGATAGATAAATTAAACTTTTGCCTAAAAACGTGTCATGTAGGTTATACTTATTTATCACATTGTTACATCAATTAGCTAATGTAATCATCCTTGGACATGAAAACTGTTAAACTTTTTTTTTAAGTTTTCATTTAATTTTTTTGAAAATGAATTTTTACCGTAGGATTATGTATATATCATTTTAATATTATATAGAATTGTGAATGGATATAAATTTACATAGTATATAGATAAATTAAATTTCATAAAATAGTATGTTATGGATACTATACTATGACTAAATATTTTTGAAATTGTGTTCCAGAATTTAAAAACTACTAGCATATTTTTTCACATATCTTTTGTTTTGAAAAACATAGAAGTATAAATTTTTTGATTTTTATATATAATATACAGTTGAAAATTAATATATATTTAAACCTTCCACTTGACCACACCTCTTTGAAACATATGAATAAAGATGTCTGAAAAAGGGATGTCTTTATTCATGTTGCAAGAATGTGTGTGGGAGTTTTTAACTATATCTTAAAAAATATTCACATAGAAAAAGATTGATGAAGTTCTGTTATTCCATATGTTTGTAAATAATAAAAAAGATATATTAATCTGAGGTTTAAAGTTTATATCCGGGATAGAGTTATCTTGAGTTTAATAAATGATTGTGGGAATAATTTTTATCTGAAGTAATTGGTGCTAGAATTGTGAGTGTAGAAAGCTTGACTCTAGTAAATCAAATTATATTAATTTGAAAATTAATGTATATACACCTGGGTCTCGTTTTATGCGGATTATTTTAATGCGATTTTGAAGTTATGCAATTCATGTTTCTTCTTAATATCTTTCATGTTTCACTATATTTATTAGATATCAAGACATTTAAATTATTAATAACTTATTTTGACTTGAAATACTTTTTTTTTTTCCAAAAATATAACTTATATTAGCAGCTAACGTGAATATGGCCTGAAGCTGTATTTAGAATTTTAGCTTCTTATGTAAATAACCTATTTATACTAATGAGTAAATAATAATAATAGATTTATACTTACATATAAAAATATCGCAATAAATAGTCAAAAAATTTAAACTTTTAAAACATATTTTGTTATATATGACAGAAATAAATAATCTTTTAGATTTTTAAAATAAAAAACGAAGATTTTATAAACTGAAAATAATCTTTCTAATGATAATGTATAATCTTTTTGTTTTGATTGCAATCTCATTTTTTAAATATAGAAACAGAAAACCATTAACACAGCACAAGACTAAAAGTGGCTAACAGGTTTCTCTGGGCATAATTGCTGAGAGATTCTTAACTTCGTTTAAGAAGCCACAATACATCACATTACATCGAATTTGATTTCTTGCCAGTTTACAAACGAACGCTAGCGGTAATGATTAAAATATGTATGAAAAATGTAAAATTAAATACTGTAGTTAATAAAAAAAGTAAAAAAAGTTTGTCTTGTATTAATTTTTTTCAAATATTTGAAATTTTTTTTTAGTTTTGCTTATTTTTTTAATGCAAATTTTAAAGTAATTTTTTCTTGTTTCTTTGCTTTTATGTGAATTCTGAAAATTACAGAACCTATCCCCCATTTTTCAAGGTAAGTTAAGTCTATTTTTGTGCGATTTTTTTTAATGCGGGTTTTCTGTGGAACCTATCTACTGCATAAAACAAGATCCCAGGTGTATATCAAGTATTCACATTTCATATGGATAAATACATTTTGATCTGACTTTTAATTACTTAAGTTTTTTATTGATATAAATGCTTGATATTTTCGTAAATATTCTTGCAATTTCATTTTGGCTCTTAAAAATGTTTAAAAAATAAAGGGGGTTGAGTTCTTGCATTTGAGATTAATAGTAGTCTATATCTTATTTAGAATATTATTTTATTTTTTAGCTCTGTTGCTTGATCATAAGTATTTAATTTTTTTTTTTTTTGTTTATGCATTTACAAAATAATTTTTTTTATAAAGTGGCAAAATCAATTTTAATGTTGTTTGTTTTTTGCAATTTTAAATGTATTTTAAATTTAAACTTTAGTCTTCCTTAAAACTTAATTACTCTAACAATCTTTAAAACTATCATATATGGATATTTATGTCTAGTTATATACCATATATATATATATGAAAACAAGACATATAAAAAATAACTAAAGAAAATATATAAGTAAATAAAAATAAAACAATTACTTGTCTATACAGCTGCTAAAAGTGCTTGTGTTGGCATGTAATTGTGTTTTGTTTGTATTTTTTTAAATATATAAACAGCTTATTAAAAGTTTAAATTCTATCTTGACTATTCATAAATACTATTGGCTGATCAAGTGCTAATAATCTTTTCATAGTATGTTTATCTATCTTTGGGCAAAGAACTTATATAGTGCATAAATCTAATAATTATTTTTTTGATTTCAAATAAATGTTATTCAAGTACAATTCAGAGTAGGCCTTGGAAACAAGTGCATTACATAATAAAATTAATTGTTTTAAAAATTTTTACACTTTACAATATTAGCCTTTTCTCTAAAAAAAAAAAAAAAAACATTAAAAAAAATTACTGAACACTTACTAAATTATAAGTTAAATTATAAACAGTTAAGTACGTAGCAATTAATTTTATTGCATTTATATATAATAGATTGATTTCTATATTTTTTATATATTTACTGTAATAGAACAATGTCATATGTATAATTAATTATTTTGAATTGAGTATGGTAATGGCTAATTTATATCCTACCAATATTTAACAGAATGCAATATCTTATAGATATATATAAATATCCATATCTTTAGTAATAGGTAGGTTATTCTGAAAAAAATGAACATTTCTTTAGAGTGCTATCTTTCCGTAAAAACACTTGAGCTATTACAACCAGTTAAGTTCAAGGAATACACTTGAGTTTAGATCACAGTAACAAAATAAATAATTTAAAAAAGTACAGAGTAAGAAAGAAATTAAAACCAAAATTTAATAAAATAAATTTAATAAATGAACTAATATATAAATATGCTATTTTTATGATAAAATTTAAAATTATATTAAAAGTTAATTAATCTCATTTCTTAAAATATTGCTACAAATGCTTGTATAGCTTTCTAATATTACACTAATGAATAAATGAATTATCTGTAAAATTTAATTATTTTTCAGTGGCAAATTGTTTAGAGCAAAAATACAAATATCAAATCAATATCATATATATTATAAATAGATTAAAATAATTTGAAAATTAGAAATGATTATTTCTGAATGTTTTAAATGGATATTATTTATCTTTTTAAAATATAACAAATCAAGCATTATTAAAATATGATAACTGAGGGATTTAAGTTGGTACTATAAAAGATCATTCTTTTGACAATCTTACTGGAGTATGTGTTTCTAATAATATATATTTTTTGGCTTATCATAAGTTTAATATTAATTTCTAACTGAAACATTAAATAATTTCCAAAACAGTTTTATATATAAAATAAAGATGTTTTTGATTTGTTTTCAGTATGTAGTTATTAACTTATGACTTGATAGATCTTCATAAATCTCTACATAGCTTCAGTTGATGGATTGATGGAGATATTTTGTAATACTTATATATTAACTGCGTATACTGTTATTTAGAGTAAATTAAAAAAAATTTTCTCTTTTTATCTATTCATTTTGCAATATCTTTGACTAAATATTCTTCTCTGCCATTCTACAATTGTTTAAATAAAGCAACACTCTGCAACTCATGTATTTTTACATACATGTTATCTAACACACTTTGCATAGGTTTTACCTGTAAGAACATAAAACTTTACTGTAAATCAAGTCAAAAAATATTTTTTTGTGAACAAAGAATAAACATATAAAATCTATAGAAGCTATGATAGACATTTAATACGTAAAAATATATGTGGTATAGAGTTGGTACAATTAAATAGTTATAGTGAGATATATCAGAATAATTGTTGGCATAGAATTGTAATTTTTTTGCATCTGGGCTATGCAGACAGTTGGGAATTTTATTCAGCTTCATGATTAGTTTAATTTCTTTATAAAAATATACTATATAGAAAGTATTAGATAGAAAACTTAGGATTTTTCTTTTTTTGTTTTATTTGATTATATGCAGTTGAAAATTTTTAAGTATTACATATATTAATATAATATTAACTTAATTTTTTGTTAATTCAACCTTATCATTAATGCATATTTGCATGATATGTAATCTGCATATATCTTTGCAATGCTATATCGATTGACCTAAAGGTGTTTGCAGAAAAGACTTGAATTCATGTAATTCAGATTAATGTTAATTTAAAATTTAACATTTTCGGGAAAAAAAATTATGACTGAAATTTGACCATTTTAAGTATTAATGTTATTGTACCTGCATTATAAATAAATAGATTAAAATTATTTGAAAATTAGAAATGATTATTTCAGAATCCTTTAAATATTTAAGATTACTAGCATTAATGAAATCATATCTTATTAAAATATAATACATTTCTCATTATTAAAACATGATATCTACAGGATTTTAGTTAGTGCTATAAAAATTCCTCCTCTCAATAACCATACTTTTATAGTAATATTTTTTTCTAGAACTTGTAAATCA
This sequence comes from Epiperipatus broadwayi, assembly GCA_028023455.1. Lineage (NCBI taxonomy): Eukaryota > Metazoa > Onychophora > Udeonychophora > Euonychophora > Peripatidae > Epiperipatus > Epiperipatus broadwayi. The sequence continues at coordinate 11,910,287 of JAQFVV010012411.1, forward strand.
CTTTAATATTGATTTTTCCAGCCAAAATTTTTAATAATTTCCAGATAATTTTAAATATGACAAATATCTGCAATTGGCTTCAGTATGTAGTTATTTATTTGAAACTTGGAAGATTTTCATACATTTCTTTATATATTATCTGATGAATGATAAGTTGTTATATGTATTTGTCAGCTGCACATACTAATATTTAGGATGGCTTGAAAATTTTAGAGGCAGGCAAATAGTTGGTTTAATAGTGTCATTTTGCAATATCTTTGGCCACAATTATTCTGATTTGCCTTTTTGCAACTAATATCTATCACTACAGTGGTTTAATTACTGAAACTCTATCTGTAATTTATCTACTTTTCTTTACTAACTAACTGTCTGTCATAGTTATATGGATTTTACCTATTTATTAATTTTTTATTTTACAAGAAATATTTTTAGATTTGTTTTTACAATATATTTTTATGTGTTTTAAGGAATTTACTATCATCTACTATAAACATTACTCTTTTAATTAGTTTTTACTCAAAAATAAACATGATTTTTCTTTTTACATATATGATTCTTACTTATAATAAAAACAGAAAACTCAAATTTTGATTAAAGTAAAATGAAATTTTCTTTTAAACATATAAAGTTAACTATTTAATTGAAGTTCAGAAATATAGGAATTAATTAATTTAACAATATATTTTAAAAAAGCTTGCTGATAGCAAAACTCATATATATAGTACATCTCACACTTTTTACAACCCTTATGCTTAAATAAACCAATATATCATCAATCTGTTGTCAAGACAACATTATTAGATTATTTAAACGAGAGCTGTTATGATGTTGGATCTTTTAGTTTAATACATATATATGCATAAATGATGGAATAAATAGGTAGATTAATTTTTTGGATTAATTCTATTCTTGATCTTTGTTCAACATTTAGAGCCCTTTTAATTCATAGTCTGGGGAGGTGGGTGATTTACTCCCTTTGTTTACATATACATTGAACTATGTTTAATTTAAAGTTTATATATATATATATGCATGCTTTAGTCAAGATATGAGACTTAAATTTCTCAATACTTTATAGTATAAATAATTTTGTGATACTTTCCTCTGATGATGTCAGAAAAAAGTTTCTCTGATAGTTTTTTAATCCTTTATGTTTTTTTTATAATTAGCTCATATATTCTACTTAGTAAACATTTCAGTTATTTTAGTTTTTATGGCTCCTTTTAAATTATAGTTAGATCATTCTCACATTATTGTTGAGTCATCAAACTTTTTGATGTTTTTCATTTTATTAAGTAAAGATAAAAATTATTTAATTTTTGAGAATTTGTTTCAAAATAATTAGAATACATATACAAATAAAATACTTGATTGTAAATTAGAGAAAAAATCTAGTTTAACAATATACAACACGATTTACAAAGTACAACTAAACTATCTTTCTCTATCACATATGAAAACAATAATGAACTCAAATATCTCGACCTTTCCTTATCAAGAAACCGCCACTCAATAGACTACAAAATGATTGTTAAACCATTCGAAATCCGAAGCTGCATCCATCCTGGCTCTGGATCGCCCGCGTCGCACAAGTTTGCAGGTCTCGGGGCATTTATGTTTGGAAACTATCATTTGTGTAAATACGAAGCACATAGGAAGGAAAATACAAACAATTACATTAAAGACCTATTGGCGGCGGGATTCAAATGCAAAACCATTGGGAGAAAAGTCATGAAATTCAATAGCACAATAAATGATAAATTGCCTCGCGCCAATCTGCCCGGAGTGGCGGTTCCCTATATCCCTAAAGTATCCAGCAAACTAATGAAAACCTTAAACAACAAATTTGGCATGGTATTCAGAACACCACCCAACTCCAACAGATTGATTAATAACTCCAAGGACTATATCGATCCAGCGCTCACCCCACACGTGGTATACTCTATTGCCTGCCCCCAGGCCGGATGCCACGCCACATATTATGGGGAAACGAAAGCCACAGTTAACACCAGATTGGCTCAACATCGGTACACCTACAACAGAGCCCAAGCGAACAGCAGCACATCTTCTGCGTTTTTTGAACACACTAAACAATCAGGCCACAACTTCATACCCGCCAACCCCGTTATTTTATGCTCAGAACCAAACGACTACAGGAGAAAAATAAAAGAGGCATTCTACATCAACAAAGACATCCATGCAATCAATAGAAGAGACACGTGCTTCGACATTTCAAAAAAATGGGCTACATAACAGTAACTCATTTGAATATTCTAATTTACATATATTTATCACATTTTTCAAGAAGGCTATGAATATGAGGCATGGTTCCTCGAAAACGTTCAGCCAAAATTTATTATTATTATTGTTAAACTAGATTTTTTTCTCTAATTTACAATCAAGTATTTCTATTATTACAAATAAGGAGAAAATAAAACCACATATACAAATAAAGAGTTTTATAACTTATATGATCAAAGTTAAAATTTTATTCTATTGTAAAAAATAAATAAATTAATATATGTATTATGTGCGCAGCTCAATTATTGTTTTCCTGAAGGTTTGTGATGTGTTCTAGTTGTATTTTTATATTGGACTATTTCCATCATGAATGTCTTTAGAAAAATTTAACTTTATTTAAATATTCCAAATACATTCAACTGTTGAATGTATTTGGAATATTTAAATAAAGTTAAATTTTTCTAAAGACATTCAATATGCATATTTGGAATATACATTAAAGTGCTGGGCTTGTCCTGATATTTTTAATCTAATACTTGAATATCTTAGCACCTCACTGATGATTCCAGTAGCAGAAATCGGTCTGGGGTTGGAGATATTCTGCAAAGCTTGTTAAGAGCTTATTTTGCGAGCTCTATATATAACATTTATAAATACAAGCTTATTAAATTGGGTCATGTGACATCTGACTTGATTTTTTTATAATTTTATTTTTTGCTATTAAGGCTTTGGCGATTTTTTATTTCTAACACTATTAATATATGGTGTATCTGAACTTAGTTCAGTCCCATATGGCTATTTAAGTTAGATAGCTGGATTGGAAGACATGGATGTCTGAAAATTTCAAATTTTCTACTTAATAGTTATAAATTAGATAAAATGTTGGGCTTGTTCTGGCTTTTTTAATCTAATACTTGAATATCCTAGCACCTCACTGATGACGCCAATAGCAGGAACCAGTCTGGGGTTAGGGATATTCTGAAAAGCTTGTTAAGAGCTTATTTTGCGAGCTCTGTATATAACATTAATATTAATTGTACATCTTGATAACATTTTACCACATTACAGTAAATATACAAAAAAAAGAAGAAAGAAAAAAGACAAAAAATAATTGTTATATATGTGTACCAAAATTACGGTTATGTTCTTAATTATTTATACTTTATTTTATGACTCAATAAAATGTTCAATAGATTTTTTTTTAACAGTAAGTTTTTTTTTAAAAGGAAAGAGTTTTCAATGTTGTAAAGGATAATAATTTTTGGAGCAATAAATGTTAATAGCTGCATGTAGCTAAGATGTTATTAAAAGTATTGAACATACATTGATATATAGATTATAAACTTTTATGTAAAGAGGAATTTGGATTTAAAAGGATAAGGATTAGATATACAATTATAGCAGTATTGAAAGACATGTAGAAAGAGGAAGGAAAGATAATATTTGTTTTGTTGGTCATGAAAAAGCATCTAATAGAGTAAAATGAGTTACTTTATTGGATGTTTGAAGATGAAGAATATATATAGATTAAAATGAGAGGTGTCTATAGTGAATTTGTATATGGCTCAAAATATTTTGTAGATTAAATAGTAATTTTTCACAATAGATAGGTGCAGAATTAAGATTCAAATCAGAATATTTTCTAATGTCTGTTTTATTTAATATTTATTTAACTGAATTGCTGAATATAATTATTTTGATGAGATGGAAGTTAGCATCGTAAAAATTGAGAATGAGCTTAAAAAAATGTTAAGTAGAACATACACAAAATGAAGTTTGATGCCATGATTATAGATGAAGATAATAAAAGGTTAAGAGTTGAAAGTAATAAAAGGTTAAGAGTGATGGTTTTACTGCAGTTTAATGCTTTTATGTATTTAAGTATAATGGGAAAGATATTAAGGATGAGAATTGCAATAGGTAAACAGGTTTTTAATAAGTATAAAAGGTTATTATGAATCCATTAAAACTACTTAAGATTGTGGCTCCGGAATATGACATTGTATGAAATGGAGACTTGGACAATTAAGAAAGAATTGGAAATTTTTAATGAATGAATGGTAAAGGTAAGTGATCAATTCTTTCCACTTTACTCTAAAGATGTTTACTGTAAGCTTGAATAATAATGGATTCTAAATGCTGAGACTATTAGATAGACTAGAAGTGGGCAGATTTTTCAGGGCAAGGGCTACTTGTAATTTTCTTCAAGGGTAATGGTCCATAATTATAATAATTACAAATATATATTAACTATTACAAATAAAAATTCCAAAATAGAAACATGAAAATTTATTAAATTGACAAAGATATTCCCTGTGTCCTATCTGCTAATCTTGTATATCAAGTTATATAATTGTCAATCACTATTATTGCATAGGATTCTAAATGGCCTTCTATGAGAAAAGAATGTATTTTGACTTAATTATGTTCATTGTCAAAAATATACTCTCATAAGTAGGTAGCCAAAAACGATGTTAAATTAAATGCAACTTTTTTTTAGATTTGGATACTTTTCTTTATTCATTAGACTCTAAAAACGATTTTAGATTGTGTGCTTTTAAAATTATATCATTTTGCAGGGGAAGAATTTCATTTTTTTTTCACAGTTAAAGAAAATGTCTTATTTATATTTTCAGTCATTTGTTTGATGTCATCATTGCCAAATGGATAACTCATGAAGTTAATTATTAGCTCTAGACTAATAAATTCTTATAATATTTATTCAACTTTCAAGCACTTGGACACTGTGTTAAGAAAAGTTTATAATAAATGTGTTTTGAATCAAACTTAGCACTATATGAGGCCAAAAGTAGGTCTTGAAAATGCTAACCTTGATTCAAAACACATTTGTTATAAACTTTTCTTAACATAGCATCCAAATGCTTGAAAGTTGAATTTACAGTTGCGTAAGAAAAGTCCTACTTTAGTTAATTATAATATTTATGTTTTTCCAATATATCTATTTTGACAATTCATCAGAAATATTTTAAAAATTTCTCAGTCCATTCTTCATCAATTGGATAAATAATGGCTTTAACTTATTTTTAAAAAGAGTAATATATTCAATCATCAGCTATTTATTTTTTCCTGGCAATAAATTCAATTCGTTAAGGTGGTTAGTTATTTTGACAATAAAAGCCAAATTCATCACTAAGTTCAATGTACACTTCATTTGTTGATTTTAAAAAATCTTTTACCTCACGTAATAGGTCCCTGAATATTTATAGAAATACTCCTTGATTTAACCAACAAACACTGCATGATATAGCAATTCACCCATATTCAGATTCCTTTTTTTCTTGTTGATCATTTACCTCTCATAATAAGTCTCTTAATCTTTGTAGAAATACTCCTTGACTTAACCAACGAAGATCTACATATGTTAATTTATTAACTTCAAATTGATTTTCTTCTAATAGAATCTGAAACATTCTTCCATGAAGACTTTTACTTGGAATGGAGTTTACAATTCTTATATAGATTTTCATAATGTGATGCATATTTAGTATTTTCCTGATTGGTGAATAATGCAATGATATGAAAGGACATCTGAGGAATCATTCATCTTTGGCACACATAGACAAAAATCCGTTGATTGTTCTGATCATCAATAATGCACCATTAGTTGTCATCAATACAATTTTATAAGTTGGAATTTTTTTACTTATCTATTTTTTGAAAATGCAATAAATATCTTCATATTGAGTGTATGTTTTTTTAAAGATAATATTGTTAATAATTTTTTTTTCACATTTATATTCTCAAAACCATTTTTATAAAATACAAAGCTGAGGAATATTAAGTATGTCTGAAGATTTGTCAACTCAAAGAAAAACAAATGCAGTTAGTCACATTTTCAGTTAGTTATTTAACCAAATCAGAATTTATAATTTCTGTATAGTGTGACAGTTCTAAGGGAAAAGTTATATGTTTTTTAACTGCTGAAATAGTGTCATTCTTATTTTTAAATGAATCAAATAATGAATTGCTAGCTTCTAGAAATGCTTCTTTGATCATTTCTCCATCTGCGAAGGATTTCTTATCTTTTGTTAATGCATAGCTCACACAAAGTGATGCAGCTATTGCATCTTTAGATTTAATATTTGGTTTAATAAAATATGATTGCTGGCTTGCTAATTGTATCTTAAATCCTTTTAACTTTTGTATGCATAATTTGCTTTTTAATGGAAAACTTTTATCAAAACTTGCATGCATGATTTTAAAAAGTCTTTCAAGATTTTCTTTTTTTGGAAGTGACATAATTCCATGACATATATTACACACACATTTTGCATTCATCATTGTAAAGTTTAACTGTTTTTTTTTTTTTGTTCTATATTAAAATTGTATGTTTTTCTCTTCTTTGTAGCTGTTTCAAACTACGTTTTTTTAAAATATGATAAAATACTATTTTTTTATGAAAATATAATGAAAATGTATGGACCTGTCACAACAAAAGCAAAGTTATTGGTTTTGCAATCAGCTGAATGCATTCAATGCTTTTACTTGTGCTTTTGCATTGCACAGTGATCATATTGAATACTTTGTGTTGCACAGTGAATGAATTTGAACAATTGAATTTGTAATTGATGCGCATATCATTGTACATTTCGAATGAAGGCAAATAGATCCAATCCAAGCATTGGTAAGTGCCTGACTACACACAACTGCTTCGATTATGAAGAATTGATTCTTGTCTGTAATAGCTGTACATGTTGTGAAAAATGTATTTCTTTTTATGTATCTGATCTAGCATAATGTAACATTGGTTACCACTAATTTTTAAAATTCAGGTAGTCGTTTCAAAATTTTTTGGATGTCCATTCATGGACTGCAGTCAATATCTTGCCCACCCCTGATATAAACTATCATCTAAGTAATTTCTAGTCTATAACCTTCATTAATGAGAAGTTTAAAGTTCTTTTTATTCTATGGTAGAGAATTAACAGTACTAAAAATTTTCTTGATGAAAACTATGAAATAGACAAATTGAATTATGTATATGCTTAGAGATAATGATTATGAAGGATATAACGAAAGGATTGATAGAGAATAGAAGAAAGAATGTGTAAAAAGGTATTGATCTAAAAAAGGAAAATACTTATGAGTTTTAGTAAAATAGAACAGGTTAGACTTGGAGAAAGTAATCAAATTATATATAAAGTTAACTAATGATAATTATAAAAAATAATAAAAATATATTATGACAACTATTATAGAAAATATATATTAAGAAATTAACATTAAAAGTCTTTTTTGGCATATAATTTTATGATCTTATCAAATGCTAATGATAATTATAATAGATAATATATCATTATTAAAATACAAATGCAAATTAATGTATATTTATATAGATAATATGTAATGATTATTTTTGTTTACATTTTATGAAATTTGTTGTTTTTTTTTTTTATTTGTAAGGCTTCCATAGGTAAACGTTCAAAACTTACTCCTGAAGAACGGGAAACAACACTTGTAGCTCTTAAAGAATCTGGTTGGTCAGAAGTTAGTGATAGAGATGCTATTTACAAAGAATTTTTTTTTAAAGATTTTAATCAGGTAACATTTCTTTTGCCTAATTTTTGTATAACTTTTTTTTAAAATGTATATTTTAGTTTCATTAGTGGTAGTGCTTTTAATATTTTTGTCTATTAATCACAATTTAATCTAGTATTTTATATTTACATTGCAAATTTTAATGGTCACCAATGCTTGGAACATCATAAAATTTCTTATATCATTGTAAATTTAATCTTTAAGATTACTGAGTATATTTTGAGAAATGATTTGTTTCTTTTATAAAAAAAATTAGGATATTTATATACAGTTTAATGTTATGAAAATTTTTTAAAAATATAATTGTCAAGCCCTGAATTATGATAAGCACATGATCTTATAACATTTTGAGAAATATTATTAAAACAATGATTTTGAGATATATAATATCTTGGATTAGAAGCATTTTTAGTTAAATTAGCCTCAGCAACTTAAAACATAAATTCATTATTTTTACACATTGCATTTAATATTTTTAATGACTAACATATTGGAATGTTAAAGCTTATCTATAAATAAAATATTTAACTCATTTTCAAAATCCAGAAATCATGCTGATAATGTTGTCATTATATTTTGACTATATATTCTTTTTTCATTTATTTTCGATTTTTAAATTGAAATTAAAAAATGCACTGTAGCATTTATCAATGATTCATTTATATAAATTTGTCTTTAAAAAAATAACCCTATGTCAATTAATTTGTACTTTTACAAATTTTGTAGAAGAAAAAGTCTATAATTAAAAAGAAAAAAATATAACAGTGGATAAGAGAGATATTAATGAACATAATAATATAGCCAACTAGTTTAACATGGTCTGTGATTAGGTATCTATAAATTGATGATTGTATATAAAATAGATTAATGTCACACAATCTTTTTGCCTATCAAAATTGGTTAGGTAAGTTTAAATAGATCTTATATTTTTGTGTTAATATTCTGCAGCTTTAAAAAAGAAAAGAAAAGCAGTTGGGTTTGGTTTTATTAAATCAATTGAAAGGTTAGTGAAACAAAGAAAAAAATCTTGATAATTGATGAGGACTTTTTTCAGGTCTTATTTTCATTAGCAAGCATTCTTACAAAATAAAGACAAAGGATAAAAAGTTAGCAATCAAATAAAAAAATTGGAGTGAGTTTTGTTAAAGAATGTAAATATGATTTGTATAAAACATACAGCTCCATGTCATGAAATCATCTAAGTAGTGTAGAGACCATGTTTGTAGTGATTTAGTTATTAAATTATTATGATGGAAGTGATAGATTCTTGCATTCTTTACACCCATCTGTGATCAATGCATAAGAAAGAATACTCTGAATAATGTTATTGTCAATTTGTGAATAAAATATAGACTGTAATGAAAAATGGATATTAATATTTGTTAAATAAAGAATGAATTACATATAATTGAGTTGACCAATGTTTTAATCTTTCAGTCATTTGTTAAAGATTATGAATGAAGATTGCTTACAATGAGGAGATAAAAATAAGAGATTTTGAATTGTGATGTAATGCATATGGAGGATATCTAGATATAAAAGTTTTTGAATAATATACTTTATTAATATTAATTTTTTAAGTTGGTAAAGATATATAATGGGGAAAAATAATAAGAAATAATAGCATATATAGAAGAGTTTAATAGGGATAATCTGCTGTTGGGGTGCCAGTCATAGTAATGATTTCAATAATCATAATAAGAAAAAAGAAGAGGATGTGTTAGCTGTACAGCAAGATTTCCACCAGTGAATGTGTAAAGGTATATATGATATTAATTTGTTAAGTAAAAAATACCTATAATATTGATAATTAATTAAACAATATTTTCAGGAGAATATCCATTCATTTTTGATTAATCTAAAGGAGGCATTATGCCTACAAATCTCCTAACTGCTTTTTTTTTTTTTTGCATATGTCTGAAACCAATTCTATCAGTGCAATACTTATATATGAATTCTTGAATTATGTGCCCTGCATAGTTTGGTGCAGTAATAAAGTGATAGACTGTACTAAAAGTTTCATGGAATACAGTCAAATTGTCATTTCTGGTGTTTGAATTCTTATGAACTCCTGAGCAACAAACTATTTAGTTATCTAAACAAAGGAGCTTTGTTAATTGCTCAACAAGCTTTGAGATAAATACTTAGCATGCTCTTGCTAAGCATTTATCTCAAAGCTTGTTGAGCAATTAGCAAAGCTCTTTGTTTATTTTTTTACAAGCTTAAAAAAAGAAGTGGGGTCATGTGATATATGACTATTTTTTATTTAGTTATCTATTTATTTTATTGGATTCTATAAACAGTATCAAGTGTAGTTATAAGTTTTAGTTTGTATTACAGTACTTTTGTCTTTTTCTCTTCTTTTAAGTAAATTGAAAGGTAAAAAAGTGAGTTTTTTTAAAAAATTGATTCGATATGAATGCAATTGCAGGAATCTTTATCATTTACATACACACACGCCCATGATTACAATAGTAACTCAGAAGTAAAGTAGATAAAAATAACTTCTAAAACTGATTACTGATTTCATTTGTGCATATATATAGGTTAATTGCATAGATGTATTCAGCATATAATCTACAGCTTTGAAAACGAAGGCATCGTTCCTTCGAAAGTGCTAAGTATAGAAATAAATATATTAGAATTTAGTGTGGAGATATTACCGTAAAATATCTGATCATTACATATAATCATTAGAAATTAATGGCAGATTCAATTGATTTGTATTATTATATAAATATTGTAATGGTAGAATTACCTGAATAAGTTAGAAAATGTTCTTTCCATGAAGTATAAATAGATATTAGATTTCTTCAAAGATTGTAAACTTTTAACATTTAATTTTAATTTGATTTGATAGAATGGTTATGCTTTCGCACATTGAGCAGCTAGATTGTCTTTCAGTTTTTATAACCTTGCATGACTTAATTTGTAAGATCACTAAGCTCTTGGCTTTTATCTGTTTTCTCTTAACTCTTAACTGAAATAATTAAATTTGTTCTGCTTTTTGTAAGCCTTTCCCGAGAAACACATTTAATCTATCAAACAAAATAGTTTTTTTTCTAAATATTTTGTTACATAGTTGGATTTGTTTTCTTAAATTATTAATTAGTATATTTGATATTCTGTCTATTCTGCCAATATTAAGTTATTTGTATATTCTTTTCATTTTACTTAAAATGAGAAAAATACACTTAATAAAATATTAGAAACAATTTTTTTTAAGAGATATAATTATATTTTTTTATTTTAAAAATTAGTTTATTTTACTATACATAATAATTTATACATAATAAGTAAAAAAAATGTTTCATATTTAAAAACAAACAGTTATAATTATATAAATAAATTATTAAAGATAATATTTAATATACTGTAAAGTATAAGCGGATAGAATTTTTTTAATTTTAACTTGATCCAGTTTTTTATAACTAATTTTTTTTAAAAATCTACATACACACAATATAAATATAATACATATTGTGTTTGTTTGTCTTATCCGTGGAATGATAAAATAAATTAATTTTACAAATATATTGTATTTACCAGCATATAAGACACACTCACTTTTTTATCTACATTTTTAAGAAAAAAAATAATTTTCTACATTTTTTCAGGAATTTCCATAATGATTTACTGTACTAATTTTATAGTTATTTATATCTACAAGAAACATAACTAGGGAACACATAGTTAGGTAACTTTTAATCTTCATCCTCAAAACCCAGAAATTCATCTCCAGAGCTATTTTTGTTTTAGTCCTCATAAATAGATCATTTCTCTTCATAAATCTAGCACATCATGACATTGATCCTGTAAAATCAGTGATGCCTCTGTTAGTAGCTGTCAGTCTTGCTCATTGAATAATAATTTTTGTGGAAACTGAAAACCCCAAGCTTCTCTGGTCTAACATCCAAGTTTAAAATTTTTTTTTCTGGTTCCAACCATTTTGCAGTTCTATGTCACAGATTATGTTTGCTACACATAGCTTTTTGTAGGTCATCTTCCTATCATTTCCAAGTTTTTATCATCTTTTCAGTTGGTGGTGACCCAAAATTCCTCTCTGCTGCTCTGTTTCTGTGTTCTTTAGTATATGTAATCACTCATAGTTTGAATGGAATATCATAACAGAATCTACATTGATTTTGCCAAGAAATCTCAACAAATATGACAGAAAACTGATAATGTTCTCAACAAATCTTCCTAGTTTAAAGTTTAAATTTTACAATGCATTGTTAAAGTGTGATTACATATGTGCATATTGGATTTATCATAATCTTGAGATATCAGTGAATGTGAACTTTATTTTATTGGTATGTTCCTTCGTTTAATAATGCAGCATAAAATTTATCATGCAACTTATTATTTTTACAGAACAGAAAAAATATTATGGAAACAATTTATTTGAAACCACTGTTTTACAAAAGGACAAAATGCATATACAAGGGAGAAGTGGTCTAAAAACAATAGGAATTTGTAATAAAAAATGTACATTTATTTATATGTGATGTAAATTGAATTGCTTTCAAAGTATAGTCTATTTATATGCAATGCACCGGTCTAAATGTGTTTTTCATTTTTCAAAGTATTTGGAAAACTTGCAAAGTGATGCATTTTAACATCTCCATCATGTTTTTTTTTCACCACTTCTAAGTCTGGAAAAAAATTGAGACATTTTTTTCTTCAGTAGATTAAAATGAAGATACATAGAGCAAGATCAAGTGAATGTGGCTGATGGATATGCTGGGTCATGCTGAATTTAATTAAAAATTGTTTACACCTAAACTTTATGCACTAAGCCATGCTGTCGTGATGAAACATGAACTCCTCACTTTGCCACAAAATGGGACATTTATGTTTTATGTTTAGGTCTTAAATGATTGATTGGTATGAATGAAATACAATTGCTGTTTGTAGCCAAAAAAAATCAGCCTCGCTTGACATTTGATTTCACTCACCACGCTTTTTTTGGGATATGATAAATTTAACATTTCTATTAAATGACATATAAAATTGTGTTTTTCTAGAGCAACTTACTTGTAGCTCTTTCACGCATTACATCTATTTACGCTGCTGTTTTTCTTGAAAGAAAACACAATTTCATGTTATTCCAACTTTTCAGCTATTATAAAAATTGACAAATACATGAGATTTACTTTACAAAAAAATGTGCCTCAGGTATCCACGATATGACATCACTTGACATATTGATGCAGAAGGGTCTCTATAAGAGTTATCTAATGATTCTAGTTATTTTAATGTAAACCAGAAGTTTTAGTCTGACTGAAATTCAACTCATAATTTTGATTACCTATGTGTAAATTGCACTCCATATTTTAGACATATTTTAAGGAAAAAATGTGCATCCTATAAATTTAAAGAAAAAATGTTTGCAAGAAGATTTTGTAAAGCTTTTCTTAATCCAGAATATGAGTAATACACTTTATGTGAAATGTTTGAATAATATTTATACAGTGTTGCAATACAGACGGCTGATATCCCAGAATTCATATCAAATATCTTATAAGCAAATCTAAACTTGTGATCATTTTGATTGCTTAGATATACAGCATGAGATAGAAATATCATGGAATTTGGATACAGAGTGAAGCCCAGACTTATTGCTAAATGGAAAAATGGTGTTAGAAAATGAAGTTAGCATTTTTGTTCTTTTATTGAAAAAAATTTTAATTCTATATTTTAAATAAATAAATTCATTTTCTATATGAATTTTTTATTATTTATAATTTAGAAATTATATTTTTTGAATATAATCTGGAAAATTTTTTGTTGCTATTATAATATTTGCTTTGTGTGTGGAGGTGAAAAGAAAATTGGAGTGAAGAGAGATAGATTTAATTGGGTTTGGAAAGATCGGAAAAAATATTGCTAATGTTTGGAAAGTTATTCGATATGCCATTTTAAATATAAAATGAAAAAATATTTTTTCTGTGTGTGTGTTTACTGCAAGGAAGCTTTAAAACCAAGTTGTACATAAGATTAGTTGGTTTTTAGTAGGTTTGCTATTAAATAATCTTTCAATTTAAGAAAGAGAGTGATTTATTTGAGAAAGAAGATAACATTTGAGGGGTAAGGTTAGGAAGCATGTGTTTATTGATTGCCATTAAAAAAAGTTTTTTTTTATTGTGTAAAGAGATTTGGAGAATAGTAGAAAAAGCATAAATTTAAATATAGAATATGGAACTTGAAAAATAAAAAATATGGATTGTAATGGTCAGAAGGAAATTAGGCATGCTATGGTAGAGTGTACCATATGTGACAAGGTTTATCATTTGAAATCCTTAAATAAGACTAGGAAGGATATAACAGGTGTATGGTTATGTAGATCATGTATAAATGTGATAAAAGAGATGAAAAAATAGTTTCTAAAAGTAGATAGTTTAAAGAAAAAGTCAGGAGAAATGGAGCAAAATGTAGTTAAGGAAAATAGAATAGAGTATGTATTTAGTGGAGTGACAAGAGATATGGATGACAAAATAAGTAGTGCAATGGAGATAGTTATCCAAAGAATAAGTAAGATAGAGGAAGAGGTAAAGGATGTAGAAGTAAAATTAAAATCGTTAGAGATGAAGTGTGAGCAGATTAAGGAATTAATGAATAGAAATGATAAGGAAGAACTAGATAAGGAAGTCCAGAAGGTGGAAGAGAATGTTACAGATGAAGTAGAGAAAGTAAGCTATGAGACAGTATTGATAGGAGACTCGTTAATGAGAGGATGTGGAGATGTAATTGCAAGGTAAAATAGAAATATGTAAGAGTATGTTTGCCTGGAGCTAGAATTAGGGATGTTACAGATAAGGTAAAGAAACAAGGGGATAGAGATGTTTATGTTATGGTAGGGACAAATAATTTGTCAGAGCCATCAGAGAGAGTAATGTATGAGTACAAAGAATTGATTAGTAATTTGAATAAGATTAAAAGAAGAAGAGGAATAGTTGGATTATTACCAAGATTCAACGATAGGTATGTGTTAGATAGGACATGTTCTATAAATGAGAGATTGAAAAAATTATGCGAGAGAAATAATATTATGATTGTGGATGTGTGGGATTTTTTTTATTAGTAAGAGGGAGTTATATAATAAAGATGAATTGCAGTTAGCAAAACAAGAAAATGAAGCATTAGGGAGTTTGATTTATAAAAAATATTATAGTTCGGGAAACTTATAAAGGAGGGTAGGATTTTAAATTGTAGTATTATCAAAAAGAAGAATAATGGATGGTATGTAAGAAATAAACAAAGGGTAGCTGATTTAAATATAAATGTAGATGCAAAGGGAATGAGTCTGTAAAATTAATAATTACAAATGTAATAAAGAAGAAAGAATCAAAAGAATTTATAAAAGGTAGTAAGAAAAGAATATATTGTTAAAATTGGATATTTGAATATGCAAGGTGATAGGAGACCACAAAAGTGGTTGGAATTGCAGTTAAAAATGAAGAGCTTGATGTATTAGCAGTAGTGGAAACACATCTAAGAGAAGAAGAAGAACCTACATTGGTAGATAGCAGTGTATAAATAGAAAAGAAAAAGAAAAAAGGGATGGGGGTTTAGGAGTTATATCAAAAAAATAAGTGTCGACATTTGTGGTTTGAGATAAAGTTAGTTAAGACAAGAGTGGATGGTGGCTATAGTGTATATGGCCATTGGAGATAGTCAAACTATAATGGAGTGGAACAATAGCATATATGAATGTCTAGTTAAGGTTATAGGAGTTTTTAAAAAAAGGGGAAGAAAATTTAATCTTAGCCCAATTTAAAGCAAAGTAAAAATAGACAGATGAAATGATAAATATTAACAATGTTAATATCAGATCATTTTAAAAGATGTAAGTCAATATTTTAATTTAATCACAATAATAATAATTTCCACATTTTTATTACAAGTTTACGTTTTATGTGTATATATGTATGTTCATATATTATTCTAAAAAGTTTTCATTTTTAAATTTTATTATAAAACAATTTTTAAAATCTATTTAGTTAAAATCCATTAAGATTTATTATTAGTTGCATGTAAATAGGTTGGTAATTTGATTGAAAATGGAACAAAAAAAAAAAAAAAGCATAAAAGAGAATCAGAACAATTGATAAGAAAGTAATGGATTAAAAGTTAAAGATTAGTTTAAAGAAAACTTTGCAAAATTATAAAATAATTCTTACATCTCTGTCATTAAAAGTCTTTGTAAATCAATCTTAATTTGTTATTGATATCTATTTGTTTATAAAAATGGAAAATATAAATTGTAACTCAATCTATCTTATTTTTTCCCCTTATTTGTTTGTAATTCAATAGATAGGGAATATCCACTATGCAGGAAAGATTATACAATTTATAAACTACTTTACAGATTTACAGCTTATCGCTGCTTTCAACCAGGATGGTCATATTCTTGGCATTAGGTAGGTGCTATGAATATGACAGGCCTGGTTAAAAGCAGTGCTAAGCTGTAAATCTGTAAAGTAGTTATAATTTTATAATCTTTCCTGTATAGTGGATCTTCTCTATTGAATTGAAAATAAAAAATTATTTTAAGGATTAAAGGATCTCTAGTTTAATTTTAAAAAATTATCATTTGATTTATTTAGTTCAGTCTGGTGTGAGTTGTAACTTCTCAAAATAATGAAATGATTTTTTTTTTTTTAATATTTATTTAAAAATTAATTATATTGTGCAATGAAATAAAAATATCAGAATCATTTTGAAATTTTTCTTCATGTACTTGAAATACTTTGTTTCATACCTATAAACGTTATAATTATAGACTGTTTAACTAGCAAGTTATTTGATTCTGTATATGGCCTATAAACTTTATATTCTTGTTTTGCTGTTATTAATATATTGTGTATATACTACTATTGGTAAGAAGTAAAAGAATAACTTAAAGGACATTATATACCAATAAAACTGCAGCTAAATAAAAGGAATATAACAGTTGTGATTGGTAAATATTTAGAATGTATAATTACTTCAAAATGTCATGCCTTTGTGTATTGTTAATTTCAATAAGCAATTTTATGTTATTATATTGCACAATTGAAAAAGACTGAGGTTACCAAGATTGTTCAAGAATATTCCTAGGTAAGAATTTGAGGGAATATAAAATATATGTTAAACCATTCTCTATTAGTTCATTTAAGTGCATTGTATTATTTATTGTCAAATACAATAGAACAGGAATTTATATGGATGAAAATATTTAATATATTTTTCAAGCAATTGCTTTAGATTAAATGTGCACTTGTGGAACGTAAACAGCCTTGGAAATGAAAAGTAGGGGCAGATTTGAAAAATGTGTAGCATATCTTTAGGATAGATATTGTATAAAATATGTAGATTTGAGATTTAACTTGAACTTGTTTATGAGATGTAGTAGATTAAAATGAAATTTTAGCCATGATTGAAGAACACAAAGGTTTTGGAAGTTGGTTAAAGTTTTAGTGGAGATTATTTAGTGTTGTGATATATATTTGGCTTTAATATAGGTTACAAAGATTTAGGTCAAATTAAATTGAGGTTTCTTTTAGGATGTGAGGATACATAAGTTTATCAAAAGTAGTATTAAATAGTCCCATCCATGCATTATAGTAATCAAGTATTCCACCAAGAATTGCATTTGCAATACACACCTTTATGATAGGATAAAGCATTTTTGGACAGAATGCTTTCATTTTCATGCTAAATGTGTCCACTGTGATATGGCTTAAATGATGATTTAATTGTGTTTTAGATAGTAGAATGCCAAAAAGAATGATGGGCTATCTATAAAGAATGATAGTAGTTTAAGGCTAGTGGATAATTTCCATGTTGATGATTTGCAAAATTGTGTCATGGATCCAGTTAACACTTGGGATTAAGAATATACAAAACAGAGGGAATATTGTCATGGTCTCTATAAGTTATCAGGACATCATTAACAAGATATATGTTTTGGATAAGTAATTCCTAGATGTTATAGAAAAAAACTTTCAATACATTCTTCAATTTTCATAATTTGGCGAGGGAGGAATCTATATAAATAATTTGCAAACAGCAGCAATGCAAGTGATGAGATTTATCTGAAGAGTGGGTGGATGAATGTAATTTTTTAGTTTAATTGATTTATTGGGTAAAATAACTCTGGATAGCAGTTACCAGATATCTGTGTTCAGGTAGAAGTTTAGGTAGTGCATTTAACAAATATTTCTAACTCACTAGATCAAATGTTGACTTAAAGTCGATTTGGCATGTAGCATATTTTATACATTTGGTCTCCTTCACAATCCGATTGACTCTTGAAGTAAAAGAATAGCTTGAGAGACACAATTTTTTTTATTGTGCAATGCAAGTAGAGAGTTTGGAAAGAATGAATTCATTTAATTTTTTTAGGATACTTATCGCAAAAATTTCTTATTCATTACCTTCAAGTGTAATAAGATGAAGAGTTATTTACAAAGAGATATAGTGCATTTGATTTCTTTCTAAGACAAAATATGTTCATGGAGTGATTAGAAATGTCGAGTTTGTTTGAATATAGTTGATTAAAATATTGGTGAAAGGTGATGATGTGGTTAAGCTATTTGTAGACATTAACTGGAATAAATTCAGCAACTAAAGAGGTGTGGATTTTAAAGTGTGCACTCTCCTCAGATATTTGCTGGTTTTAAAAAATGAATTTTTTTTGAGGAAGTTGGATTTCGTGGTAAGTAATGGAATAATACTAACTGACTGTTTCTAAATTAGATTTTAGATGCCCAAGAAGTTCCATGACAACTTTTGTGGCTATAAGAAGGATGTCATATTTCGATAAAATGAGAACATCTAACTTTGAAAAATCTGGTATTATTTTTCTCATATAAATGTTATAGTATTCTGATTATAAAGTAATGATTGACTGGTTTGCTTCATTTTGCAATTTATAAGAGGTTTTGCATCATACAATTGCAAGGTAGCCTAGAGTTAAATTCATGTCATCAGTATGTTGTTTTATAATATTAATTGATCAGCACAGCAATTGTTTAAAAAGTTTTTATAAGGCCAAGTAGGTTTCAAGCAGAGAGAGGTTTTGCGACTGATAATAGTAGTGATCTCCAATAATTATTTAGAAAGTCACCAATAATTAAAAATTCTAAGGAAACCTGTTATTTAATCAAAAACTTATAGACCAGTATATTGTTTTAATATCTATTTAGTTTGAGAATGATTAGCAAATGAGACACACAATAGGTGGATCGAGGTCTTGGAAATTAGATGGAGTTGCAAAAAGAGATCAGTAAGAGAGATGCTCTGTCCTCCAATGAATAAAAGAACATCAGAAGAATAAAATAATGATAGCTGTAGCAGAGTGTTTGATTATGTTTGATATGTAATGAAGATGTTAATTATTAAAACAGGCAAAACTATCCTTACAGTAGTTCCAATCAGTGCAAGCATAAGAAATGGTGATCATGTGAAGATGTTAGTTCATAGTAATCACTGTTAAAGTCACTGCACAATATAGTTGCACCAGGTCTTTGTAAAAATCTTCCTCTGAGCATTGATAATTGTATTGATTATATATTTTGCTCTTAGCTTGATTAAATTACTGTGAAATAAAATTGTTGTAACTGATGAACCAATGAGAATTCAATTGCATTAACTGATATGTATAATATACTTATTTCAATTAATGGGATCTGTGCACTTATTGGAACACTAACATCTTGAATTGGTCTGATGTTTGGTTTGTGAATAAAGATATAGTTGCTATTTAGAGTATTAACAATAGCTGATGAGATTTTTATTTCTATTAGTAAAAATATATCACATCATGGTTGTACAAATATTATATCAACAATGAGATTATTTTGTGTGACTTTAGTTATGCATATTAATCATGATATTGATCATACTGTTTCATGTTATGTGTTTTAAGCATATGAGAGACATTTTGCTGATATGTTTAATGCTTGAATCAGATACCATGGTTTTTTTACTATTCTCTGAAGCAGATAACATGATTTTAATGTTTTAATTGCATGTAGATTTTTTAGCTGCGAATAATTTTCTGTATAAGTGGTTTCATAGTGGGAGGTTATATAGCTGATTCTTACCTAGTGATCTTAGATCAATGGATTTTTGAAACAGAAAATCCTTAGATGGCTATGGAGATTTGATTTTTAGATTTATAGGTTCATTGGTTATATTAGATATAATGCTTTTAGTTTGCTTGATTTGTTTACAGTCTAATTTATCCACCTTTGAATAAATAATGTCAATACATTGTACTAAGAAAAGTAATTATTTAAATAGCAAGTTATTTTGATTCATTGTAGATAACACCTGTGCAGAAAAAGGCAATTTTCTTTTATTTAGTATGAAAAATTAATTTCATCTACTAAAGCTATTATAAAATTTTGGCTAATGAATGAGAATGAGTGTGTGAAGTCAGCATATGATATTGGATCAAGGAATACTGCTAAATCAAGTTCAAATTGGGAACATGTTTTAAAATATAAATGAAATATATATCTTTATTAAATAAAACAGAAATGAATTTCAGTTTGTCATCAAATTATTAATAACCCAAATTTGGTATTTGGGAGGGGGGGGGTAGCTAACTACCTTCAAATAGAGAAGAATGAAATAAAATTAAAAATACGTAACCATATTTTATTAAAATTAAATGAATGCCAATGTTTATTAGTAAAGTTTAAATAAAAATTAACTGCGTAAATCAATGAAGGTTTAATGTCCACAGTGGAGATATCAGATATATTTATTTGTGTTTGTAAATAAATTTTTAAGATTCATAATAAAAAATACATTATGGGAATTTCTGGTGAAGTATATGTATTTAAAAGTAAAATAAAATGATGATCACATATTAAAGTCTTAATTTTATCAATAGGAATTAGTCTACCTAGCTATTTTAAGCAGGGAATGATTTAAATGAATGATAGTTGACTGAGATTAGTATCAATCCATATAAGTATATGTTTATTTTATCAAAATTATTTTAAATTTATATATGCTACTTTATAATGGTAAATGTTGATCCAAACAGAGTCAGAATAATTACAAATGCATTTATTGCAAGGAAAATATGAAAGTTATATGTTTTTTTTTAAAAACAAATAGTATTTAATTGAATACAAATTGGCATCTTTATTAAAAAATGGTTAAACTTACTTATTTTTGTTAGAAAATTTACATTAGGGATATTTAGAATCAAAAATGTTAAAACAAAAGAAAAATTAGAAAAATTAATCTCATAATAATCGATTAGGCAATGCAGAAAATATTTTAAGTGTTTTATACATGCACACAGATAAAATGCATTCTAAGCACATACCGCATTAGAAGTAGGAATTTAGGCAACATATGTTTACATATACCCTTTTAAATATGTTTACATGTGCAGAGAAAGAAAAAAACACTTTTAGCATATAAAAATGAGGGGAATTATTAATATTTATCTTAAATAGATAGTAGTCACAATGTAAATATATACCATGAAATTAGTAAATATTCAAGTGGACATTTTATTTTATACAAATAATCAAGTCTCCCTCCTGAACTAAATATGAAACATAATCAATTTAATAGACATTATTTAAATCAAAAAATTATTTCTAGCAAGTCGACTTTCGTTCATAATTGTATCTTGTCAAGATGTTATAATAATTCAAAAATGTCACATGATTTACATATCATTTAGCACAGCCTCTATTGGCCAATCCCAACCCTAAAAAATGTTTTCATAGTTTCCAATTTTTATTTAACACCCATTTTCAATAAAGTTGGGAGGAAAATGGGTGTTAAATAAAAATTGGAAACTATGAAAACATTTTTTAGGGTTGGGATTGGCCAATAGAGGGTGTGTTTGGAAGATGAGTGTTAAATAAAAATTGGAAATTATGAAAACATTTTTTAGGGTTGGGATTGGCCACTAGAGGATGTGCTAGATGATATCTGCAAGTTTGTAAGGAAGGCATAGAAAATATTAGGCATCTGTTAATTCAATGTAAATGCTTGAAAGCAGAAAGGGTACAAATAATGAAGTTATTGAAGAATAAATATGAACAAAGTGATTATACAGAAAGTGGGTTATTGATTTTTATGCTGGGTTTGGGAAAAGATAAGGGGGATTTAGATATGAAGGCCATGGAGTTGACAAAGATTATATTGTGGAAATGGGATGGAGCAGATTATGGAAAAACGTAGTATGAGGAATGGAAAGGGAAGATAAAGTGGCTAACAGGTTTCTCTGGGCATAGTGGCTGAGAGAATTCTGACTCTGTACAAGGAAAAGTCACAGTGCATCACATCACATCATGACATTTTTTGAATTATCGTAACATCTCTATAAGGTTCAATTTTGAACGATGGAAATAAATTTTTGATTTATATATACACTTGTCTTTTAAATTTATTATGTTTCATATTCAATTCAGGAGAAAGTATTTAAGAAAGACAACATAATGGTTTTAAAAGAAATACCATCAAGTGAAATAATCAACTATATTTATTGAATATTCTATATGTTGTAAATACATAAGACAATACATTGCAAGAATATTATTAAGTTTAAAAATAAGGTAAAATTCAGTCCGACTTTATAAAGCAAAAGAAGAGGAGATAATCTAGTTATCTGATGCTTGTAAGATGAAAAATGTTAGGTTAAAGAACAACTGATAATACTATCTTTAGACATATTTTCATCCACAGCTTAAAATGATAATACATTGCATTTTGAATGTTTTAAAATAGATGGCATGGAAGAAAAGAATCTTCAACCAATTCTTAAGAGCAAAATTATTGAGAACCTAAGAAGAGGTTTATCAAATATCCCATTCTATTTAAATTTGGAGAAAACATTAATAAGATCAGTTATAAAAAATAAAATATGATCAGATAAATATGACAAAAAAAATCATTGCATGTGTAATAATTGATAGATGAAATAAATGTCAATCATTTTAGCTTATAGGTTATTTTAGAATTCTCTATTTTTTAATTACCATTATGCATGATATAGCTGCATGCATTTAAAATGAAATCTTAGTAAAAAGAAAAGAATATAATGCAGACATTGCAAAAAGACCAATAAACATTAACACATCATTATTAGATTTTAATGCTAGCCAAACAACTATTTATAAAATCAAAGCAAACAAATTAAATATACTTTAATCAGTTTATAATAATCCCAGTACATTTTCTTAATAAAACAAAGAATCAATTTTGTTTTGTAGATTTTCAACATTTATGATTATCTATTAATTAAAAATAAATACAATTAGTATCTTTTAAATATGTGTTGTTTATATTTTTTTTGTTAAAGATTTGTTTCATAATTACCACTGCAGTTACCTATATAATTTAAATAAACATTTTAACTAACCAAAATGTTATTTTAGTATTTATTTATAGTCATTTAACTAATCTTTTTAATATAAACTCAGTTTTGTGCTCAGCTGACTGATCTGGTTGGATCTTTATGAGGATGTGTGTCTTGTTTTGAGAGAAGGTGCAATATTCCAGATGAAGCATTCAAAAGGGAGGGGGTTACTTATTATAGGAGGTAGAAATTTTCCTCTTTTATTATTATCATGCTATAAATATTGTTAAAAATATCACATTTTGATAAATGAAATGTTATTGTATATCAAAGATAAGATTAAAAACAATACAGGTTCAATATAAACTTTAGCTTGGAGTAGTCAAACAATTTGATATAATCTCTCTATTTCTGGATCTAAACATAGACATTGGCACTCATCAAGTTGAAGATTTCATTGTATTATCAGGGGGAAAAAACTCTTAAACTTATTTGTTTTAATTTAGTATTTATGTAGAATTTTTAATTTTTGAAAATAAGTACAACCTGTATCTAGTATCATTACATCACTACATTTAGGTAAGAAAAATGTCATATTGTGTCCATGTAATGCAATATATTTATCAGTAGTTAGTTTTTTTATTTTTGTAAACAAGAATAATAGTATAATTTATACTATATCCATTAATCAATATATAAGTATTTGACTTTCCTTTCCCATTTTTCAATGCTTTTTATATGTGGTTCTTCATTTATCACTTTCTCAGTTACTATACATACTTTTTTTCATGCACAGGCAAAGAGTGGATGTACAATATATATATATATTGTAACTGTAACTTTATTTGCTTAACACATTTAAAGGGCAGACCAATTGTGACTGTAAATAAATAAAATAAAAATCTGAAACTATCCTAGTAATTCAGAATCAAAGCATGTTTTATTGAATTCACATTACATTCAATAAATAAATATTATAAGTGATAACTTAAATTCAAACTGTAAATAAATTTATGTTAATACTTCATATATTCTTAATAATTTCTAAAACGTATGTATGTATTTTATAACATTAATTTCTCCACAGTGTTATAACTAAATGTATTCTAATTATATTTCAAAATAATTAAATGTTTATTTAAATATATCAGGATAAATGTAAATATAATATACGCGTTCCCAGTAAAGAAATGATAAATGATATTATCTTATAAATAAAAGATATGGAAGCCAAGTTTAATTAATAAATAAATTCATATTTTAGTTACATTAATAAATAAAAAAGTGTAATAAGGTTATTAATTTACAATAAAATTGGTTATGTTTATTATTTCAGCTTCGTGCAGATGTTAAATAATTCAATATTTTACATATATGGAAGCAACATTCCTTGATATAATGTTTATGCTATTTTGATTTATAAAAGTGTTAACCAAGATATTAAGTTATTAAGTTGAAAATTTTGTGATTCAGTTCTTACTAATTTTTTTTTCTTTTCTGAGCCAATGTAATATCATCACTATATATATGTTATGAATATGATATAGTAAAAATATATTGAAAGCATGCTAAGCAGTAATAAAGCTAAATATTATTTTTAAAAAAACTAACTTTTCTTTGTGTATTTTCATTTTATCAGATATAAGCTTAAAATTGCTTAGTACTGAGAAATTCCAAATAAAATCAAGAATATGTTTTCTCAGATGAGTGATTCAAATAACTTACATTTAACTACTCTAAATATTATTTACTCTGTTTAAACTTCAAAATATATTTCTACAAATATTACTCTTCAAAGTATTATTGGCAGTAATTCATTTTGCTATGGCTGATTATCAAGTGGCTTAAATACAAAAATATCATATACCTATGCACATACTTCACTATATACTAAAGATAAGAGGGATGCTTCATCTCTTATATATATATATATATATATATACACCATGATGCTATGAATAGCCACTGTTTATCAACATAAACATCAGTGTAAGCTCAGAAGTATATCATCTTGAATATTCAACAAGGAACTACCATTTATCACCAAATCCACTTCACCCTTAAAAGAATATTTTTTAATGAAAATAAGTTATTATAAAATACAAAAACATTTAAATCCCCCTTTGCTAAAATTAAATTTTATACATATGAGGTTAATTCATTCATGCAAATGGCGGAATAAATGGTGTAATGTAAAAAAAAAAGAATTATATATACCTGTTTATTATTCATGTAGAATTTTGGAGAATACTAAAAAAAATGTACTTTGTAATAAATAATAATCATATTACATAAAATTTAGCTTTTTTTTCTTTAGAGAAATAATACATTATTTTTTTTATGAAATTCTATTTAAATACATTTCAAAAAGATGTTTTTGGATATTTGCCTCTGGCAGTATAAAAAACACAGGGGAAGTTGTGGAGATTGTAAAATAAGATCCATTAATATGCAGAAGTGAAAATTTTAAAAATTCTACAATCCATTGTTCATCATACTTGTTTATAGGTAATTATAGTAAGCTGGTGAAATCAATTAGCAGTTCTGGGAAATTTTATAAACTATAAAACTGTTTAATTTTTCCTTTTTCTCCTCAGGATATTTGATAGATTGTTATTTCTTAAACATGTGACTTAAAAATGTTTTTTTTTTAGTATGCCAGATGAAAATTGGCAGAGCAATCGAAAAGTTAATGAAACTTTAAATAAATTTAACTTTTCATCCACTCATATTTATCAGTTGCATATTTGTAATATAATTTATATGATATCAGCAGAAATAAGCAACAGCAGTGATTAGTAGTAAAGAATGGCCATTTTCAAATACTTTTTGCCAGTATATATCACCTTCTCTTGATGTAACTATCTCCATGGAGTTTTTCGAACACATATAGCCTGATCCTTCACATGATTTGCAATGCTCCATTGTTATAATTGAAGAGGTACACACTCACCTGATGTTAATGTTCAAACATGGAATTTTTAGATGCATACAGAAAATAGAACACAAAAATATTTACATTTAATAAAAATAAAATAAATTATGTAAAAATTAATAAAGCATTTCTCCATTTTTAAATATTCACGCACAAACATCCTATTACTAATATTATAATTAAATATTATTTATAACTAAATCACTATCAACATTGCACATTAATAAAATTTCAGTTTATCATATTATTCACTTCATTATCATATTTTAACTGCTTATGTAAAATATTTGAATGTAAAATGAAATATAAATTTTAATAAAGGCAATTATAAGGATTTTAAAATAATTCTACCTGTGAAAATAAAATTGTTACATTTGATAAGTTCTTTTTAACCAAAAATACGACTATATTATCGCAATATCAATAATGATTAATTAAGTTATAGAATATTTTATTTGCAGGTTAACCTTATATCCAAATAAAATTTTTTTTAAAATCACATATTTTAAAGATTGAACTGGAGCTAATCATTACATTTCCCTCCGCTTATCAAAAAAAAAAAAAAAATTTAAACTAATGATAACTAAAATAGATTATAATGGGAAAACAAAATTTTCTTCAAAAATAAATTATTTCACAAGACTAAAATATCTGTCTTTGTAACAAGTAAGTTAATTTATTCAATAAAGTTATACATATTTACAAATATTTATTTCTAACTATGTAACTAAATTAAAATATATATTTCTTTTCTATTAGTTAGTAATAAACACTACACACTAAGCTATATATATATATGTTTGTTTTTTATCTAAAACTAGCATGATATAATCTTTGCATTCAGCATGTTATAATATATATTCAAAAATCTTGGAAAGTATATTAAGTCTCCTGTATTTCTCTATAAATATTGAGAACACTAAAGGATAATAAGTACTTAACAATCAAATTAAATTGCTGATTGGTAAAGTTTTATGGTTTTGTTTTTTTACTTCTAGGGATTTCTGTGTAGTGATTAGTGAACACCATGTCTTGAATAGATCCAAAAAAGTACAAAAGTGGGCTCACATTGCCTAGCCCAGTTTACATTTTAGTACTGATTGTAAATGAATATTTAGTCTGATGATAAAATAAAAAAAGAAAAACCATACTTACTTTAATCAACTTTCTATTTAGTATTAGTTGATTCTCAGTATTTACTATACTTGTAAAAGATCTTTGTTTTGGATTTCTTTATTCAATATTGAATATTTCTACATATATACAAAATATCCTCATCCATCCTTGCTATTATGCATCTAACAGCAATCTTTAAATATATTTTACTATTTAAGGTAAAATCATGAAATTCAAAACATTCTAAAGTTGTGAACTATCAGGAAAATAGGCATTTTTTTCTCTTTTGGCTGGAATTAATAAGATATTTATGATTTGATATTATTAAATATCATATTTTTATTAAGGAAGAAGAGGGCCTATAGTTAGAAAAAAACTGAGGTATCTAAATATTTTAGCCAGTGTCATATCTATATTAGCATTCAGGCAGGCTGGCTTTGATTCAAAACCTTAGGATATTTTAATTTCAGGTTTTTATTTTAAATAATAAAATGGACTTAAAGGCAGTTTCTTGCTATATAAATGCATTATTTCCAGTTTTGAATTTTAAGCCTTACTTATAAAGACAAAAACAAGAAACCAGTTTGGTATTAGGAATTTAAATACTATCTTGTAGCAGAGAATTGCTATTGTTTTATCACATATATTTATGAAGCATGGATAGTTGGCTAATTTTTATTAGTTATTTATTAGACACTTAATGAATAATATTTTTATAGTGTAATTTTCACTACACTACTTTCACACAAGTAGGGACTGATTTCTATCTGCTTTTAACACTTTGTGATGGAGTGTAATCATAAATATATGACAAAAGATATGTGAAAAAGATATATGATCCCCAATGTGCAGATTTTATGCTGAACCAACACTCATTGGTTGGCTGAGACAATAATCTCTTACACATATCTCTATCTTTGTTTAGTATATATTGATAGCCAATTACTACCATTCAATTGATAAGAATCAAACTTACTGCTCTCACAACTTTGGCGCAAAACACTTAATGGGAATATATTAGTAATTTTTATTAGTCATTCATTAGATTAGAGATTATCCACTTAATGAATAATATTTGTGTAGTGTAATTTTCACTACACCACCCTCACGCAAGATAAAGACTGGTTTCTTCCCACTTTTAACATCTTGTGGAGGGATGTAATTATAAATATATGACCAAAGGCATGTGAAAAATGTGTATGATCCCCCAAGATGCATATTTCATGCTGAACTAGCACTCATCAGTTGGTGCAGATCACAATCTCTTACACATGTCTTTATCATTGTTCAGTATATATTAATTTACTTCCATCAAGTGGTTTTTGTCAAAGTTGTGAGGGCAATAAATTTGATACTTATCAATTAAACTGTAGCAATTGCCTATCTATATATACTGAATAATGATAAGGGTATGTGTAAGAGATTGTGATCTGGGCCAACTAATGAGTGTTGGTTTAGCATGAAATATGCATGTTGGGAATCATATATCTTTTTCACATGTTTTTTTTCATATGTGTATGATTACACTCCTCCACAAGGTGTTAAAAAGCAGATAGAAACCAATCTACCTTGTGTGAGAGTGGTGTAGTGAAAATTCTACTACAGAAATATTATTCATTAAATGATTAGTTCATTATTTTAGGAAATATGATTGAATTTGTTGTATTAATTAAGGTACTACAATTTATATTTTATTTTTATTTTAGGCTTTTGGCTTTATGACTCGTGTGGCTCTTAAAGCAGAGAAAATGGATCATCATCCCGAATGGTTCAATGTTTATAACAAAGTGCAAATTACACTTAGTTCACATGATGTTAGTGGATTGTCAGAAAGAGATGTCAAATTGGCTACATTTATTGAACAGGCAGCATCGTTTGTGTTGAAGTGAATTTATAGGAAAAGAATTGAATTGGGTAATAATGTTTACACTATTTATACTATAATATGTTATATATATAGAATAGTATTTTATATGATGGAATTAAAATCCATTATGTTGTCTTCATCAAATACTTTAATATAAAAATATAAATAAATATAGTCTATAATATTTATTTATATTTTTATATTAATAGTATTTTAATATATTTTGCTAGATTGATAAAATCAACTAGTTTTTGCCCTTACAGTTATAACTTTAAAATTTTTTCGTTTTTGATAATGATTCCTGAATAGCGTAATTATAAAATTTATGAAATTTTAAAATATTTTTATTTTGAGAATTTTGGAATACCAAAAAGACCTTTAATTTTAGGAAATAGAATATGTTAAATGCTCAGCAGTATATTTAAATTTTTAATAAATAAAAGTACAGCAAACTACCATTAACATTTTCCACATTTATTATTCCATAAGTAGAAAACAAATTTGAAGTAATTTTTAAACATTTATTATAAATGGAGGATTCAAACAATGTTTTGCAATATTACTTGAATTTCTGCATTATAATTATTATTAATGATGTCCAATAATCAGTCTTATTTCTGTAAAGGCATCAAATATTTAAACTCATAAATATGTATAGTTTAATGAAGCAGTAGAATTCTTAATATTATATTACTGTTTTATTTATACACACACATATAAAAAATAAACAAAACACTAGAAGTTGTATACTTTATGAGATAAAATTTTATTTTGGAATATGTAATGTATTTTAATACATAATGTCATATTCAGATCTTATAATGAAAAAATATGATATTGTACTGAAAGTATGCTAGGCTTACCAAAATGAAAATTTACATGTAAAGTATACAATCTCTATTATTTATTTATTTTTTATATATTTTTTTTGCAGCAATTTTATAATAAATTACTTATTTGATTGAATACAAGTATAAT
Organism: Epiperipatus broadwayi; assembly: GCA_028023455.1. Classification (NCBI taxonomy): domain Eukaryota; kingdom Metazoa; phylum Onychophora; class Udeonychophora; order Euonychophora; family Peripatidae; genus Epiperipatus; species Epiperipatus broadwayi. Next base: position 11,940,305 of record JAQFVV010012411.1, read on the forward strand.
TTTTATTCTTGGAGTTCTAGATGTAATTTTCAAGCTCCCTTCAGCTATTCTTTCTATCTTATACAACTGCTATATGTGAAAAAGATAGATGATCTCCAATATATGCATTTCGTACTGAACTAGCACTCATCTGTTGATCCAGTTCATCATTCTCCACATATACAATCAGGTGCTCTGTTTATATTAAGATGGTGCAAATTTTCAAACTTTAATGGACAGGCTTTAATCTATTCCACTCTGCAACTCTTTACCCATCTATAACATTGAAAATCTGATGACGGAACACCAAAATCCCTGTTGATAGCAATATTATTGTTATGCCCATGTTGACCTTGAATCACTTTGACCCTTTATGTGTAGAACTTTATCCATTTAAATACACAAAAGAGTGATGTGCAGGATATAGGCTAAATCTGTAATATTTGATTGAATACAAGTATAATTTATATACTTGGGGTTCTAGATGTAATTGTATAAAGAATTTGAACACAGACTTAAGATCTCTTCAGCTGCTTTATCTCATACAACCGATATATATGACCACACACGTTAAATAGATAAATGATCTCCAATATATGCATTTTGTGTTGAACCAGCACTTCCATTGATCCAGATCATCATCCCCCACTCATATACATAATCAGTGCTTGGTTTATATTAAGATGAGTGCTGGTTCAGTATGAAATGCATATATTGGAAATCCTTTTTTTTTTTTCACATTTGGTCATGTGTATCGGTTGTATGAGATAGAGAAAATAGATGAAGGGAGCCTGAGAGTCTGTGTTCTAATCCTTTATATAATTACATCTAGAATTCCAAGTATATAAATTTTACTTGTGTTCAATTGAATATTACAGATTTAGCCTGTATCCTGCCCCACCCTCTTCTGTGTATTTAAATGGATAGAAGTTCTATACATGAGGGGTCAGAATTACTCAAGATCAACATGGGCATGATAATAATATCGGCATTAACAGGGGTTTGGGTGTTCCATCATCAGATTTTCAATGGTATGGATGGCTGAAGAGTGGAGGGTGGAGTAGATTAAAGCCTGTTCATTAAAGTTTGAAGATTTGCTATCTTAATATAAACTGAGTACTAATAACATATGTGTGTTGGTAGATGATGATCTGGATCAACTGATGAGTGCTGGTTCAGCATGAAATGCATACTTATCTTTTTCGTATGAGTGGGGTCATGTGTATTGGTTGTATGAGATAGAATGGATAGCTGAGGGGAGCTTGAAAGTGTGTGTTCAAATCCTTTATATAATTAATTATTTATATAAATTATGGAGCTATACATGTTGTAATTAGAACAAAGGGCTAAGGGAAAAGTTATATATTTTAGAATTTTTATTGCAATACTTGTAGAATGGATGGATTCCTTTTTTGATTTATATGTCTTACATGTATATATATGTATAAGGGGTACATTTTTTATATTTTATAATTTAAAATATTGAATCTATTATTAAAAATTATTGAATTAAGAGCAACTGGTCCAAACTTGAATTAGATCAAGTTTATTAATACATTTATAGCAATAGGCAGTATTTAATTTTTTATATATATTTGTAACCTAATTGAAATAATATCTTCTCCAAATACACTGGAAACCACAAGAGTAATGAAAGAATTTGAAAGAGAACTGATAATAATATGTTCAAGAATTGAAAACTTGTTCATATAATTTATGGAAGACATAATGTATTTGTTGAAATTTTATATTATTTTTTTTCATGGAACTATAGAAGATTATTAAAAGCAGCTGTAATTATTAAACTAATTTCAAATATCAAATATATTACAATATCAATATTATTGTATGTCATGATAAATTAATTTAAGCTTTAATTTGTTAACCCAAATTTTCATTAAGTTTATATTATTTTTAGAAAATATAGTAAAATTGTATAAATCAAATTCATTAACATTATTTTAGATTACATTTTATTCATATATGTAAAATGTAAATTAATAAAAATAAAACCAAATTGACCATCATTGACTTTTTCTAACTATCAATCAAGTTTAAGTTAATACCTCTGATTCACAAATTCTGTTCACGACATCTGTTCAACAAACTTTATTATATCATCTATCAGTCTCAAATGTGGTCTTCTTCTATCTTTCTAGATCTTAGATCCTCAAATAAATTGTGGGAAAACATATTTACTATGTTATGTTAGTAACCGTATGGATATAAGCTATAAAGATAGTTTGTATTCCAGAGAAAAATAGTAATGGAAATTTATTTTAGATAGATTACTTTAAGTTTAAAAGCAATGAAGAAAGATTGCATTGTTGATAAAATAAACTTAAAATCAGATAGAGATTGAAGGTTAAAAGAAATGCATAAAAGATTGCTGAAAAATAAACTGAGTAGTGAATTATAATGCTGAATATGCTTAATGGATTTTTAAATATAGAAAAAATTGTTACTGTTTAAATTTAAGCATTAAGCTAAATTTTAATGAATCAAACAAGGAATAAATATCTAGAGCACTAATTACAAGAGAAAGGAATGTGAGCATATGCGAATTAAATGCCAGATAATAATCATTGTAAAGACACATTAGTCTAATGGATTGCTGATACTCTATTGAAATAATTAGTCTAATAGATCGCTTCTACCTTATTGTTTCGTCTAATGGATTTTGCTGTTATCCATTGGAATGTTAATAATTATAAATGGCTATTAAGCTGGAGAAAATAATTATAAATAGTATGTGCTGAAAAGAGCAAGTATCTTTTTGAGCAGCTTTTCTTTAATCATCATATTGCTGTTGTGGTTGCTGTTTTGTGAATTAACCTAGAAAAAACTGAGAGAAAATTATACAAACTTTTTTGCATTAAGGGATGTGTTCCCAGAGTCTGTGTCTCTGAAGATGAAAGACAGCTGGATAGGAAAATTTAGCAGTTCGCACCGGTCTTATATTATTTGCATATTCCTGATAAGGCCCAAATAGGTTTATACAAGAAGGAACTGTGAGTATAAACTTTAGTTATTCACGTGGTTATATTAGCAGTGAAGGTTTAGAACTTAAAAGTCAAGGACTCAACTGATTATGTTTGGAAATTAAGCTATGCTAGAACCAGTACTGAGCTAAATAACTATGTGCATATCATAATGTGTATATATTTGTAAATAAATATCTTTTAATCTGTATTTAACGATGCTTTTCTTTAATCAATAAGTTTTGTTAATTGTTGGCCATTGTAATTGAATACACAACAAACTTAGTGAACAGTTGCATTCACACCCTAGTCTAAAGTAGCAATTTCATATAATAGGGGTTAGTCGAAATAAATTTGTTTGGGTGAATAAGTAAATAAAGTGAAAAAAAAAAGTCATTAGGACAGTCTGTAATAGCTGAATTTGATGTTAGTGATGCTGGAGAATGCCTCTTTACGCTACTCAGCCTGAAAATTTTTTCGTGCTCAATGGGATTGAGGACAAGAAGAGAAAGATAGCAGTATTGATGTGTCTATCAGAGAGAAGGGTAATTGATATAATAAATAAGTAGTTTTACCTACCCATAAAGGATTCGGTAATGTATGAGGATATAGTGACATTTTAGCCCCCATCAGTCTAAACATTTAGCCAGATTGTCTCTAAGAAATAGAAGACAAGGCAAGGGAGAATCTGTAAAAGAAGTACATTGAGACAATTAGCAAAAGATTGCTTATTCGGAAATTATGTTGATGAGATATTGTTAGATCAGCTATCATGGGGTCTGCTTGATGATAGTCTGAGGAAAAATCTGCTGTCTGCTACAGATTTAAACTTCAAATTAGCTATCAAGAAGGATGTAGCTCACGAGCTAATATTAGCACAAACAATCTGTTATAAAACTAAAAATGAGAATGAGGAAAAAGCAGTGTGGAAAACTGATTGGAAAGAAGGGATAAATACAGTAACACAAGCAAAAGTATTATGTGTTTTTGCTGTGGCCAAAGGGTCATATAAAAAGCCAGTGTAAATTTCTAGATGAAAGGTGCTATAAGTGTAATCTAAAAGGGCATTTAAAATGTGTGTAGGGCAAAAGTCAACTAACAGTGGCAACATAAAATAAAATCTAATGCAATTGTAACAGATGATATCATGAGCATTAATAATATGGGAGTAAGGGTGGAAAATAAATATATTCTACAATTAGAAATTTGGAATAAAAAGATTGAAATGGAAATTGATAGCAGTCTGGCATTTCTCTGATCTCAGAAAAGCTATAGAAACATATTAAGGGAAAATGCACAGATGTACCAATTAGATAGACAGCTCTAAGAGCTGTAGATGTCAGTGGAAATGAATTGGGAATGCTAGTCTATGCCATAGTGCCTATAAAGCTCAGAAACAAAAGACAAAAATTACCATTATACATAGTGAAGGGTAAAATCAGTCCGTTAATAGGGCGGAACTGGTTTCATAAGTTAGACATAACCGTCAATGCGAACGCTGTGAATAAAATGTCAAGCATACCAGTGGGAAGAGCAAAGCCTATGACTAGCAAGGCCAAGCGATGGCTGCGGACACAAAAAGAAGAGAGAAACGGAGCAACTAAAGACAAAAATAACACTAGTTTCAGACTCAGAGCTGTAGTATAGTTTTGTGATGTGATAAGAAAAACTTGGTTCAAAGGGCCAGTTGAAAAAATTCTGTTGAACCAAGTAGTAGTTATTAGGGGTGAAAATGATGGCGTAAACAGATGCCAGAAAAACCTTGTTAGAGGGCGGGAAAGATCAGACACGATTTGGTCTATAAATATAAGAGCAATAAATGAAAAGAAAAAGTGCATCTCTATGCAGAGAATCATGAAACAAAAAATGATTATGCCACGAGGAAAAAAATAGGAATGAAAACAAAAGCCCAGAAACGTCTTCAGAACAGGAATAGAAAAAAAATCACCCAGACTTATTTGGGAAAAGCATAAACAGAATAGATTACGAGACTATGTTTAGTAAAGTAAATGGGTTTTTCTCTGGAGTTAGGGGAGGTGTTATATTTTGTAAAAAATATATATGTTGTGTTAGTAACCATATGAATATAAGCTATAAAGATAGTTTGTACTCCAGAGAAAAATAGTAATGGAAATTTATTTTAGATAGATTACTTTTAAGTTTAAAAGCAATGAAGAAAGTTGATAAAATAAACTTAAAATCAGATAGAGAAAATCAGATGGAGATTGTAGGTTAAATGAAAAATAAACTGAGTGATGAATTATAATGCTGGATATGCTTAATAGATTTTTTAAATACAGAAAAAACAGTTACTGTTTAAATTTAAATATTAAGCTAAATTTTAATGAATCAAACAATGGAATAAATACATAACACACTAATTACAAAAAAAAAGGAATGTGAACGTATGCAAATTAAACACCAGATAATAATCGTTGTAAAGACACATTAGTCTTATGGATTGCTGCTACCCTATTGTTTCATCTAATGGATTTTGCCATTACCCATTGGAAAGTTAATAATTATAAATGGATATTAAGCTGAATGAAAAAAAGTATAAATAGTGTGTGCTGAAAAGAGCAAGTGTCTTTTTGAGCAGCTTCTCTTTAATTGCCATAATGCTGTTGTGGTTGTTGCTTCGTGAATTAGCCCAGAAAAAGCTGAGGGAAAAGTGTACCAACTTTTCTGCATCAAGGAATGTGTTCCCAGAGTCCGTGCCTCTGAAGATGAAAGACAGTTAGATAGGAGAAATTTAACAGACTGCACTAGTTTTATATTATTTGTATACACCTTATAAGGTCCAAATCGATTGTGCATGAAAGAACTATGCAGTTTAGTTCGTGGTTATATTAGCATTGAGAATTTAGAACTTAAAGTCAAGTGCAGTCTAGTTCGTGGTTATTTTAGCATTGAGGATTTAGAACTTAAAGTCAAGGACTCAACTGATTATATTTGGAAATTAAGCAATACTGGAACCGGTACTGAGTTAAACTGGTTAACTGTGTGTATATAATAATGTGTATATATTTGTAAATAAATATCTTTTAATCTTTATTTAACAATGTTTTTCTTTAGTTAATAAGTTTAGTTAATTGTTGGCATTCAACATCATAGTTGAATACACAACAACTAAAACCTTTTCCCCCAAGCACATAGATATATTTATTTTTATCATTAAACTATTTTTATTAAATGTTCTCCATTCAAGTTTAATTTTATCCATTGTGTTTCTATCTGGATTAATGATCTGACTAAGATATTTAGTGTTGTTAAATTGTTTTAACTATTATTTTTTATTTCTCATTTTTCAAACGGTCACAGAATACTATTTTTGTCTTTTTAGTGTTTATTTTATTTTTACTTTGTGTTTCCATCTGATATCTTTTGTGACATTCATTAAAGTTTTGAAGCCATTATTTGTGAAAACAATCACATTATCTTCAAAGTCTCTTTAACTAAAATAATTTTCATTTATCTTTATTCCTTTGTCTTTTAATTTACACAAGATTTCCTGTTAAATGTCTGTAAAAAGATGCTGGATGGATTCGCTTTGTTCACAAACTAAGCACTACTGTTATATTTTAACAAATATTCTTTAGAATTTGACAATATTCGGAATCTATATCTCAATGTTATGAAGCTATAATCACTATTGAAATAACTAAAGTCAAATGCCTTTTAATAATCTAAAAACTTGTACTCATTTGTTGTTATTGTTTTTAAAATAACTTTTCTTAATATTTATACATGATATAATAACTTTTAAATTCAGCTTTTTTTTGCTGGTTTGAAGACAAGTTGTAATAATGATCTTAGATCTTATGTAGAACTGATTGAAGACTGAAAGTTCTCCAATTTCTAATGTTTTTCTTTTTGTATTTTTATTAAATATTACTGCATTTTTTCAATCCTCTGGCATATTTTTATTCTTTCTACATTGTATATAATTTTGCAAATTATTTCTCTATTTCTTTATCTACTATAATAATTTCATTTTCTGAAACTTCTTCATTCTTGCTGTTTTATTTTTTCAAAAGATGTAATTGTATGAACTTTTTATTATTATTACTAGATAGTTCTTTGTAGAATTCTTCCATTCATGTGATGATGTTATTTCTTTTTTTAGTAATTGTCCTTTTTTTTTTTTATGGTTGAAATAATATTATTTTCAAATGGTAACATGTTGTTTTATATTTTTGCCACTTCATAATTATATAACCATATGTCTTACATTAAATTATTCTACACTATTTTACAGACATTAGCATTCGGTTTTTCTAAATAGTTCATTTTGAAATATTTTCACATTTTTATTTTTTTAAAAATATAAATTGCATTGTCTCAGTTGAAAGTTTACTGATAAGTTATTGCTTTTTGTATCAATGTAGCTAATTTTAGTAGAGTATCATCAGTTGTTAATACTGTCAGCCTGTTTTTCTCAATAATTCTTGGCATTTTAGTTTTGCATTAGCATATTTTTTATTTCTGATTAATTGATAATCACTTCCTGTGTTAAATCTATTAAGCCAGTGGCGGCGAACCTTTTTACATGTGCAGTGCCAAAAATTTCAAAAAATATTTATTGAATGATTGGCATGCCATACAGTTATTAAATCAAAATATAAACAACTTAATTTTCACAGTTTTTTAAAAGTTTATAAAACAAAATAATAATAATAACAATAATAATTAAACAAAAATTCTAAATAAGCTAAATACAAATGAAAAATATTTATTTTGAAGAGCACAAGTTGAATAAAATGTAATAGTAAAAAATTAATTATAATTAAAACAAAATTTTGGAAACAAACATATAAAATCAACATAAATAGACATTATTTAATGATATTTTTGCTGTTGTATATTGGATGCCAAATGCTTTATATCTGGTTCACATTTTGTCACTTTTAATAATGTACATGTTGAACTGGATTCATCTGTCATTCTATTTTTCAAACTATCTTTAATTAAATTCATTTCTGAAAACAATGATTCACATGCATATGTAGAGGAGAAAATTGATAATATAGCGGTTGCTAATATTTTTAAACAAATGTTTCAGGAATAGCATTCCAGGCAGTCAATAGTTCCTGTTCAGCTTTTTTTTTAACATATGGTCAATAATGGATCATTTTTTTATTGTTTTTAACTCATTGCTCAAATCAACAAATTTCTATTTCCATATAGAACTGAATTAAAAATGGACTGATTGCATTTCCATATCTTTCAAATTAAGCCACTCAAAATTTCTAACTTGAGACTATTCATTGATATTATATCTGAGTATAAAATAAATTTTGATGTTTCTGAACTGTATAAATCTTAAAGAAAATTCATCAATTATCGATTGAATAACAGCATAAAACTCTTGCGTCAATTTTACTTGATCTGACTTCTCATAAATTCTAAATCAGTTGAGAACTTTTTTTATATTTGGAAAATATTGAAGGTGTAAGAAATAACATAATTGAAAATTTGTAATTCAGCATCAATTGTTTAATTAAAAAAGACAACAATTGTCTTATTATAACCTTGCAGTTTCACTTTTAATTCATTTAGATGTGAACACATATCAATAAAAAACATTAATTTTGAAAGCCATTCAACATCCATTAATTCATTATATTTTTCAATAATTTTCTCATTAAGTAAAAACAGTCTAATTTCTTTTAAACACTCAAAGAATTTTTGAAGAACTTTTTCTCAACTTAACCATCAGACATTGTAGTACATAAGTAAACCATTGTATGCTGAGTTTACCTCACTCAATAAATTTATAAAATAAATTGACTAATTTAGTCACAACATTCGTAACATCATCCAGTGGCTTAAAATTGACCTTGTGCATAAAACCTGCTGATGTATGATGCATTGAAAACCCAAAATTGAATGTCCAATACAGTTGGTAAATAAACTGAGAAAACCATTTTCTTTTCCAGTCATACTTCGAGCATCATCTATAATTACTGATACAATGTTGGCAACATCTCTTTCTTTTCAGCGAGTACATTTGAAACTTCATTGCAAATATCTATTCCTTTTGTTGTTGTTACTAATGAGCTTAAATGGATCAAGTCTTCTTCGATATTATTTCCAACAAAATAGTGAATGAAAATAGCCAAACGGGTTGATCCATTTATGTCTGTACTTTCATCAAGGCAGAGACAAATTAAACTAGAAGATTTTATATCTCTTTTGTCGATAAGTTATGTTGTTAGCCATTTGCAGTATTCTTTCTTTAATTGTATTTCTAACCAATGATAAATCTTTTATGCTCTGAATAATTTTTGCTTTGTTTTCAAAATCTTCAAAAAAAAAATGGGCACATTTTATCCAAGCTTCTTTCATATATTCTCCATCATTAAAAGGTTTCCCATGCTTGGCAATTACATTTGAAAAAAAATCTAGCAGCAGTTATATTTGAATGATTTTTGATAAATTTCTTATAGATGTTGATTGAATATTTATATTTTTAAATGCTTGGGCAATATATTTTTGTTCATCTTTACTTTTTTCACAGAGTGATTTATGATTGGTTTCATAATGCTGTTTTACCATCATTCTGGAACATAAAACACATATTGCCTTGGTGCCTTTGTTAATCATTCCATACTCATCAACCCACCAATTTGGAAATTCTCTACTGCTTGACAATTTTTATTATTTTTATTTTTACTAGTCTATTAACATAATGGTAACATTATTTAAAAGTAAATTTAAATAAACTTTAATAATTTTATAAATCAAAGATTTATTATATGTTAAAATATATTATTATCTTTACATTTCATTTTTATGCAAGTATAAAAAAAACCGGTTGTTTGATAGAGTTGATTATGCATTTCACGATTTTGATTATGTTAAAGTAATGAATGGTGTCAACACATTTAGATAAAAAAAAATTAGGACAGAAAACAATTTTATTACTTTTACTTTACATTTGAAAAAAATTACTTCAAAAAGTTATATTGGAATCATTGGACAAGTTGACTTAAAAATATCATTCCCACCTATATAAGTATAATTTTTTCCCCCAAATTTTGTAATTTATTGCTTCTAATCAGAATTCAATTGTATATTGAATTCTAGTATAATATTATATTTATTTATTTTATCTTTGGTTTACAATAAATTTTTATTGGTACAGATTTTAGCAACAACAACAAAAAAAAAGAATAATTTAAAGCATAGAAAATTATAATATGTAAATAGTTTGCATGCCAATAAAAAATTCAAGATGGCACATGTGTCATAGGTTCGCCATCATTGTATTAAGCTTATTACAGTCTTGAAATACATTTTTTGTTTAACAAAGTAATTATCTTCCTTCTACTCTAGAATCATCTACATGATTGGGTAATTAGTGGATATCAGCTAACATAGTTCTATAAAATCTTCATCTCCAGACTGGTTTCTGGATTCTGACTTTGCCATTTATAGCATTATCTTATGGTAGATGGCCTTAGAATAACAGGAAATTTTTTGGAAACATGAATAAGTTTATAAAAAAGTTATATGATACTGTCATATTTTTATTTAAAATACAATCTAGTTGTACTTTAACTTCATTTGAAGGTTATTTTATACATTTGTGTTTCTGAAAAAAGGGAATATATAGCTTTTCTTTTGTTGCAAATTTCACAAATCTGTTTCTTCTTTTATTGCCAAATTTAATCATTTTCTAATTCTAGCATTAAAATCTTAGTTGTTTGGTGTATCAAAAGTATTCTCTGTATCTATATAAAAACTTTTTCATCATAATAGAAACTTATTAGGTCTTAAATCTGTATTATCTGCATTTGTTATCTTTCATTAAACTGATTAATTAAACTTGCCATATCTCAATCTCCACAATGTTATTCCTTTAATTTTTATTTATAGTGAATACCATTTTATTTATATTTTCAATATTTATGTTTTTATAATAAAAGTACATACCCATTTTTTAAATCAATTGTTTTATCAACTTTTCTTATAATTTTATAATCTGACAATGAATCATTTAATGTTAGACAGTTCTTTTTGTAATTCATGGTATTTTCTTTAATTTGAAAATGATCTACAGTTTTTTATAGCTAAATAAAAGTTTGTCAGAGTGCATATCCAGGGAATTCTCAGCATTCTCTACTTTCAGTCTTGTACTTATATTTCAGCTGATGATTTCACAGCTTATAGTAAATGAGGGTCATAGTTTGTTTTTTAACTGTTATGATTGTAAATATAAAAACATTCACATACAAGTTGCATTCATTTACCATGTCTTCAAGTAAACTCAGTTGATACCTGAAGTGAGAACTGTTATGCTACATAATAAAAGTTACTGTGTTTTATTTAACGTAAACTTATCAATGCCACTTCCTCCTTTTGCACAGTATAGTTTTTCACTTATAAGACAGTATAGTTATTGAAAGTCATGTTTATTTTATAACTGATGTTTCTACAAAAAGGTGTTGTATATTTACTGAAAGGAGATCTTTTGATTACTCTTTAAGGCCTTTATATAAATGAGTTGAATCGGACAAATTATTAATATCCACTATATGTTCTTATAATTGCATCTGTTGTTACTGTAATTATTGACTTCTATGTATTAAATGCGTAATGAATTTGACAACTTTTATCTTTGATTTTAAGATGAAAAAAAAAGATACGACTTTCTCCTTAACAAATTGTTCCACATAAATGTCTGTGAGAAGATCAAAATTATTTAATTAATTAGGAAATTATTTCTAATTTGAAAGTTATGTTGCATGAGAATAGTGATATTCTTATATAACTCATTATTCAGCAAATAATAATATATTTTTTTTTGCTCCCAATTTTTTTGTCTCATATTAAGAATTAGTTACTGCAGTCCAATGTTGATATGTGTATTGGCAATGGAAAAATGTTTTTTTTAAATAGTTTTCAGGGAAGAGGAGAGGAAAAATGCATTATATATGTATGTATATTAAGGTCTTTTTTCAAAGATAGAAAGTTATTGAAGGTAGATTTGGAATAACTAAGCAAATAAGTAATTATATTTGATAATTGTCCAGTGGTAGCCTGTCATTGCTTGCTGTCCTTTAACATATTTATTTTAGAATCTGAAATTTAAAGCTGTTTCATATAATATAATGAAGTCCATTACAATATTAAAATGCATAAATTAATGCTTAATTTTTTAGTTTTGGAATTGTTTTGAATAATTGATGCATTGTTGTTGTTTTTTTTTTTGTAGAGTTACTGTTCTCAGGAAATAGTTTTTGCTATCATTCTGTTCTAGTCTTCTGTGCTGTGGCTACTAATGATCTTCAAATTTACTAATGTAAACATTTCATATTGGCATTTGTTAATAATCATGGAAAATAATATCATTGGATGAAAAAAATCATTAAAACATTCATTGTGTAAAAATTTGTAAGTAATGTTAATTGTGGTAAAATCTTTTGTACTTGTTTCAGTAATAAATATTTCAAATGTTTATTTTTAATTTAAAAATGTGTTTCTGTTTTATTATCACTATTATAATTTGTTTAGTAAAATTTATTCGTTATATTTCTAGCTTTCATTTATTTTTCCCGCTAATGACCTTTTTCACACATGTGTTAAGAAATAATTTGGTGACATTGTATTATTATTATATATATTTAAATGTTAGAAATTTAATGAGAATTCTGTATATTTTTATAAATAATTTTCACCTTTGATGGAATGAAATAAACTAATAATTTTAATGAGGCATTACAATCAAAAATTAAACTGTCTAGCAATGGCATTTCTCTAAAATACTTTAACTAAAAATGAATTCTTTTATCTTATTTTCTGAGTTTATAAAAATTATCATAGATCAGACAATAAAACATTTTATATTTGAGAAAATTGGAAACAAAGCAATAAATGCCCCATTTTGAATTGGTGCTTTGCTTCTTTACATCACAGCTGAAAATTATTTATAAAAATATATAGAGAAATCTCGTTGAATTTTTAATATTTAAATCTATAAATTTATGAAAATCTTCTATTTAATATATATATGTATGCAGTTCTTTTTTTTAAAAATATTTTCTATATTATTTGGTGGGGAAATTATCTGCATTTGGAAATGAAACTTGTTTTTTATTTTTCAGTATTGCTTCTGATACTGTTAACTGATAGATTTGTTAAAATATTTAAATAGAATTAAGTTTTGCATTTATATACAGTAAATTTAATTAATTTGAATTAATGCTTTGTTAGTTGATCTAGCAAACATATATAAAAATGCAATTATAAACTTATCAGATTTAGAATTATAATTTGGATTTCAAAATGTTGTATATGATGCTTATGTATTGAAATTATACTTGGTTTATTTAATTACATTTTAGTTTTTATTCTCTTTTGTAGTGTTTTAATATTATTTATAATAATGGTAGAGGTTCAATCTATTATGTATGTATATATATTGTAATGGTAACTTTTGAAACAGGTAGATAGAAGATTGGTTTGAATCTGGATACCAACTATATATAATCAAAGGTGCCAAACGTCCTAAAAAGAACGTTTACTTTGGGAAAGTTTTTAAAGGAACAATCGTCATCAATTATTACCACCATCTCAGGGGCGTAGATATAATTAGCATAAGAATGTAAAAAGCACATATTTAGATTGAGTTACAAATATAAACTAAATGGATTAATAAAAAAATAATAATAATAATTTATTAATAATGAATAAATAAAATGCTTTTGTATATAGTTGCAACTATCAACACATACACAAAAATAACATAGTAACAAAAGATATTTAAAATTTAAGCTATGGTTCAAATGTAAAGCTTTATGGTATTTATAATGATAAGATCTTACCATGTTAAATATTGATTCAGTCATATTGTTCTTTTAATATTTTACTGTTGTCTTCCTTAGTTTTTCTGATGATGTTCTTCTCCTTGAACACTGGTGATGTTAGAGAAAGTAAATACAGCAGCACTGGTTGATATTACATGAGTTATACTATTTGTAGGTCTTGAGTAATTTGTACGCACTATCTATTTCTTTCTTCATGGCATTATAGGGGCATTACTCAAACTGGTTTTTCAAACTTCAGTATTAATTTCTGGATCTGACTGCATTTTCCAGGCATTTTGACTAATGTGATTTTTGATTATGTAGCCACACATAATATATGGATTTCTTCTAAATAAATTCATCATATTGACTGTTGCAACTGGAATTTTGAGAAATACTTTAAAAACAGTCAGTGAAATACGGCTTATGGTGGAATAAAGTTTTAATCAACAGTTGTCTCTCTCTTCAGTGTGGATCATGGCAACACGACTTCAATAGTAGACTGCACTCTAATGCAAAACAATATGGACTGAATTGCTGGGCTCCTAGAATTAGGATGATAGCAATAAGTGTCCCTAGTTTCTTGTTTCTGACTTATTTATACCAAATTGATGTTTAAACAACATGGTTTTCAAACAATATATACCAGGGGATATGTAACATTTGCATCATTACAATAATATATTTTTTGAAAAAAACCTTTATTCTCTCCAAAATATATTGTGGATTCAAATTTTAGTACATTATTTAATTTTTTTTATAAATAAAAGAAAAAGATAAAAAAATAGCTTATCTCTTTTTTCTTATTTACATATATATAGGAAGAAGATTCACTACAGATTTTTAATTATTTTAATTATAACTTCTAAAATGTTATCAATTCTAAAATTTTAATACTATGCATCAGATTTTCTATATGAATGAACAAGTTGTTAATTAAAACTTCCATTGAAAGACAGATTAGATAAGGTTTGAATTGAGATTTTTTTCCTTTTTTTTTTTTATAAAAACTACACAATTCTTTGCATATCAGATATTTTTCTTTCTTCATTTACAATATTACTATCATTCTCTTATTTCTTATATATTATAATACTTAATAATCTTTAATAATATGCATGAATTAATTTTTTTTTTAACCTTTAGGCAGTTTACATTTTTATTTCTCAAATGACACACACACACACTTAAATGTTTGTATATTTATTAGTCAGTCACTGAGTTTTTATTAAACACATTTTCTTCTCTCTACATTGTTAGAGTATAATCCATCTGGGCTACATTGGATTTGTTGGAACTATAATATGTATTTAAATGTGGAATAAATTTTTTTATTAAAATGTAAAAACAAGGAAGTTAATTAATAATAATTTAATTATAAATTATATGTTAATGTATGCCAGTTAAAATCATCCTAGATAAATCTCATTTACTTTGAATATGGCCAATAGGTGTTTAAGCTGTTATAAATATTTCAATTAAAGTTAATTAAGAACATAATGCAACATATGGAAATATCTCATTTCTAAATTTTTTAACATATTATATTACTTTCTATCTATTCAAAGTTATTGCCTCAGATAGAGTCTAGAGATAAACAGAAAAATATTTTCTCTGATATACATCCTTACAATATTAGTATATGAAAAGTTATGGTACGTTAATAGACTGCATAGCATATAT
Source organism: Epiperipatus broadwayi (assembly GCA_028023455.1). Taxonomy (NCBI): domain Eukaryota; kingdom Metazoa; phylum Onychophora; class Udeonychophora; order Euonychophora; family Peripatidae; genus Epiperipatus; species Epiperipatus broadwayi. Next base: position 11,955,759 of record JAQFVV010012411.1, read on the forward strand.
TTAGAAGATGGTATTCCTGTTTCGCAACTACAGACCACAAGTTCTCATTTAATGCAAAACATCTATGTTATCATTATTATTGAAAAACAAGTTTTTTTTTATTGAAAAATTTCATTTTAGTATTTTAGATACATTGGGTGATATCTATAATGTTCAGTAGCAAATTTGAATAAAGCATATTGATTCAACAAAAAATTTCTGGATTCAATTATTAATAAACTATTAAGGAAGAAAAAAACAAACTTAATGTAGAAACCAGTAAAGCAGGGAAATACACTCAAAAAGAAGAAGAAAAAATAACTATTCAACCAGGGAATCTTAATTTGAATTAATAAAAAACTGAGACTTAATAAACTAGTAATACAATATTATTATCAATCTCAACAGTCTAAATTTCACTTTAATACCATCTTGTCAATAATTAAATACATCGTATAATAAAACTAGAGGGATTTATTGATTATTTCATTTGTTTTTTATTGCTGGTTTCTTTTATTGGAAATTGGTAGAAAAATTTTATTCTTTTGATAAATGCAAAGGTACAATGTTTTTCTTGAACATTGCATTTTTTAGATTCATTATTATCATCATTGGATGCTAAACAAGTAGTTCTAACATATCATCCAGGAACCATTTTTCTGTTTGTTTCTTCTAAATTTCATTCATAATCTTCTTTCTTTCTTTTAGATTATCTGCCATCGGTTTTTTCTTTATCTCTTGCTCTTATTCTTTATAGACTTTTTAATCATATCTTTCATAATTCCTATATCTCTAAGAATATGTCTAATTCAATTATTTTCTTATTTTATAATTTTTTCAATAATCTTTTCATTTAGTCTCTTCTATATTGAAATTCTTTTCTTTCAACTTATTTTTTCATTCTTTCTAAATCTATAACTTAAAAATCTATCTTTTCTCATCTCTTATTTTAATTATTCTAATCTCAGCTCTTCATAAAAACTACCTTTAGTTTTCTAATCCATGAAATAATCTCTTTATTAAAACCATATAATCAGACAATAAGTTTCCAAATATTTACAAACTTTAAATTACTCAAAAACTTCATTTTTAATTTTTAATATTATCTACACATACTTATTAATTTAGCCATAATTATATTAATTTTTATCTCAATGTTTTTGTAAACTTTGATAATCCTAATTGATATCTTGCTAAACCCATTCACTGCCATGTCATCAATTAACTGCTATATATAATGTATTGAATTTTCCTATCCTCAATTCTAACTCCATTCTTTATCAAAAACTTATTCATTAAGTTCATATAAATAAGTATTAAATAAAACAGGAAGTAAACAACATTCCTGTCTTATTTATGTTTATCTGTTATACAAGAGTATTTTATCTTATAAATATTTTTTGATTCTTGTCCATATATTTGTTTTTATTTTTTATACCTATCTTTCTCTTCAATCTACACTTTTTCTCAAAAATTTTCAACAAAATAATCATTTCTTTCTAACAAAGTCTTTTCAAGATCAATGAAACAGATATTTACTTCTCTTCATTTTTATTGCATCATTTACTTTCAGCATAAGCATGTGTAACTTACTACAAATATATCCATCAAAATTTCCAATATGAGACTAATTTTTTCAATCTTCACATTTTACTGTAGCAGGTTTTTTTTTTTTTTTAAAAAAAAGTCTTAACAGTTGAAAAAAGTTGTGCTGATTATTCCTGATTTGTAATTTTTTTATAATAACTAAATACCCCCCCACCCCTCGCAAAAAAAAAAATATTTTTAGTAATTAAGATAAACTTTTCATCAGTTTCTTACATTTTGCCTGATTTCATTTTATCTATAATTTGAGTCATCTTTATCCATTTTGTGCTTATTTTATTTTTGCTTTCTACTTTTTCAGTATTCTTCTCATTTATTTTATATTACATCTACAATCATCTCTAATTTTTCCATTCTTTGATTCATTTGGGACTACATTTTTGTGGCCATTTTTGTCATTCTAAGCATTCTATCCCGCAAATTAAATCAAATCTACTTTTATTTTGTAATTTTTTAAAACTTTTTTTTAACAATGTATCAATTCATAGTTAAAATAAAATTGATAAATATAATTTTCTTTTCTAAGTTTTTTTTTAATTCTTTTAATCATTTCCTTGATAACCAAAATTTTTATAAGTAAATTCAAATAATTTTATTATTTATACTTATTTTTTTTCCCAATAAGTTTGAAAAAATATTTCCAATATCATCTTTTATTAATTTTTTTTTCCTACAATTTTTATGGGAGATTTTAACAGAATTAAATGGTCATTTTTTCAGTCATTTTGATGATTTGGTCTAAAGGTAATTTAATTGCATCCCATCTAATTTACCAGACTTATGTAATAATTGTGCCTTGCTTTTAAAGATAATCAAGTATGTTATTGATTTGATAGCAATTTATATTCTTATCATAACCTGTGAGTGTTAGCATTTATATACCACAGTCTTAGATTTATATATATTGTACAAAAAAGAGAAGGTCCTTGAACTGTAATCATCCAGTGACAAATTGTTGATATTTCTCATTATCAACTATTAGATTAGGAATTAATACAGTATGAGCCTAATCATCAAATTGATGAAACTTAGCAAATGTTACTGAAGATATTTTTTTTACCATAACCTTTTTTCTGTTAACAGATGACAAATATCTAAGAAAATGTTTTTTTTTAATCTGTAACTGTCATTATTAGATTCAAATGAAACAACTGAACAAGAAATGTGATGGATTATTTGAGGAAGAACTTAAAAAAAATATGTTTTAGTCTAAAGAACTAATTTTCATAGCTTCTTCACAAGTGGTAGAGCTACACTGATCAAATAGATAAAAAAATAATTATAGAATTAAGAATTGATAAATAAATAAAATTAGTTTTAAAGAAAATTTGCTGATTCGAAAATAGATTTTGAAACAAATTAACAGATTGATTACTTTGGTTGGCACAGGGTGGCACTACTGTATGGAGAGTTTTGCATGGTTTAGATTTAATCAAATTGCTGTTTTGGTTTATATGAATATGAATACACAAAAAGTTAAAATTCTTGATTATATATTTGTGCTCTGAATGCACACTTTATTTGATTGCCTATGCAAAATATAGTTTGCACCTAATCTAATTTTTTAGTTATTTTTATGATTAAAAAGTCACAGTGAATCTAATCCTGAATTGGGGATTTACTTTACATTGTGAGATTCCTTAAATTGAACCCTGTAATGATATAAACATTTAAATGATTATTTTACACTATCATTGCATAAAAATTTTAAGTTATAAGAAAATATAAATAGTAATATTCTCAATGGATTGCTCTAAAACTAACCTAAGTATTCCAACATTGCCAATATATATATATATATTACAGCATCCTATGGTTTTGAATTATAGCAGAAATTAAATTACAAGTATCAAGAATCTATAATTAGTTTTATTGTTACTTGTCTTAAGTTTGATACAAAATACATTCTTTGCATTTTTCAGGGATAAATTAAAATCTTCATTAAATATTGTCTGTGCTTGGATAACTCGATAGATAACACCTTTTTTGTTTCCAATTACATCGTATTTAAATTTATTGTTGAATGCACATTCGATGAGATCAGTTTGGTATGTTCAATTTGACAACTGTCTTGTATATTCAGGATAGTCAAACTTTTTTATAAATCAACATTTAATTTGCTTCTTTGGATTAACAATTGACTATTGTGAATATCCTTTAAGTGACAATTGCCATCTATAACTAATTTTATTCAGGTTGCCTTCATATTATAGTACAATTTTTCAAGAAAAAATTTGCTATTTTCCAACTCTATAATTTTTAACATAGTTTCTCCAACTAGATGGGAAGACTGAATCATGGCAAAAGAAATATCCCTGCAGGACTTGAACTCAAACAGAAATGATATCTGGAATAAGTATAGAGTTTAGATTTGTCGATTTCTATTTATTTGGCTGGTATTCTCCATAGTACTGAACCAGTTTTTATTTTATAGTCTTATTTGTAAGGCAGATTCAGATTTCAACAAGCTAGTGATATAATATATGAAAATGAATTACAGATGCTGTCTTAATGATTGATTTAGGATTAAAACTTTATTTTGGATTGTCATTGATTTTTAGTCTCAATTTTTGCACAAAGAATTTAGAAGAATATAATACATCACAATAGTACCAAACTCTCCATATGGTAGTGCCACCAAGTGCAAGTCTTCATAATCAATGGTTGAAGGAACATTTGTGCATAAAATTCCTATTTAGTGCATACTTATCCAACATCCCAGATTAGTTTCTAGCTTGTGACTTTCATCAGTGCGGAGCCTTTGATTTGAAAGCACTGCGCCTAGATCTTTGGATCTAATGCAACCCTCCATCCACCATCTTTTATTTATTTGGTTAACTATAAAGCTAGGAGTCCAAGGTGAAAATATCATAATGTTTCCAATCCAAGCTCATTGGCTTGTATAATCATATAGTTCAGCAGCTATACATTTTGATGTTTTGGTTTTTCAAAAACCATAGTATCCATTATCCTATGGGGAGGATAGATATAAAACCATCAAAACATCACATGATCACCATTTCATATGCTTACACATGCTGTTAATAAGAGTAGCAAACTCTCCATACTGTAGTGCCACCAAGTGGAAGCTTTCATAATCAATGGATGAAGGAAGGTTTGTGTATAAAATCCCTATCTAGTGCTTACTCATCCAACATTCCCAGACTAGTTTCTAGCTTTCATCAGTGATGAGCTTTTGATCTGAGAGCACTGCATCTAGATCTTAGGATCTAATGCAACCCTCTAGCATCCACAGGCTAGAAACTAGTCTGGGAATGTTGGATGAGTATCCACTAGATAGGGATTTTATGCACAAACCTTCCTGCATCCCTTGATTATGAAGGCTTGCACTTGGTGACACTATTATATGGAGGGTTTGGCATTCTTATTAACAATATGTGTAAGCATATGAAGTGGTGATCATGTGATGTGACAGTTTTACATCACAATAGTGTTAGCTTTATATTAATTTGTCATGATGTTCAATTTATAAACCAGTAAGTGAAACTTCAATTCTATGATAAAATGGCAAGCTGTTATCTCTTCTCTAAGATCTTATGTATTTAACATGATTGAATTATAACTGTCACTTATAGTTTTACTAATCAAAACATTGATAAAATGAACAAAAGACTCAGACAATTGAAAGGATAAACAATAATATTAAACGGCATTGTTAAATTTCACAATGTATCATTTTATTTTTTCATCTATTTATAATCAGGATTAGAAATGGAGTTTCTGCAACTTAATTTACCAAAATTATAATGAAAGAAGAAGAATTCACAGACCTTCCTCTGTTAAAAATCTATAATTTACAAGATTTACAGTTTGTGCAGAGAGTCACTCATTTAACAGAGGCAAAATAGATTTTTAGCTATAAAACTGAGAAATGCTTTCAGACTATTCTATTTTGAATTTTACAATATTTAAGAGAGAAATTTATTAACAAATTAATGATTTTGTTTCTGAAACTATTTATGAACTTAACATTTACTTTAGTGACACATATTTTATCTTCTTGTTTTAATATTTATGTTTGTTACTTGATTTTCTGATAGTTATCTATGGAAGTAATCCTAATCAATATAAATGATATATCATCCACAGCAAATTTAACATTTTTGTTTTACTTATTAGTAATATGGATTTGAGGAATATTTTATTAATTTTTACAGTTTTGTGTAGTTTTAATTAATAGAGCATTTAGCACAGTAGATTTATTTATTACATTTCTTTCAGATGAGATCTTGTAGACTGAATTTTTGAACATCTTTTTGTTTTTCGATTAGTTTGAAATTGTACTTATATTCTATTGACATAAAAATAACTTTATGTAGTACCTTATTTAATATTTTGTAGAACATGCATAAAAATTTTGAAAATTTTTATAATTATAAATAGTAAGGATAAGGAATTAACAATCACTATCAAAAAGTAGATCATTTATGATTTATTAAAATAAAAGCATCTTAAGGTATAAATACAAACTTTTCAGCCACATTAGCAATCTAGCAGCATTTTGTCATCAAGATCAAAAATGATTGAGACTTTGATTAATGCTTTTTTTTTAAATTTGATTTCTTGAAATTGGCATAAATAAATAATTTTGAAATTTTATCAAAGAATTCAAGCTATAGATTAATAATCTATATCAGGGATCGGCAACTTGTGGCACCCGTGCCATGCTTGGCATATCAGTGATTATCAATGGCACTCTGAATAAATTGAAATAGTAAAAAAATATATTTTAATTACAGTGTCTTTTTTTTGTTGTTGTTGTTTTTACATTCAACATTGAATTTATGATTAAATCATTATTTATCAGAAAATAATACACTTGACTTCATTTAAGATAGATTTTGGTTGCAAGCGAAATAACTTCTACATATTCAGATTTTACTTCTGATAATATTAAAAAATTAGATCGTAATCCAAATAAAAAGCTTATTACGTTATCAATTCTAGAAAGCTATTTTCGGGAGTTGAATGGTAAATAATCGATGCTCATTGGTGGCGCTTCTTTCAAAAAAGTTTTTTCTTTCAAGTTTTTATATGAGAGATGCAAAAAGTAAAATGAAAATGTTTGGTAGGGTGCAGTTTCTGGATAATAAAAGAATAGCCAAAATAGTATTTAATTGGGTTGCGAATAAAGGGAAGGCAACAAGATGGGTGAGAAAGGTAATGCGGTATGCAAAAGATTTGGATAAAGAATTTATATCAGTATACTTTTACAAAAGGTGGGATGATTGTGTTAGTAGGATTGTTGAGTGTTATAGTGGTAAGGAATGGGATAAAAGAATAGATGCGTTAATAAAGAATAGGGAGTTGGAGAGATGGAGAACTAGTATGGAGAGTAAAAAGAGTTTAAATATATATAGAAGTAAATGGAACTTGGGTGCGAGTTAATTTATGATAATAGCAAGGAAAGTAGTTTATTGTTTAAGGCTTGAATGGGATCTTTAGCAACAAGGGAATAAACATGTACATAGAAAAATATGGGAGATTTAATCTGAAAATTGTGTAAGGAAGGCATAGAAAATATTAGGCATCTATTAATTGAATATAAATGCTTGAAAGCTGAAAGGATACAAATAATAGATAGAAGTTATGGAAGAATAAATATGAACAAAGTGATTATACAGAAAGTGAGTTATTGGTTTTTATGCTGGGTTTGGGAAAAGGTAAGGGGGATTTAGATATAAAGTCCATAGAGTTTACAAAGATTATGTTGTGGAAATGGATGGACCAGATTATGGGAAAACTTAGGGTGGGGAATGGAAAGGGAAGGTAAAATGGCCAACAGGTTTCTCTGGGCATAGTTGCTGAGAGATTCCTGACTCCATTTAAGGAGAAGTCACAGTGCATCACATCTCATGGCATACTGACTGAGAGATTCCCAAAATGTCCCACAAAACACGAAAACATGATATTCACTCTTTTCAAGACTCTTGGACAAATGAATATGGATTTGTACAGCAAAAAGATCGTGCTGTGTGTACATTATGCTGTGAAAGTATAGTGTGTTATACTTCAAGTGTACAAACTAAACATGTGTTCATGTTTAAAAACTTAGATGAGAAAAGTGAAGCTATAAAAAGAGCTGTTTCTGCCTTTTAAGAAACAAACTACTTATTTTAGTCAAATAAATGGAACCCAAAATAAAGCCGCCAAATGTAATTATACAATTACTCATTGTGTGGCTTGGAAAGGCAAACCTTTCACAGATGGACAATTCATCAAAAAAACGTTTTTGAAAAGTTCTGAAATCTTATTTAGTGATCTATCAAATAAACGAACGATACTATCTCAAATTTGAGAAATACCAGCTTCTGCAACTGACATGGCCAAAGATGTAACAACAAAACAAAAACAGTTTACAACAAGATGTTGCATTCAGTATTGCTGTTGATGAAAACACTGATGTAAATGATGTGGCATGCCTAGCAATAGTTGCACAATATCATATTTATGAAGAGTTGTGTTGCTTGATTCCTCTTACTGGTACAACAAAGGGACATGATATTTTCACTGCATTTTTCAATTATTTTGAAAATCAGAAAATTAACATAAATAAAATATTTAGTGTTACTACTGATGCCAGCCATGCAATGGTCGGAAAGAAAAAGGGATTTGTTAAACTTCTTGAAAACCATATTAAACATTGAATATTGAGTTTCCACTGCATTATACACCAGGACAATTTAGTTGCAAAAATCTCATTACAATTCTTGAATTCTGTAATGGACACTGTCATTGAAATAATTAATTTCATAGTTTCTCATTCTTCATTAACACATAGGAAATTTAAATCCCTTTTGCAAAAAATGAATAGTGCATATATAGACCTCCCTCTATACAGCAATGTTCATTGGATTAGTTAAGGTAATGTCTTGAACAGGTTTGTATCATGTCAAAAAAATCAAGATGTTTCTTGATGAAAAATAACAACATTATCCGGAAATAAATGATGAAGACTGGTTATGCAAATTGATGTTTCTGACCGATATAACACAACACCTGAATGAGTTAAACTTGCATTTGAAAATGAAGGATCAAACAGTACTAGAACTTTTTGAATATTGGTAAGGATTTGAATCAAAATTAGATATATTTTGCCATGATATTACCACTAACACCTACAAGTACTTTCCAAATGTAAAGGCCCATGCAAATCAATTTAATATTAACAAAGATGAACTTCAAAAATACATTGAAGCTCTCAGAGAAGAATTTTCCAAATGATGTGAAGACTTCCAAATATACACACCCATATTTTCTTTCCTCATCAAACCTGACTTAATTGATTTAAAGATGACTCCATTTGATTTATCTATTTTTGAGTGGATGGATGTTGATAGTTGTGAAATGGAACTAATCAAATTAATGTTATCAGAATTGTGGAAAACTAAATTTGTAGAATTGTGGAAAACTCTTGAAGAGAACTAGAAAAGTCAGCTGTCATTCTCAATTGTTGGATATCATTGCCTGAAAGATTTAATTCTTTGAAAGAAACTGCTTGTGCTCTGCTTTTGGCATTTGGTTCAACTTACTTATGTGAACAAATTTTCTCACATATGAAAAATATTTTGAGTTCACAAAGAAGTTGCTTAACCCCTGAACATTCAGAAGCATGCATGAGGCTAAAAGTGACCAATTACATATCTGACATTGAGCAATTGAACAAAGAGGTACAAGGGCAAGGTTCACATTAATTAATTTTAATAATAAAAAATGGCTAATCATATTAGAATTCATTATGTTTTTTTCTTATTTAAATTATATATTTTGTATAGGTAAAAAGTTGTAATTAATAATTTGTAATATAATTTTTAATAAGCATGTTAAAAATTACAAATTTTAAAAAAGGTACTTTTCACATGTTTCTAAGTATTTTAAAATACTGAATGACTAATAATATAAGATCCAGTTATAATAGACTTCAAATGTATATATTATATAGTAATATATATATATATTATATACTATAATATTTATACAACTTTGAAGCCCATTATAACTGAACCAATTTTGATAAAATAATATAATACGATTGGTAAAATCATGTCGGCATGCAGAATAACATGGTAACATAAGTTTGGCACCATACTACTAAAAGGTTGCTGACCTCTGATCTATATGATGACAACGTGGAATTGATTGTCCAAGTCAATCAGAAACAGTTGAAGAATTTTAAATTGTAATTTTTAAAATTGTGTTAATTAAGAAAAAAAGAACAACTCATTAATAATAAAAGAAAATACATTTTAGAAGAATAGTAGGACAGTTGAATTTGATTTATGGATAACCAATATTATTTGAATTTTTACTCATGATATTTTTCCAAACAGATTTTGCAATTCAATTTCTTAATCTAATCTTTCTTTTACTAATTTGTTTTCTCTTTGCGTCAAGTAAGATTCTATTCATATACTTTTACAGGAGTAGTTAAACACCATATTGTAGTTTTTTTCCTCATGTGTCATAGCATCAGCCGGGAAGCGAACCCACTAACCCGGGACAACTGCTTGTAAAGCAGCCGTCGCTGACCTCTCGACCACCAATACTTGACCGCACCATATTGTAGTTATTTACTATAATTTAAAGTGAATATTAATTTTTTGGGGTCTAAAGAATCCTGATTGTTTTTTTTCTATATTAGTTTTATTCTATTTCATTTTCTCAGCTTTTATTTCCAAATTCCCTTCAACAATTTTTTAACTTTTTAAATTAATATTTTTTTAATTTTATTTTTGATTGGCACTTAATGCCAGCTGCCCCCCCCCCTCCTTTAACCCATCTTATTGTACTTTTAATAACAGATATGACATTTCTTCTCTGTAATCATTATCTTTATTTTTTTTTAATTCTAGAAAAACAAAAAAATAAAAGTTTTAAATTCATTATAATATACAAATGATTTGTCGTGCATGGTTTCACGTATCTTTGATTTAATCATTTTTTATACATTGCTTTATTATTATTATTATTTTTTCTTATACTTTTGATTATCTAGCAGCTTCATCAGAGTTTAATCATTATCTAATGACTGTGTTTTGATGAAGTTTGCTAACAATCAAAATTACTTGAAAATAATAAAAAAGTTGTGAGCCATATATATATATTTTTAAAAAAAAAAGAAAAAGAGTGAATATTTGGTCAAATATCTTTGATCATTCTTTCATTTCTTACTGTTTTATGTTACATCTCTCATCAAGGATATAATAATAAATTATTATAAACATACTTTCAAGTAATTTCCACTTCAAATAAAGACTATCATATGTTGTATAATCTGCCATATGATTTAAAAAGTATGAATTCCCTGAATGTAAAACAATAATTTACAACAAACTATTATAAACAACATGAAATACATTATATCAGGGCAAGCAGTTAGCAAAAAGCATTTGATTAAAAATAAGTTGTCTGTCTTAACATTTGTTGGGCTTTAGTGAATTCAATTTTTAACTAAGGCAACATTATTTAATTGTCAGATCTCAAATTTCTAAATGTGATAAAATTACATATTATAGCAATATTATAACTGCTTAAAAATTTAATTACAGAATATCTCCTTGCTTCAATCTTTATATATTTATTAAACAACCTTATTGAATTCCCTGGTTTTTATCACTTGGCTCATCTTTATGGTCAAGAAAAGAAAATCAAACCCAATATATTGCATCTTTTGTTAGTTCAAGTCAATTTTCATAGACAATAATTGTCACCAAAGTTTTGACACTTATCTTACTCCACAAAATCTCTAAAAATATTCATCTTTCTACATTAAATTAGTTAGAAGCATTAATAATATAGTTTGTTAATAAATATTGTAGATAGTTTTTTTACAATTACCAGTAGTTTATTTTGAAAGAAATAAAAATACGAAATTTTCTAAGATTTTTATGAAGCTTAATGTTCTACATACAATATTTGTCTTCTTGATGATTAGCAAACTATATTTGAGAATTTTACTTTACTCTCATTCTAGTTTATATTCTAAGAACTTTTTTTGAACTTAGTAGTAATTATTTATTTTTACTCATAGGATTATAATTTTTTTTAAATTTTAATAAATGTTATAAAAAATGTGAATAGACTTAATCTTATGAATGTTGTCCCCAACAATTCTTCTTTCTTAAATTAATAGACACTTTTGTCAATACTATCTGTTTTCCATTTACATTGACTTCAACATCAAAAACATGCTGGATATTTTTGGGAAAACCAAATTGCAGATCTTTTCATTTGATTGTGGAATTTTTCTTATTACTTTATATCAAAAATAATTTTTATTTTTAATTTTACCTTGTCAAAATCTATTTCTTCTGGAGTTAACATCTGGAGACTTCAGCCAGACATTTTTTATATGCGTAGAATTCATAAAGCAGTTACATTTTAAATGATTGTATATTGTTTCATTGGTAGTTTCATTTTATATTTAATAATTTTTCTAAATACTGGTGGAACCTAGTCCATGGATATATATACTATAGCAAATTGAATTTGTAGTCAGTGGTAGAGGAGATAAATTTTTGCATTGATTTTTAAGAAAATTTATATTCTCTATAAATTAAGAATAAATATTCAATTGGATTTATTTTTATTCTCCAAATTTGGATTGTTTTAAATGTAATTGTCATTACAGTTTATTATGATTCCAGTAGTGGCATTTCTAGTGTTTGAACTTCTTATAAACTCTCAAGCAGTAAAGCCATTCAATTATTATTTTTGGTAAAATAAAAAAAAAAACTCTTTAGTAAATATACTACTTCATACATTATGTCTATCATCTTTAGAATGTAATATATCTTGTAGCATGTAGAGAATTCGGCTCTTAATCTAAAATTAAACAATAATGATTGACACATAATTAGCATATCTCATGCTATTTCATTATCTGCTATATGAATCCAATCCATTAATTAATGATGCTCTAGTTTAGGTTAGATATTAGTTTATTACAATTTATAAACAGAGCGCTATATAAATAAATGCCTCATTTACATATGTTTGGTTTCATTTAAGAGTGACGTTTCATAGATTTTAGATAATTTCGTTGACATCATTCATTCAGACATAGTAAAGTGATTTAAAGTGATTGATTTATCCTCACGCTTTCATATCCAATACTTAAGATTTACCCATATATAAGCATTTGGGTTGAATGAATAAGTGGATTCATTTTATTCATTCGCAAAGACTTTATCTTGTGTTGGAGATGAAAGTATACATTTATTATTATTAACATTTGTAAAAAGCACATGTTCATTAGTTTGAAAGGCTAATCTTTAGTTTATTACAATTTAGCATGATTAAATATATTGATTGTCATGATAATAAATAACACATATAGAATCATTTTCTTATGATATGTTTTTGCAATTGTTTTCAATTCCTTAATCTTTGTTCAAACCAGTTATAAATGTAGAATTTAATGTAAATTGAACATAATTTTTAATTAAAATAAATAGCTAATTTTTTAAAGATTGGATGTATAAAAGGATCTATTCCCTCAATGCAGAATTCTAGTTCAGACTGTCTGAATAGTGAACATTTTTTAAGATCATAAACAGCCTAGGATTTTGGTTTTAGTTTTCCAATCCAATTCATTTATCAATGGTGACTATTGAAAATAAGTATGTAATTATTAATAGATTTAGCAAAAGATTCTCTGGTTAATTTAGTTTAGCTTGATATAACTGTAGAAATTACAAATATGATTAAATGATACAGCCTTTTCTGTTGGTGGTCAGTGTCATATTCAATGAAAGTTGAACCAATGGTTTATCTAATTATGCATCAATTTTAGTATATTGATAAATATTGTTTATTTTAACCTAGAATTAAGAAATATAATTTTGGAATAATAAAACCAGTATTTTTTTTAATCAGTAATTTGTTGCTATATAAATTGTATTTCTAGTTTAGTTTTCAATATGCTTTTACTAAGTATGATTTGATTTTTAATTATTGATATCAGTGTCTTACCTTCATATTCTATTTTTTTTAAATGTAAATAAAAAAGTTTTCAAAGCAATTATAATAATCAAAGATTGTAGTAATTAAACATACTTTTTATCTTCTTTGACTAACATAGGTAAAAAGTTATTTATTTTAAATTATATTATTTAATTTCTAAGTATGTTAATATACATGTTGTATACTCTTATTGTTAAATTATAAAAATGGATTTGTGTTAATGATCTATAAATAGATCTAGAAAATATTTAAAATTGTGATGTACATAAGTATAGATCTCAAAATTTAATAATAGATATTCATATGGTTATGTGTTTCAAGGCATACACCAACATGCAAACAATTTTTTTTTTTAGAGATATTTATTATATTACACTGGGAACACTTAAGAGTTAAATAATAATTTTGAATTAAAAAAATTATTACAAATTAAACATTTAAAAAGGTCTATTTAATGTTTTATTATTATTTTGATAATTAAAAAAGAAATCTGAAATTAAAATAGAAATCTAAAACAAGCTTGCTTTATGTTACAATAGATATTGGTAATTATAAAATTCCCCTATTTTTAAGTAAATCAAGAATTTTTTTAAAATTAAAGCTTGTGATAAAATCCTACAATCTATTTTTCAAAGGAGTAAACATTTTAGATAAAAATTTGGCTTTAATTAAGGTGAATTAAAAAAAGGCATTTACTTGTTTTATTTTTTTAAAATCAAGATAAAGAAAAAAATTACTCAATTATTATTTTCACATTCCTCCAGTCAATATAAAAGGTGGAAGGAAAGAAAAATTAGGGAGATTACCATTGAAGGTGAGAGATAGTATATCCAGCTGCTGCTGCTAGTGCAACAATAAGTTTGAATTCATATGGAAGCGAGGCTCAGTTTTTATGTGGTTAACAGCCTGTATATATATATTTGACAGCATGCCTGAAGTCTCAAATTATATACTGAATAGAGCTGACTGAATGTGAACAGTTACCTGGTATATATCTTTCCTGAAGATGTTAATAAGCCAGTCTATTGTAGAATGTACCAGCTTACTAAGAAATTCCATCAGCTTGATGAATGATTACCTTGCTATAATTTTATATATCATCATCAAACACTATCAATCTAATGCAGGATGAAGGTCTCTCAAAGTTCAATCCATCATTTCCTATCTTTAGCTTCTCTTCACCACATCACCCCTGCACACTTTCTTATTTCATCCATCCATCTCACATGTCTCTTTCTGGGTCTTTTATAATCTCTTGGAATCCAGTTCAAAATTTTAATTGTCCATCTATTATCATCTCTTCTAGCAATATGTCCAGCCCAACTCCACTTGTCTTTAATTTTTTCAATGAGGTCAGTAACACCTGTTTGTTCTCTTACCTATACATTGCGTTTTCGATCTCTTCTTGTTACTCCCAACATGCATCTCTCCATACTTCTTTGAGTGGTCTGAAGTCTCTATATTGCTCTTCTATTAAGTGTCCAAGTCTCAGATCCATAAGTAAGAACTGGCAAAACATTTATTATAAACCTTCCTTTTCAAACACATAGGCATATTTCCTTTTAATATCAAGTTATTTCTACCAAAAGCACTCCAACCAAGTTTAATTCTATGATTAATTTCATCCATTATGTTTCCATCTGTATTAATAATCTGACCAAGGTATTTGTAACTGTTAACTTCTTCTAACTCATCATAATCAATCTTTATTTTCATATTTTGAGAAAATCTATTAAATATTACTTTAAGTAATAACCTGTAGATTTGTACTTTACGTTTGTCTAAATATGTTAATATAAATCGTGCTATCACTTACGACATAAAGCTGTAACAAATAGAAAAATTACTTTAGTCTTTTTAACATTTATCTTTAGTCCTACTTTCCTCTGATAACTCCTGCAACATTTGCTGTAGCTCTAAAGCATTATTTGCAAAGACAACTACATCATCTGCAAAATCTAAATGACTTAAATAATCTCCATTTACTTTCACTTCTTTAGCTTCTCATTTTAATCCATAAAATACTCCTTGCAGAACTGCCGTAAAAGTTTTGGAGATATGGAGTCACCCTGTCTTACACCCTTTTCAATGTTGATTCTCCTACTATCATTATGTAATCTAATTGTTGCTGTTGCATGTTTATAAATATTCTTTAAAATATGACAATATCCTGGATCTACACCTTGATGATCCAATGCTTTAATCACTGAAGAAATGTTTATAGAATCAAATGTCTTTTCACAATCTACAAATCCTAAGCATAATGGCAACTCATATTCATTTGTCCTTTCTATAACTTCTCTCAATACCTGGATATGATCTACTGTACTAAAACCACTTTTAAATCCAGCTTGTTCTCTTTGGTTGGTGGAAATCCAGTGTTTTCTATAGACGAGTTGTAATTATCTTAGTAAAAATTTTGTATAAAACGGATAAAAGACTAATAGGTCTGCAATTTCTAATATCTTCTTTATCACATTTTTTAAATATTAATATTAATACTGCATCCTTCCAATCACCTGGTACATTTTTATCATTTAGACATTTGGTATATAACTTTGTTATATTTGGTATATAACATTTGGTATATACATATGCTGCTTTATCTATGTGCAAAGAAGCACATACAAAGGTACTGTGTAACATATATAAAGTAAATGCAGATTTCTGGTTTTAAAGATAAATAATTTTTGTCTAAATTATGCAACTAAAATAATAACAATAAAAAATAAATGATCATTTCCAGTTTTATTTATTAAAAGGGAGACTCAAGAAACTTTCTATATTGGAGATGAAAAACAAAAGAACTTTCTAGCAGTTTTTAAAAAAGACATTTATAATTAAAAGTAACTTTAAAAAAAAGGGAAACTTTAAAAAAAAACAAAAAAACATTTCTTTTACCTTTTAGAATGTATATTTGGTAGAAATAATTACAATTAATAAAATTATTTTATTTAATAAATTTTTTTGTTAACTACTGAAATATCATTAGGCTATAAATGTGTGTGTACACACATTAGGATAGGTATCCATATATATTAAAATCAGTTATCAAACACATATATGTTAAAATTAATTATGTATTATAAGAATGAATATTTATTATTGGTTTATGACAATTCAAAGATGTTAATTTTAAATTATTATACATAATCATAGAAATATCTGTAAATTACAATGTGAAAACATACATTTTGTGTTATTTAAATCAAAATCAGATTGCTGAATTTATATTTATACAATACTTAGCAGACCTTAATTTCATTTTATTGTTATTAATACATTTATATTTCATTTCATTATTTGCTATTCCAGTGAATTTATTCAGTCCTAGAATGGGTTTAAAATATTGTTGATATTATATTTTGCTCACTTTAACAGTTGTGAGTTGGATTCATGCATAACTTATATGGATTGGGGTTTGTTTAGTGTTATGGACATCCAGTTGATGATTTCTTCTCTAATGCTAGATCACACAAAGGTGTATTCTTTAAACTCCATGCACTAAATTTTATTTTAATATTAATTAGAAGTTTATAGTTGACCAGTATATTATTGATACTAAATGGCCAGCATGTTTCTGTATTCCAGCATTATTTTTTATTATATTTTGACGGATTAGCCCTAAAGTTTGTGCATCAAAATTATTGTTTACATAATCTGCCCCAAGTTTGGCAAGGGCTAAATAATTAGTTTGATCAATAATGAACCATTTTCAAATCCAGTCACAAGGTTAACTGATTTTATTTTTTTGATCATTCATGATAATGAATGATTATTTTTCTCTATAATGCTGGTGAACTTATAGTCTTTGTTTTTGCTAATCATTCATGCTCATATTCATTTTATATTTAAAAATAGATTAGTGTTTTAAGTGGGGTTAATGATGATTTTTCATCACCCCAGGTTTACCCATATTCTTCATACTATTACAATGTACATACATATTAATTATTGATATTGTAGATTTGAATACTGCTATTTAATGTATCCAAATTCTTCTTTCACACAAATCTTCTTGAATTAGAATCAGAACGTTTGTAAATATGCATAAATATTTCTGATTTTTTTAAGTTTTGTTCTATAAATCATTGATGAAGCATTGTTTTTAAACAGGTCTTGAAAATGATTCAAACTGATTCTGTTAGTTACAGAAAACTATATCTATTATAGTATTACTGTGAAAGCCATCAGATATTTTTATTAACCACATATGTATATACACATACACAATTGCTAACAAATTATTCCATGATTAGAAATATGAAGTATTTAATCATCAGCTCAGTATTATCAGTTTCACATTCCTTCTTATAACAATTTTAATAAAAAATATAGAGCATTCAGGAGTGTGTCTTCTCTTTCGTTATGATTTTTTTACTGCAGGTATTGCAGTAGTGATATAAGTTGATATTAATAACTGTTAATCATACTCATGTTAATAGCCAAATATTTTTAATTGCATAACAAATATCAAACACATTTCAACTATATTGTGAATTTTACTAATATGTCTATTAGTAGTCTATGTGATCTCCTTAATAATAATAATAATAATAATTATCTTGAAGTTTTAAACCTATCTTTAATATTATGAATGAGAAGATTTAAGTGCCATTTATTAGCTCATTTAACTAAGATATATAACAGCTAAATTCTGATTTGTGAATTATGTCAGTACAAGATTCACAGGGGCCAGCATTAATTATATATCATTGTAAATTTGCCTCTCTACCCTCTTCTTTTTTATTTGCTAATTTTGTATGGAGAGTTCTATCAGTTATAGATTTTTTGCAAACAATTCTAAAAGAAATACAAATAGGATATAATATTAGAACTGCTGTGCCTTTTCACATACGTATTCAAACTGCTGATAACTTTGTAAATCTTGTGAAAATGCTATGTACATGTGGTCCATTTTGACAAATTTATTTTAAGTTTGTATAAGATCCAAGTGTACACGTTAAACAATGAAAGAAAATATTTTATTTTTTAAATCAAATAAAGATATACAAAAATTTGCAAATTAGGCTACATCTTCAAAAAGATAAGAAGAATGTCATGGCTGGTCTCATAGTTAATATTCATAAAATTCATGAGACAGGTATAACAAATTTGATCTTTAGAGTAAAAAAAAAGGATATTTTGGTATTAACTATGCTATGATGTACTGCACAACCCACTGGTAGATATCATGATAAAAAACAAAAGCAATGTCATGGCAACTGAAACATTGGCATGATTAATCAATAGGAGTGGTCAAGGTGTTTTCATGGTCACCTTCGAGATTTGGAATACTTGGGTGAATTCTAATAAATATTTTTTACTTGCTTGCATTGACTAAGTGAGAAGTGTTTTTTATTGTGTCTCATCCACCATTTTGAATATTTTGTAAAAATTGAATATTTTGATTGCTGGTCTACTAGTGATTTATTGCTCATTTTATATTTTGATCGCTGAACTATTACTGATTTATTGCTGATTTTATTATTAATTTATCAAATTTTATTACTAATTACTATTTATTACTAATTAATCAAAATGTCTGGGAAAAAACAAGAAAAAAAGGAAAAGATATTAAGTTATAGAACTTACCATCTTCCAAAGAAAAAGCAATTGAATTCTTCCAAACGTATATATTATACAGAGTGGAAATTGTTGTGAAAATGGCCATGAAATGAAAATATATATTAATAACTATGAGAAACAATGGTGATTTCATTTCTTTGTTTCAGGGCCAAATGATTAGTTAAATGTCGTTAAAAATTCTAATGATTATTTATAATATTCATTTTTGATAATTTTTTATCATAGTAAATTATTAGTTATTATTTCATTTCTTTGTTTCAGGGCACGGAACAATCAACATCGACATCTCCTTCTTTGGTATTAACTATGCTATGATGTATTACCTTGAAGGCATACTATTCTAATCTTGTGATCTTCAAGGTGACTTTTCCACATGGTCTGTGGGCAAACTTTATCGATTAAGTTTGTTCACAAATCACTTGGAGATGTTATCTTAAAGATCGGAAAAGATTAGAGTAGTATGCTTTCAGTGTAATACATCATAGCATAGTTAATACCAAAGTACCAAAAATGGTTTAAATTTTAGTAGCTTTGAAAGTAAACAAATATTTATTATGTAAAATAACAAATTTTCAATACTTTAATAAAGATAATTGTTTCATTAATTTCATTTCAAACTGAGATCGAAACAACTTGGAAAATGTTAATTAATTCTTTTTTTTTAAGTATTAAAAGATATTAAAAAAACAATTATTAATTTTAACAATAAAAGTAAACAGGATATAATTAAAAATAAGACCTAATAGGCAAATCAAGTGGTAGAATTAAATTTACCTTTGCTTTTGCATTTGACACAGTTGTAAATCTTATCTGTAAAAAATCTTAGGTAATTGGATGTTTCCTTTGTCAATATTTTTTTCTCTATAACTATAGTTTATTTCAGAATACATTTTAAAAGTTCATTAAAGATTTTTTAAGTTTCTTATGTTGATATTAAATTAATTCTAATACCAAATTCTTTCCTGGCCAATGTAATGTCCTATTACTTTTCCAGTTGAGATACTATATGTAATTTCTATTTCAGATTATGAATATTTTTTTTAGTTTTTCAGTTATAATACACAATACTGCATAACAGCAACAATAAAAAAATATTTCATGAAAGGAGTTATATTTTGTGAACAACAATTTTTTCTTTGCAAGTCATAATTGTATTTTTTTTTTCTTAATGAATCATAATTTTTATTTAAGGATAAATGTTTTTACTACTAATTAAAATATACTCTAGTACTGATTACAAGTAAAGAAAAAAATTAAAACAGGCAAAACTCTCCATACAGTAATGTGATGTTTAGTGGTTTAAAGAAAAAAATTATTGATTAAATATGTTATGCCTAGCAATATTCGATCTTACTCATTTTCATATTAAATAAAGAAAGATGGAGAAAGGAATTATTTATGTAAAATTATATTTTATAATTAATATAAAACAAGTAAACAATATAAGAATTTATAAAAAATATTTTGAAAGTGTATGCATGTAACTGTGGTATACCTTGAGATAATGAAAGTTCAATAGTTAAGCTACTTAATTAAGAAGTGAGGGATTGATCTTTCATCAAATAAATTGTAAATTTTACAGGTTATCTGATGAGGCTATTTAATCTTGTAATAGACTTATCATACTTTACATTTAGTTGTTTTGGTTATTGATTTTTCATTCTCTCTGCAGTAATGTATAAATGTTGAGGTTAGATAATGATAATGTGTATGTATGAATATACATTTATAAAGAGAACAGACTCATTGTTAATTTTATATAAAGTCTTTTTTTTTCAATTTTTATTTTCTTTACAAATACATTTTGAGTGGCTATAGAGGCTATGAACCAATTCTTACTATCATATGGACCTCCAGGAAAAAAAAAAAGATGGCAGCTGTACCACTAAAGGTGTTCTTTTAGTCATTATACTTAATTTTCTAGTCTCTATTAATTGACTATTTTTTATATACATACGAAAAATATAATAATTTTAGATCTAATAAATAAATATGACAAAATCAATAAAATGCATATATAAAGCATTATTTTTAAATAAAAATAAAATGCATTTTTAATATATAATTTTAATTCCAAACATTATATTTGTTTTAAATTATTGTAAAATGCATTTTTAAAAACTATATTCTTTCTACTACTTAAAATAAATTAAAAATTTTAATAATGATATTTTCAGTATATCTTTTTTTTAAAAAAAAAAAAAAAGAAGAAAGAAATACATTATAAATGCATAGTAATGGTCCCAAACAAAATGTGAAGCTTTGACCAATAGAACCCTCTAGTGATTCATAATGGAAGTAAATTTATTCTGGTCCCAGTCTGCCTATCAATTTTTCAATTATAGACACAAAACTAAAAAAAAAACCAAATTAATATATACTAGACGAAAAAAAAAAAATCAAAATAATTATAAAAAAATTACAAAATATAAAATAATTATTGCAAAATTCTCAAATAGTGACCGAATATTTTTTTTGTTATTATTATTTTTTTTATTATTAAAGTATATATAATTAATGAACATCATTAAGTAAAAATTCAGTCATTTTTTGTACACATAAATACAATAAACATTGATAAAAAAGAAAAAGAAAGGAACTTATTGCTTAAAACTTGGAAGATATAATGCAAAGTAAAATCAAGCTTAGAATTAAGAATAGATCTGATTCAAAGATGTCTTAACAATTCTTTTGTATTTTAAATTAAAACATATATTTGGATTTTGTCCACCGGATTAAAGAATCCCTATATATTTATGTATATTTGCATAGTTTTTTTTTTTTAAGTGGCCAATTTTTGAGATTGCTATGAAAGTAAATTTCAAATAAGGAACATCTTTTATCTAATTGAAAGAATTAACTTTTGGTAAGTTAAGAAATCAGAAACATATTTATTAAAGCAAAATGCATGATATTGACATTTAGAGATAGAAAAAAAAAAAAAATTACAAAAATATATATTTACATTAAAATACAGATAAATTAAACAAATAAACAAACAAAAAACAATAGCAGGTGTTTGTGTAGATTTTTTTTTTGCCTACTTTTGAAATAGAATTGGGAAATACAAAAATACATTTTTAGAAAACTGTACAATATACACAGGCTTTTCATATTATTGCATATGACTGTGCGTGCACACACATTCATATGCACGTGCAAAGAAAAAATTATATAATTTATTCACATGTACATATATATAGATATAATAATTTAAGAACATTAAAAACATTAAGTGCGTTTGATTTTGTTAATAAAAGATTCTTAGTTTTTTAAAATTATTTTCAATAAATAATATCGATAATAAAGTCCAACTATATTATCTTGATTGAGAATGTATTTAATTCAACTCTAATTGTACTTAGTAAATATTAGTGAAAGACCAAAGGATATCAGTATTTATGAATAGTTAAAAATAATTTAATAATTAATTGTTGTATCTAATATTTATTTTTGTAAATTCAGTTTTATGGAGAATATATAACAATTATCCATACATATTAACTTAAAAAAATATTAATGTAATAAAAAAAAAGAAGTAAATTTCATTATATATATATGTATATGGTGAACATTTGTTTTTTAATTACAGTATTTTTTTTTTTTGACAGATAATTTACAAACAAATGAAAACCTTTATTTACTTTTTTTTCTGTAAGTAGATAAAATTCTTGGCCATAGAGGGAAGGGGCATAGATTTGATAACAGCTGTTTTAAAAGCAATTTTTACAAAGGCACTGTTTTTGAAAGCAGAATGGTTGAGACTCTAGATATTAAAAACAAAACAAAATAAATTTAAAAAATATACTGCCATCTATAATTTCAAAATCCATTAATAATTAAATCGAAGGAATGATTATTTTTACAATGCTTTCTTTATTTTTGTTTTTCATCATAAATTGATGATAAAGAAATCCAAAATATATAATTTACTTTTAAAGCGAGCCACGTTTTTTTTTTGGTTATATTTACAAAAAAAAGTTCTTTTTTGTTGTTACCAAAAATATTTAAAATTAAGATATTTCTAGTCAAATGGCAGGTAAGGAAAAAAAAAGTCAAGTAGTAATGCAATGGATTAATAAATGTTTCTTTTTTTTTTTGTTTTGTTTTTTCCCCGAAAAAAATTATGTGTGAATCATTAAATTTAATGATGAGGTATTTGATCATAGCGCCATCTAGAGGAAGCTTTGGCTTTTTGTTTGATTGGCTTAAATATTTACCTTATGATTTACACTGATGGAAATATGCAAATAATCCAATAGATCAACATGATCTAATTTGAGTAAAAAAAAAACAACAACTTTTAAGCAAAAAAAAAATATATATATATAAGTTTCGTATTCTTTCGTTGCGTTTTATTCACGACACGATAGCTGTTCACGATTAACAAATTAAAACTGATATGTTTAAATTCTTAAGTTATTTCTGTGAACTTTAGTTGTTTGTTTTCTTAAGATGAAATAAATTCTCTTATTTTTTGACTGTACATTATTATATAATCATTTTAAACTGAGGATAGTAATGATTACCACTTGATATTGTTTAACCATCAGATGAAGTATATAATTTTTTAAAGCGAACATAAAACAGTCTGCTAATATGATGATGTAACTGATGGTATACATTACGATGGTTATAAAGAAGAGAATAAACCTGCTTCAAAGAATTCTGACTTTAATTTGGTATATTAGTAATGTTCAAATGTCCATTACTTAATGATTATACCAGATGTCCAAGTTGCTTATCACTGGATTTATAATTCCCTAGAATTACTGGAGAAGGTACATACGGAATTGTCTGAGGCTTAGGAGTAATAGGACGATTTGAAATTGATACTGGACTAAATGTACTAAGAATAGGTTGAGGTACAGGACAAGGTACATAGCGTGGATCAGTGCTTGTGGTTCTTGATGGAGGGGCCGGTGGAATTTTAGGAATTGCAGTAAGATTTTGGTTATATGCATTTTTACGCAGAGCATTTGTGTATGCTTCATCCTCCTCTTCACTAATTATAGGAACATTAGGTCTTATTCTTAAAGCTAAAACAAAGAAACAAAAAAAAATATTACGTTAGAAATATTACTTAATGATTTTAATTAAGTAAAAAAAAAACATTCAAATAAATGACAATGTATACAATTCTCAATTTATCCAAACTTCAAACACTTTTTAGCAAAACTTTATTTGTACATACACCTATGTTTCGACTGACCTGCAGTCTTCTTCAGAGCTATGATATAATGAACAAAATAAAAAAACATAACTATATAATAACACCATAAAAAATTTTTTTAACCAATAAAAAAACTAAAAACAACATAAAATATATATATTAAAAACCTGAAATAAATAATCAAACCCAAATAAAACAATTAATATAAAATAAAATGTACTAAATAAATAAAAAATAAATATAAATTATACATGTGTATTCTTAACTTTATACATATATACATTCAAGGACAACTATTAATCTAAATATTATCTATTTTATCATTATTAACAATCTACTAATTATCTGTATTCTTCATAAACTTAAACTTTATGATTAGTAACTAAAATTCTTTTAATTTTAAATCATATTTATTATTTTCTTACTCATTCTTCTTTTAAAATTAATATTTTATGAGTAAGAAAATAATAAATATGATTTAAAATTAAAAGAATTTTAGTTACTAATCATAAAGTTTAAGTTTATGAAGAATACAGATAATTAGTAGATTGTTAATAATGATAAAATAGATAATATTTAGATTAATAGTTGTCCTTGAATGTATATATGTATAAAGTTAAGAATACACATGTATAATTTATATTTATTTTTTATTTATGTAGTACATTTTATTTTATATTAATTGTTTTATTTGGGTTTGATTATTTATTTCAGGTTTTTAATATATATATTTTATGTTGTTTTTAGTTTTTTTATTGGTTAAAAATTTTTTTTATGGTGTTATTATATAGTTATGTTTTTTTTATTTTGTTCATTATATCATAGCTCTGAAGAAGACTGCAGGTCAGTCGAAACATAGGTGTATGTACAAATAAAGTTTTGCTAAAAAGTGTTTGAAGTTTGGATAAATTGTATTTATATGATATTACGGCAAACATAAAAAAAAAGTGTGATTTTGGTAGTATACAATTCTCTTTTTAATTTATTATAGAACTGTTTACTGGAAAGCTGAATAGTCACTCCATAAATATTACATGCGAGTATCATATCCAAATTTCCAGATTAGTTTTTAGCTACTAATTCTTATCAATGAAGATCACTGAATTTTGAAGAATAAAATCCAGAAATTATGATAATCAAGATGTGACACCACTATTTAGTGTCCAATGGTTATTCAAGTTTTCAAACAGATGACTATGAAATAGTTGAAAGTAAATAGAAAAAAAAACTATTGATATTGTAAAATTGCAATCTTTTCATTTAATCCATGCTTGGGAATTCGTAAGAAGTTTGAGTACCAAAAGAGCAAGAAATGGCATTAATTAGAGGAAGTTACATTCCAGAATCTGACACCTTATCACTGTTCTAAGCCACACAGGACAATAAAAATTATTATAATAATTAATATTCACTATTCATTGTTATTTTTATAAGATAAACATATGAAAAAGCAACTTTAATATGAAGTTTTCTTATTCACTTTTCTTATTCTATCAGCCAAATATTAATGGAGTTACAGTTTCATGAAAATGTTACACTTGCAATTATTATTATCTGTTAAATCTTTAAAAAATTTGAAAATCTTTCCTTTATTTTCTAATTAAGACTTTTGAACAATTTGCATTGTTTATTTTAAATAAACCAATAACTTATAAAGCTTCTCTTAGATATTTATGAAGGTTTGAATGTTCAGCATTTTTTTTTTCAAAACTGTAAAATACAATTATATTACATTATTTATTATTTTATTTATACAAACAAACAATAATCTTTATAGATATTAAAATTATTACTTCCTAATGCTAATGTTATGTAATTATTTATTGCAGATATATTTTATTTTTAAGTTCTATTTTTTTTAGTTATTTAATATGGAAATACATATTCATTTTTATGTATATAATTGTATTTCACATCCATATAATAAAAATTTAAGAAATAAATTATAGAAAGACAAAATATGTCTGCTATATAAATACATAAAATACATCAACATAAGATTATCATATGTTTGTGCAAATAATGTATGACAGTTATGTTTTACAGCTTAGAAGACAATTACTGGAGAATTAAAACTATCAGATATATCTTAATAAAAAGCTTTTTTAAAAGTGATACCAACACATCTCTTGATTCTTATAATTTATTACAGTACTACAAGAGCAGACTTTTCTCTCCTATTGTGGCGCCATCTATTATAAGCTTGAGTAATCAGTGGCTTATCAGATAATAGTGCAATTTAATCCTCATATCTAGATTGATTTCTAGCTATTGCTATTATTAATGAGATAAACTGGAATCAATGCAGATATGCTTTTGGAAGTCATCTTTAACCTTTTTTTCTGTTAAATTAATAGCTGGAAATTAAAACATCTTACGGTTTTGAACTCAAGCCAACTTTCTTGTAAAGTTATATAGACCTGATATCAGGTCAGTAACTATAAATTTTAGTAGCTTCCATTCTAACTGAACTCTTCTTTTTACCTTGATTACTACATAATTTGTATATAATTCATAATATGACTGGAGTGACTTGGTTTCAGAATGTGAAGATTTTAAGGAATTTCAAACAATTATTTTGATAAAAAAAAAGAATTAAAGGTAGCTGTTGAATGCATAACTGCAATGGCTCAAGTTTTCATTGATAAAAAATAAACTGTTTTGAAAATATTAAACTGAACTACCATCTAATAAACATGCAGATGGTGCTAGAATAGTACAGAAAAAAAGCTGCTATTGTTAAAATGCAAGAGAAAGTACATATTTTTAAATGCTTTTATTTTAAGTTAGAATATCTGTTTGTTTGTAAACTTTTATAATTACTTTCATTATTTAAGTTCAAATAAAATTTTAAAATTAAGGTTTAAATTCAATAGAATAAATTCAAATTTAGAACATAAGTAAGACATACCAGATAAAACAATATGGGACTGTAATATTTTAGGTAGATGACCTAGTTTTTTAGGTATGAAACAGAGGGCAGCAACATTTTGAATATTTTGATATCAAATTTAAAATTGATTTTATAACTTTATAGATTTTTTTTTGTTTTCAAATCCAGAGACTATTCTTAGATACGGAAGAGTGGGGTGGGGGTGGGGTTGAATATTTTGATATCGAATTTAATAATTGTTTTTAGAACTTCAATATGTTTTAATGTTTGCCATTTTTTTGGTTTCATTTAAGTTAGAATAAAAAGAAAATTATATCAATTATTTTTCTTCAGAAAAATAAGTCATTTAATGCTTTATTATACTGTACATACATATAATTACCTACACATAATAAATATGCTATACAGAAAAAGAAACAACTATGAATATATACAAAACATCCATTAAGTTGAATAATAGGTGGTTAATGGATAAAGAATGGATAGTTAATTAATTAATATATGTGGCTATATATCCATTCAATATATACAACAGAGTAATTTTGTAGTATGATTGAATAAATATCACATAATAGATCGTGTCAGATATCCATTTATTTATCTGTTTTCTCTCGTGTACTGATATAGATGTCACTGGATGTACATTAAATCATGATATTCTGGAGACATATTGAAAAGGGCAAAAAACAATGTGCTGAAAAAGGCTTTTTTATGATAATTATATAATTTGTATAATCTTTGTTGCTTGTGGATATGTATTTTTTAACATATTATTGACTATTGTACAATAAATGATACATATATAAGGCATATGCCAATACTAAAAAGTTAAAAATAATAGAGATAAAAATTTTATTTATCTATATTATATTGTTTAATTTTACAACTCTGATTCTAAGTTATTAAAAATTAATTATATATGAAAATGTAAACATGTATGTATTTTAATTAATGAAAGAACATTTGCAATTGTAGATCAATAGGTTGTGTTACTTCACAACTGAAAAAGGGTATCAGTTTATATATGTAGTCTTTGCATGGACAAGTGCTATCTATTTAATATAAAGTATTATATTTGGTATATAGTATGTTTGCGAGATTATTAATGTTGATAGGGTCTCATTATGCAAAGACAGTGCATCCATTTGGTATGCTTATGATGCTGAATTTAAATCCAGGTCAAGTGAAATTCTTTTCAAGAAACTTATGATTTTTCTCTCAGATAGTTGGTCCATAGTCAACCCAGCTAACCATCAAACATCAGTCATGGGTATACAGCTATCATCGAAGAGGTCTTTTCCTTTAGGGAACTATTTATTAAAAAAAAGGTATTCTATTTTTTGTTTTTTATATACTTATTTTTGATGTTATATATATTCTTTTGAAAAAGTGATTGCTTCAATGAGTTTGTTTGTTTGTGATCCACTTTATTTTCAATGGTATTATATTTCATGCACTTCATTTTTTACTCAATAGGAATATTATAAATTTTATTTTACCTTATATATATAATTAAAGTTTGTGCAGTTTTGTATTTTGTAATTGTAATTAAGTTCTTTTAGTGAAAAATTTTAAGAAAGAAAAATTAAAAAATGCTGAATTTCAGGGACTGTAAAATACCACTTCTTAAACAGGTAAGTGCAGAAAGATAACTGCATATTTTTGCAAATTTATTTGCAGATTTTAATCAAATTATTTTCAAATAATTATTTATTCACATTGGAATGATTACAGAATATAATTTATTAAAAAAAAAAAGAGGCAGTTTTTGAATTTAATTTTAAAGTGTAATTACTTACTTGCGTTGCTTGGCCATCCAGGATATGACTGTGGAGGGTTGTCTCCCACATAGACCCCTCCATCAGGTGAGTCTACAAGATATGTACTACTAGCAGGTATTTTACCAGTGAAACTCTTTCTACCATCATCGTCCTAGTAAGAAAACAAAAATAATGGAACCATACTTAATACTTATATAATATACTTATAAAATAGTCCAAGCCATTATATACATTAAAATAATTTAGAAAATTCATAATTATTAAATGATAAAAAATAACAAAGTTAACCTAAAATGTTTTGATTAGTGTTATTATTAGCAGTGCTCGTGTGTGCAAGAATAAAAAGAAGGAAAACAAAAGTGCATGTGAAAACGATAGCACAAGTAAGTCACACATAAATGACTCATGCAAAATTTGATTTCAACTTAAGGGAAGAAAATAATGGCAATATTGTTATGTCACTGTACACTTCAAAACTAAACAAATTATAGTTCTAACTTGTTTTGTTACTGTTTTATGATTACAATAGAAATTATAATATTTCTTCAATTATATATACTCACATCCATGCCTTTTTAAAATTTCTTACTGTGCGTAATATATACAAGTTAATGACACTATATATATATTCTAAACCTCTATATTAAGTAATAGCTTTAAATAGTTCATAAGCACAAATTCAAATATTAAGAAATACTACAAAAGTAGACATTATTAATCAGACTAGTCAAATACAGTTTAATAAGTATTATCAATTGTAAATGATATAAATCACATGACCTTCTAATATACATTTACCATCAGTACTAACAGATAATCCACTCCATCTTTCTTCTAAAATCATCTATATAATTGTGTGATTAATGGATACCCATGATAATGCTCACCATATCATCTTTAAAGGGATAATAAATAACTAAGTATACAATTAAGATCATCAGAACATAGATATTAATCAAATATCAGATTCACATAGCTCAATAAGGAATTTGATTTGGTTTTGAAACTTTAAGATGTTGAAAACTTTCATATTAGCAGTTTAAATAGCATAAGCAAAGATGGCTGGTGGATGAATGTGTTAACTAGGACTCCGTATCAATGAAAGCTAATATCTAGAACTTAATTTGAGAATTTGACTGATGCTTCTATCCAGTATTCATTGACTACTCTTGCTTAAATAAATGGTATGATAAAATGGATTCTATTGTGAGATGCAGATGTTAAATGTACATTAAGAGAATAATGTTGATTTGATTGTTTATATCATTCTTTTGTTAAACTATCAAAAGTATCTACAGTAGTCCTATTTTTGAGATCATTAAAACACATAATTTCTGACCTGGTATCACATCTGATCTCTTAGTTTAAAACTCTTTAGTCTTAAAAACATTTACATAAAGTAGTTGCTAAATAAATAGTTATTAAAATACTCTTACTGATCAAGACCAAATGTCTAATAATTTTAGTGGAGATTTGATTAGGTATCCAGTAGTTTGCTGCTTGCCAAGTAAGTCAACTGCAGGTAAAAAAAACAACCCATTATATTAAGTTTCATTTTGTTTTAATTCCTAGCTAAAAATTTTTAGACATCCATTTTCTGATCAATACTTGCATTGTAAATTGTATTGGTTAGAGATTAGCTATTATTCAAAAAATCATAAGCTTGCTTGGAAATTCTTAACTCAATTTGAGCATGGCAGTCTTATGCACTAACCGCTATACCATGGAGTATTCACTTTGCATATGATTTAGTAATAGACTATAAAACTTGAATTATTGAGAATAGTAGTTTAACATTTTTTTAAATATCTTATTTGTATAAAATACTATACATACACACAAGTATATTGCACTTATATTCAAATTCATAGTAAATCACAAGCCTTTCAACCTTTACTTTTGAAAATTAAATTGGCATTTTTAATTCCAAATAAGTTATGGCCAAATGGTCTTTTTATATACTGATTTTCTAGAGTCATAATATTGAAAGTAGTTGTTTCATTAATTGTTGCACTTGTTGGCTTAAAAAAATATCAACAAATTCACTTTTCAGTAAGAAACTTATCATCAGTAATTGCTATTAATTATTTGCAGCAATTATTTATTTATTTAATTTATTGAATTACATTTTCCGTTGTTGAGCATGATTAGAAAATTCTAAGATGCTATTTTTGCCTCATCCCAACATCCAGGAAATTGCTTCTTTATTTAATAATAAAACATCAAAAATTAAAAATAGAGACAGGATGCTTGCTCATCCAGACAATGTGGATGCTACATGGAACCTGGTTTCTCTTCCGACCCCATTATAAATAGGTAGTTCTTTTCCTCTTTTTTTATTTTAACTTTTGTATAAAATCTACCTTTTGCAATTTATACACTATTTTGTCTGTTTTTTATGATATACTTTATAAAATATCTAGGTGAACTGTAAATCATTTTTTCCAAATTTGTATAAAAATTATTGCCTAATAAAGATTTTTTTTAAAAAAGGAAAATAAATATTAGTATTTAAAATATATACATATATGAATGATAATTTTGTAATCATCAATTAACTTTCAAAGCAAGTTATTTTATTTGATTGAAATAGGGGCATTAAGTATTTATGTAAATTATGAAAAAATTGCTGTTATTTAATGTTCATACAAAAAAAACAACAAAACTGTCATATAGGTTTATATTTTAGTTCCGTAATCATTTGGTAGATGGCAGCAAAGTGCAAAATCACGGATATTTCGATAAAGGAGAAGCCACATCACATTACATCGAAGTTTGATTACATCAAAATTGAACCCGAATACCATCTTCAAATAGAAAAAAAAAATCTAGGCAAGCAAAAAAAAAAAATGCTATACTTTATTTGAAATGTGATAATGGAAATTAAAGTAATACTTATTTATAATCTTATCGAAAATAGGATATTCATGAAGTAGAAAGTTTTTTTTTTTTAACTACAGAAGTAATGAAACAATTTATCGATCTCTTAGTACATGAAAATATAATTGCTATTTTATTATTATTATATTTATTAATACACGCGTTGAAGGAAATAAATGACAAAGGGACTAGCGAATATTTTAAGTTAATCCTCTATCTTCATTCAAATAGATTGGAAATACTTTTCAAAGTAGCCGTTTTTAATGTATCTGATCATTTGCTTGTAATTTTTTTTAGATAATCTGCCTTGATCGTTTATCCGTATTATATGTGTATATGGATGAACGAATAATTATCATACAACGTGCGTTTTACGTCAGGGACTGTTAGATAAGTATAGTAACAGTATTTATTTGCTTTAATGATTGTCGAAAGATTTGTGATAATGGATTTTATTTGTAGTTATATTTTGGACTACTTCCATTAACTAATTGAAAATTTTAAATCGAGAAAAATTCAAACTTTTTATGTATATATTTCTAAGTACTATATATCCAAATGTTAATAAAATACAGTTTATTGTTCCATTCTAACATGGTTTTTTTTTCCTCATGTGTCATAGCATCAGCCGGGAAGCGAACTCGCTAACCCGGGACATCTGCTCGTAAAGCAGCTGTCGCTGACCTCTCGACAACCAATGCTTGACTCTAACATGCTTATTATTACTAACGGTTATCTAAACAAGTGTAAAATTTGAATTTTTAAAAAAACGTTTAACAATTCAATTAAATAAAAATAGTTCATCATGTAATTACAAATACTGTACATTTATTTCCACATGTTCATTAATAGATAGAAATGCTGCTAATGACGTGATGTATATTTAAAAAATATTTTTATATCTCGCAATCCTGTTAAACATTTAATATGAGTTGACAAATGAGTATCTGAACTATTCTTGGCTAGAGAATAAAACAAAGATGGAAAAGCATCAAATTGTTATCATTCAACAATTTGCAAGTGTGCTGATTAATGCTTTCTCTTTTACTCTTCTCTACGAGGAGGTTGGGGAAGACTTTAACTACAGTGTCAATTAAAAAAGCTGTTATACTGCTTCTTAGATGCCATTTATCAATTATATATTTAAGTATAGTATATTAAGCAAATGAATGATTTGATTCCTAATCTCTCCTGTCTATTACTGCGATTCAAGACTGGAGTAGAATCAAAATTTTCTATGAGCTAAAGTATTTCTAAATAAATTCAGTTTTTTTATAGTTTGTATTTAGCCATTTATATAAAGGATAAAAATAATAAAAGAATATATAAATGTCCGGATCTATTGGCACACTATTAGTAAGGTAAGTATAGTTGTTTGTTTCAGTGCTTCTCTCAGCACTGTAGCCAGGTGCTAATGTAGTGGACTTTTGTAAAGATTACTTTTATTTTACTTTAAATAATAAAGAAAAAAAACTGTAATATTCTGCTTTAAATTAAACTTGGATAGCATATTCAAAAGACCACGAGATGATTTGTAATCTCATGATTATGGATTTGTGCCTTA
The DNA here is from genome assembly GCA_028023455.1 of Epiperipatus broadwayi. Lineage (NCBI taxonomy): Eukaryota > Metazoa > Onychophora > Udeonychophora > Euonychophora > Peripatidae > Epiperipatus > Epiperipatus broadwayi. The sequence goes on from JAQFVV010012411.1 coordinate 11,989,208, forward strand.
CATTGGGCAGAGAAAAATTTCTTGCCATACTGTTTAGTGCTTGAGACTCGAATGGTCCTGGGCCAAGGCTCAAGCTATTACTTCTAATTCTCAATCATTGCACGATCTCTCAAACAACAAATCATTTTATTTTTATTAAAGTGTAATTAGTTTATCATTTTATAGTATAATTTATCAGGAAGTTCTGAATTTGAGAAGCTAGAAAATAATATTGTACAATACTTTATGCCTTAACTATTGGACTTGTTTAATACACAATATTGTGAATAATAATAAACAAGGCAAAACTCTCCATACAGTAGTGCCACCCTGTGCCAACCAGAGTAATCAATGGATGCCAGAAGGCTTGTGCATAAAATCCCTATCTAATGCCTACTCATCCAATATCCCCAGACTAGTTTCTGGCTTGTGGCCTTTGTCAGTGAGGAGCTTCGGATCTGAGAGCACTGCACCTAGATCTTAGGATCTAATGCAACCTCCCAGCAACCACCTTTTATCTCTACTTAACTATAAAACTATGAGAATAATAATAAGTTTATAAGTTCTATATGATCAGTTAAAATTCAAAATTATTTTATAATTCATATTTTACATTAGTTTCATTTATGTAGTTATCCTCCAGAGATTCAATTTCTGAAAACATTTAATGATTTGAGATTTTTAGCTATTTAAATATTGCTATTAAATTAAACCAAGTAATTGTTACTTTATATATAAACTGATTCTCATGATCTCTAGAAACTCTTAATATTTTTATCCATCAGAGTTGATTTTTTAATATGGATTATTTTCTCTTACATTTATTTCATTAGATTTATTACAAAAAAGCAAATAAGATTAAATTACTTAAGATGGGGGGTGTGTGTCTTTAATTAGATTATTCTAGAAAAGATCTAATTTTTATGAAAAATATTTTTAAATAGTCTGAGATGATTATCAAGAAGAAGAAAAGTATCAAAAGTAAGAAACATGTAATTTTAAAAGGAAGAAAAAGTCGATGAAAATAATAGCTGGATTATATATTATGATTATATAAATATTTTGGTCATTAATTGGAGTATTTGTTTATATATCTACCTGCACGAGATAATAATACTGAATATGCTTATTAAAACCCATTTTACCTCCATAGGGTGATTAAAAAGCTGTCTGTAGTATATATATACACAGTGACATATAAGTGCTCAGACAAGATTGAAGAGACATTTTCTGACTGAAGCTCTCATTAGAATATAAGTTCAATTTTATGTGTAAAATAAGTTCATTTATTACAATGACTTAACACTTTATTGAAATGAATATATATATATTTACAAACAATAGATATAATACTTGTTTGTGTTCATTATAATCATGAACAAATTACTTAGGATACATAAAAAATTATATTTAAGCAAAACATGTTTAATCCAAACATTCTGTTTATTATGCAAAATAAGCTGTATATCTGTTTACCCTAATATCTTCAGACTCGGGACAAAAATTACAATTGAAGGTCTATATATCAAATGTCTAACTAAACATTTTGACAAATATATTTTTTAATGACAAAACTGAAATATGTGTTCAAAGCCATAGCTTTTTCAAGACTGAGAGTTATCAAAGATAAGTGATGTTAATTATCACCTTGTTATTATGATCACCCTGTTACTGGACAATAGAGTTTACATGATTATTAAAATAAAATGTCTCTTTATTAATGACATACATGTAAGTTATAAAAGGCTGTTTTTTGTTTCATAAAATTTTATAGCTTTCAATTTATAAAAATTAATGTTAATGAAGAATTTCATATAATTTGTGAAGAACAGACATAAATGGGTTATTAGGTCGAGTGACAACACCTGCAATCCACATGAACATGTGACAGAGAAATTGGTGCATTTAGACAATAGTTTTCATTCCTGTATAATATATTACTTTCATAGTGTAGGTTCATGATAACTTCATGTGATTTTATATAAATATATATTTGCATGTTTGTAATATATGGGATCCAAACCTGAATCAAAGTCCAATCCAGTTATACATAATATAAATTATTGGTAAATAATAATAATAAAATTTATTATAAAATTACATAAACTTAATATAATTTTCAAGAACTTCAAGGTAATTATGAATTTAGAAGTTACAGAATAATATTAAATTAAAAGGATGAGATTAACTTATACTCATTAGAATTATAAAAAATTTATTAGCTTTAGATTAATAACATTTCCATTTGAATTATTATTATTTTTACAATAATTTTAATTAGTTAATTCTAATTAATCATTTACAATTTTTACTTAAACATATATATATTTTATCTTACAGAATACACACTAATCATTAAAATATTATTAATATCAATTTACTATGAGTAGAGAGAAAGAAGCATTTGTTTGTTTTAATTTTTATTATTCCACCTTAAGATTGATGCCTTTAAACTCTTAATATGTTTCTCATACGTAAACAACCTTCTAGAGTTACTTTTTTCTTTTGTAATCTTATTTTTCTATAGTTCTAAACTGAAGATGTTTTTGTCTGTTTAGATATTTTTTTAAGTAATTGAAGTTAATAAAAATATCATTTCAAGATTCAAAGAGTGTGTATGTTATTTGTATTTATTTTAAAATAAAACTATCATCATAATCAGTTTTAGTTATTATCCACTGCGAAATAGAGGCTTCTCCAAGTTTAATCTTATTTTTCATATTCATAAATTCTTTTTTCCACATCAGACAAGCAAACTTCCTTATCTCATTCATCTATTTCTTATATAAAGCCTATTTCTATATCTTTTACAATTTCTTGAGATATAGTTTAAAATTTCAACTCTCATCTATAGTCATCTATTCTAATAACATTCTGCCTCATAATTCTCTCATTTATGCATTTAGTTTTTGATTCTTCCTTATTATTTCCAATATGCATCTCTTCACATTTCATTGTACTATTTGAAATCTCTATTACTCTTCTGTTAAGCATTCAAATTTCACATCCATATATAAGAACTGATAAAACGTATATTAAAAACCTTCTATTTGAACCATAGACATGCTATATTGTCTTCTAACATTAAATTATTTCTATCAAAACATTTTATACAAATTCAATTCTCTAATTAATTTCATCCATTATGTACTAGCTATTAAATCACAATGGCAGATCCAAAACATTTTAGTTGGACTTTTTGTTTTCTATGGATGTGATTGATGAGTGAACAGAGAAATATGATAAAACTGGAGAATGAGGCAATACATGCCAAATGTTTCACATTTTTCTTCATAAAGCAAGCTATATTATCTCTCTAGTAATGCACTGATTTAGTTTATATAATTGTGTCAAAAATATATATCCTAGACATAAAGCAGTTTCAGAATTAATACAATAAAAGATTATGAGACATTAATTATATGATTGAAAAAAAATCAGCATTCTAAACATATTGAGTCACTCTAACATTAATGTAATTATGCATTCATTATTATCATCATAAGTAGCCATTCTGCAAGCAAACATGACCATTTTGACTCCAAAGAAAGAAAAAAAAAAGATGCCCAAGAAAGAATAAAAAAAGTTACTGAAAACAATGAAAGTAAAAATTAAAGTCAAAATTTAAGTATAGTTTTAACAAAAAAAACTTATTGATTTTCAATATATTAAATAGAACTACTAAACACAGTTTATACATATATCATCAATGTCAACCATTATCAATCCACTACAGGATGAAGATCTCCAAGTTCAATCCATGTCTGATTTCTAGTCTCTCTTCTCCACACCACCCTGCACACTTTCTTATTTCATCCATCCATCTCACATGTGGTCTCTTTTTGATTTGTTTACAATCTCTTGGAATCCAGTTTAAGATTTCAATTGTCCATCTATTATCATCTTCTAGCTATATGTCCATCCCAATTCCACTTCAGTATTTTAATTCTTTCAATAATACCAGTAACACCTCTTTGTTCTCTTACCCATATATTGCATTTTCAATCTCTTCTTGTTACTCCTAATATGCATCTCTCCTTACTTTTTGAATGGTCAGAAGTCTCTGTATTGCTCTTCTATTAAGTGTTCAATGCTCACATCCATAAGTAAAACTGTAAAACACATTTATTAAAAATCTTCCTTTTCAAACACATAGGCATATTTCCTTTTAATATTAAGTTATTTCTACCAAAAGCACTCCAACCAAGTTTAATTCTATGATTAATTTAATCTATTATGTTTCCATCTGTAGTAATAATCTGGCCAAGATATTTGTAATTGTTAACTTCTTCTAACTCATCATAATCAATCTTTATTTTCATCTTTTAAGAAAATCCATTGAACATTACTTCAGTCTTTTTAACATTTATCTTTAGTCCTACTTTCTTGCTTTCATCTGATAACTCTTGCAACATTTCCTGAAGCTCTAAAGCATTATTTACAAAAACAATTACATCATCTACAAAATCTAAATGACTTAAATAATCTCTAGTTACTTTTACTCCTTTAGCTTACCATTTTAATCCACAAAATACTTCTTGCAGCACTGCTGTAATAAGTTTTGGAGATATAGAGTCACCCTATCTTACACCCTTCTCAATGTTAAACTTTGTAGTATCATTATGTAATCTAATTGTTGCTGTTGCCTTTTTGTAAATATTCTTCAGAATATGACAATATCCTGGATCTATATCTTGATTATTCAATGCTTTAATCACTATATATACTAATTTACAAGATTTTCTGCATCAATTTCAGGCATGTTCTTAAGAGTTGTTACTACTTGCTAATTTGTAAATATATACCATAAATATAATACAAGTAATCTGCCTTATAACAATATTACTAACAATATGCTAATAGATAATTTTCATAGTGATCGATTTTTAGTTGCTGATGTAATTTTAAAATCATACTCAATTTAAGTTCATGAAAATGCTTTTATATTCATTGAAAATAATTTAGTAATTTGTGTCTTGACAATATTACTAATACACAAGCAGTTTAAAACAGACAACATTATGTACCAAGTTTCTCATAAATATTAAATAATTAAATTTTTGAAAATTGAATAAAGAAACTTAAGCTATTTGAAAGCTTACAAAAATTAAAAATTATGCGCAGAGGCCTTTAGTTTTAAATTTATAACTTGAGCATAGAACTTACATATTATAAATATTTGCAACTATTTCAGCCTTATTTGTAATCAAGATAAAATTAAAGAAATGATTTCTTTAATTTATGGGATGAAACTATTTTGTTACATCATAAATACAAAACGAATTATATGGAAATTTTTTAACTTATAATCATTGTAACTTTAACTAAATTTAAAACTGTTCAAAAATTAAAAAACAAAAACAAAACAAGAAACATCCATTACAAAACTTAAAATGAAAATTATAAAAGAAAAAAAGGACAAAATGTGTATTTACTGATATCTAAAATTAATTTAATATAACTAAAAACAAACAAAAAAGGCATAATAATTTAGGACATTTAATTGGCTTGTGATTACATAGTTATTGAATGATGAATTAATATTATTTTTTTGAAGCTTTGCTCTTTATTCTAGTAAATAAGTTACTTATAAGCTGATTCTAATTTCAGAATAAGTAGATTGAGGAAAATAATCCATCCAAAAAGTCTTAAAAAAAAAGGAAGAGAGAAGCAGGGGAAAGATAATAAAAGAATAATATGAACATTGTATAATGTATTGTACAAATATAGTTAATTGAAAATGGAGAAAGTGAAATAGGATGTTTTTTTTAATATTCATGAAATATTTTTTTCAAAAACTGAAACTGAACACACATAAACACATTAACATTGATTTTGATTTAACAATGGATAGCAACATTTTAAAATTATAGGAAAACAGGAAGTTAAGACATTTTAGCACATTTGAAAGTTTAACAATATAGGGATGACAGTAAGTTTAAGACATTTAACACTAAGAATTCATTATTTATAAAGAGTTATTAGTATAGACATTTAATGCTAAGAATTGAATTTATTCTTAATAGTTGTATTATATAATGTATGAAGAAATTCTTCCATATATTTTCCAAATGTCATTTTGTTTTTATACAATAAAGATAAATGTATTTACATTTTTTATACATACTAATATTTTTAAAATCATAATTTTACTGCATCATTTTTTCAAAAATATATTGTAAAAATAGAAAGAACTCAATAAAGAAACAATATTCTTTATTGTAAGTATCAAGTCATTATTGTATGTAAGAATTTAAACAGTTAAGTAAAATATATTTAATTACTGTTCTGATTTAAGAAAATAATTGTAAATCATATTAAAAGATTTGTAATTAATTTGCAAAACATATATGTTTGCCCTAATAATTTAGAACACTTAGTAATATATAAGAATAGCAATAATTTTTTTTTTTTTAAGTGTCATAGCATTGGCCGGGACATGAACCCGCAACCCGAGCAACTGCCTGCAAGTGCAAGGCAGTCGCACTGACCTCTCGACCACCAATGCAAGACAGAATAGCAATAATTATTATCACTTATTGCAGCTATGGCACTTTTTTTTTGTCATAAAGTATTTATTTCAACCACTGGAAATAAATAAAGTGATATCTTAAGATTTGCGAATTAAACAAATATATGCCTTAGTTTATTTATTATGTCATAACAAATGCCAAGAATTATTTCTGTATTTGTTTTTCTGCACAATATAGAGCAGTGGTAAAATGGTGGATTTGAGAGTTTAAATTCTACGATTATGGTTCAATTCTATTATTTTTAATGCTCAAACATTTTATGACACGAGTGGTAAACCAATTATTTTTTTTATTATTTTCATTAATGCAGTCTTTGAAACTTTTTGAAATATAATTTCTAGATATTTATTTTGATGATCAGCAATAGATTGAAACTAATGTTTATTTGTATTGAATTTTTAAAAAAAAAAATACATTTTTTTAAAATTAATTTTTGTTTTATTATAAATTTTTCTGAATATAGCAATTCTTTTTTTCTTCATCTAATATTTTTGTTTATCTCTATTTTATTATGCTGTCTAGTTTCCAAGTTATAATTTAACATTTCCTTAAATATGATTACTTTATTACAAGGAATGAAATATTTAAACTGATTACATTTTACAAAGATTCATCACAACTGAGAAATTATAAATTCAGTAATATTTATCGTGTAGTTTCTTTATCTACCTTAAGGTAGAGAATCTTATATACTGAATTTTATAGGATTTTATGCATACATAGACTTTTATAAATCTATATATTTATATGAATACACATTTGTTATATTCTTAAGCAACCAATATTTCTTTTTGGCATTTTATCTTTATTTTTTAATTGAAGTTTTGTCTGCTACATATTTCAAAATTTTTTTCTATTAAATATATCAAAACATTCACTAAACTTTATCAATTTTTTATCGCTTTCTGTTTCAGCTCAGCAAATATACTGTATTTTGTGATATTAAACTTTTGAATTTTGTAATTTCAAACCAGAATTGCTTGAAGCATTGCTTTTCATTGAATATTCAACTTATTTAATGAGTTTATATGACCAATATAACATAAAATCTTCCTTTTTTTAATCTCTATTTTTTTTTCTTTTGTTAAATACATTAGTAATTTTTATAAACTTGTTGCCATTTTTTTTATCACTAGTGTATAATGTTTAACCTCTTTTATATTTATTTAAGTATAATAATTTGCACAAGAAAAAAAAATCACAGTCTCTCCTTCATAGAATATGTTACTTAAAAATATATACTTCTCCAAAATTTCAGCTATAATTGATTATTATGCTGTTCCTGCAAAATATTAATTTTACTTGTAGTTTCAAATTGATGCTGATATATCTGTTCAGTACCTGATCAGCTTACTGATTCAAACATAAATATTATATATATTGATATGAAGGAAGACATTTCTTTCGACAATATCAAATCTTTTAAAATGCCATTGTAGACAAAAAAATTATAAATCATTTTTCCACAAACATATATATATATTGCTGTAGAAAGAGCTGTTTTCTGTCATATTAGAAAAGATTGCTTAGTACTTTTTTTCCTTCTGCTTGTCTTTTTAATATAATAATCTTGTCTAACACACTATATGCCAGTTCAAATTTACTGTTTTTTTTAAATTTTATAAATTAATAATATTTTTCTCCAGACTCTTCTCATTACTTTGTATTCTTAATTGTTTTATTCAAAATTATATTTTCAATATTCACATCTCCAATTATTTCTTTGATGGACCAAATCGTCATCAATATGTAAATTTCTTTATTTACTCCAGATTCAGTTGATATAATATTTAATTCATTTTTTTTGTGCCTACTTTTCTGTACATTCATTTTGACTAATATTTTAAAATATTTTATAATATTAATTATTATTTAAAATTGAATATTTTAGAGTTTAAATTAAATTTTATGTAATATTTAACAAATAATTTTTACTCATTTACTTTTTCTATTTAAGATTTTAAGATCTTTTTTTTTTTTTTAATTGTTTAATTTCACAAACTTAACTGTTCAATATTTTCAAGTACTATAATCACTATTATTATTATCATTATTATTATTATTATTATTAAAGCTATCATTAATTTTGAATATTAAATTTAAAATTCTTAGCACATGAATAGGAAAAAGGATAAATGATAAGTAGTACATGTATATATTAATTTTATAAGACTTGTATACAAAAATTCCAGGATTGGGACGTGACAATAATCAAACAAGGGAAGGTAATAATGAAGGAAACAGAGATTTTTTTTTTCAGCTTGATTCATCTATCTATATAGAATTTAAATGCAAAGATTTTTATTAAAAAAAAAAACAAACAAATAGATTGTTCAATGACATAAATATTACAACAAAAATTAACAAAACCAATAATAAATATATACAAAACAGAAATAAGAGTAAAAAAACAAAAATACTAGAAGAATAAAACAAATGAACACAACAGGAAAAAAAATGCTAGTGACAAGCAGGCAAGTATAAAAAATAAGAAACAAAAGAAGAAAAAGTAACTAACAAACTATAACTCGGACACTTGAAATTTCTTTACTGAGTTGGAGCAGTGGATTGTGGGAGGGGGAAGCCATTCTTTCTCCTGGATCTGATTTTTCTTGCTCTTAAAAAATAAAAGAAAGCAATAGATCAACATGCATTAATTTTTTTTACACCCTGGAGTATTTTCTTTAAAAACAAAGATCACTGGCCTATAATTTGATGGAATTCCATTAAAAAATATATAAAACGATCATTTAAAAGCAACTCATTTTTTTATTACTCATTTAAAAGTATAGACAGCTCTTCTCATATCATATATAACTAAAACATGGAGAATTGAATGTTAAAGTTTGAGATATTCTCAATATATACCTGTGCAAAAATTCATTTTGTGGTGGATTTAAAAAAAATGAGTTGTTTTTATAAAAAATAATTAAAGATTGGCTTTCTATACTTGATATAATTGAGAAATAAAATACAGCAGAAGAAATTTAATCATTAACTCTCATAAAGTATGCTAAAAAATGGAACATTAAAAATACAAAAGCTAAACAAAAAATAATATCTCCAAACTTTAAACTAAATGAATATTTTTTTTTTTAATCACAGCAACAATCTCCTTACAATATGACTTTCCTTCCTTAGAATTATTTTTAAAAAGTGCTATAAGGAACTATTAAAAGGAGAACTCTATTGGTTATTTTATCAGGTGTTATCATTTCTGGACTCAACATAATCTTTTGGGATTTTTTAAAATTAATGGCCAAATATGGGGTGGGCATAGTGATATGATGATGTCATCAAATAATTCCATACGTTTCAAATCATTTTTTTTTTAAAATTAATCTTTAAAGACCATATATGGACACTACAACTTATTAAAAAATAATCTATAAAATAAATTAAAAAGCACAATTAAGAAATATGACATTTACTTATTTTTAGAACTAAATATACTGGTTAAATTTTAAAATAATCTGCATTTTTTACTTCAAGATTTACTATTAATATATATAATGTTGTTTTGAAAGCTATGTATTTTAAAATATGCACATTTTTATGCCAATGAAACAATGAGGATTATTTAAAGACAAATAGATTTTACAAAAATATCTTCTTATCGCACTAAACTTTTAGCTAGTAAATATATATAAATTGGATTTTGTATTATTTATTAACGATACAATTGTAATTGATATAAGTGCTAGGGACACTGAGTAAGAAAAGCTTAAAATACACGTTTTATTATATTAGGCTTAGCAGCTTTTGATATCTTAATCCTGATATCATACTCATAGCATTGACTAGTGGATGAGAGAATTGTGGGTAAAAGATATAATATAAATTTTATGTACATATATGCAAATGAGTTATATGGCCCACTTTTAAGAGAGGGGGTAACAGGATTCTTTTTTATTTATTGAATTAACGTTATTGGCAATATGTAAATCCTCCCTTAACTTGCATTTAGAATCATTCCTTTCTATACATACAATTGTAAATAAAAATAAAGCATGTTTATGGTTCCTATAAGTCCAAATCCTGAATTATTTTAAATAATTGTTGCTGCTTTACTTCCAGGCAATTGGTTCAGTAAGTGTAAAAATTATAATTTAAAATATTGATAAATTAAGAAACGGTATCATATCAAGTCCATGGAATTAATTGAAAGAACTAATTCTGCATTTCAAATTTTAAAAAGAGTAATTTATCTTTTTATAAAATCTAAGTAGCTGTGATATTTGATTCCTGTCTAGCCATTTCGCTTCCATCTATCTGAAATTTGTTCATAAAACATGTATGTTGGTGGTTATGAATATTTTCTCATGTCACTATAGAGTGTTTGGGAGTTTAATTACAATGTGTTTTATGAACTATTTAAAAAAATGAGAAATTGCAAAATGGTTATTATATTTGTGGTTATTCAAATTTCTTATACTATATATATATGATCACGTTATAACGTCTTAAAACTTTTTTACAAATGATTTAAAAAGTTTTCTACTAACATTAATGATTCACATATACTTATATCACTAAATGAATAATGAAAAAAAAAAAAAATTGCAAAAGTATTGTTTTCAAAAATACAAACTAAATCAATTATATATAGAATTGGGGAAAAGTATAATACCTACCAGGTTTAAATCCGACTTAAGTTGCTTATTATAAAATAAGAAAATATATATGTAATTATTTTTATGTTTGTTTTTTAATTATAAAACTAAAACCCATAGCATCTTTGATTAGACCAAATATATCTGGAAAAAAAGATATCACAGACATAAGGCATTTGCTACCACATTCAACATATCACGCACTGCTTAACAGATAATATACAAAACATAGTAATAATAAAAAACGCACAGAACATGGTAAAAGTAAAGGGAAATATTCAACAAATAGAGAAAAGGAGGAACAAAAATACATAAACAGGTTAAAATATTAAAAAGCACAAGAATATACATTCAAAAGAAAAAAAAATGCATATCATAGATCTAGTTGTTATTGGATTAACAAAAACTTAACATAAAGCAAACAAATAATTTGTAAATTGTTAAACATATAAGAACATATAGCTATTAAATATCCATCACATTAAATTCAAATCTGAAAATGTATCATTCAGAAAGTAGTTGCAATGAATTTATTTAAAACATTGTTTGAAAAATAACCAAGTATACATTAAGAAATTAAAAAATAAATAATATCAAAACTCTGTCAGATAATGAAAATTATTCTACATGAATAAAGCGTGATAAACAGAGCACAAAAACATTAATTATAAACAACAATTAGCCAAGCGCTTTTGGTTTTTAATTATAAACAACAATTAGCCAAGTGCTTTCTGTTTTTTCAAATCATGAAAGTAATTATGGTTATGAGTTTTATTCTCAAAATATTACTACTGTGGGCAATGAGTCAAATGATCGGAAAAGGAAGTTGAAAGAGGCTTGGTTTATTGCGAAGTCTAAAAACGTTATTAATCAGCGTAACACTAGTGTTCCACTGAGCATGCACTGGAATATTAACTGTTCAGTTCCAGTATGTCGCCATGATTCTGGTATACAGTACCGAAAGCGCTTGGCTAATTGTTATTTATAATTAATGTTTTTGTGCTCTGTTTATCACGCTTTATTCATGTAGAATAATTAAGAAATTAACTGTATTTATTATATATACTGCTTAAAAATTTAGGAGCATCCCAAGAACACCTGGAAGTAATCTTTTTCCAGAATTACCAGAACTTGAGTATGAAGCCAGTATCATATTTTGCGAGCTGCATTTATTTTTAAAAACAGAGATATTTATTCTTAGCAGAAAGGATAGTTACAGAAAGATGAACATTACTAGAATTCAGATTTATTCTTGATAAATGTACCTTTCCACAATTATTTTTTCTTCATTTTTAATTTTTGTATTGAATATATTTTTATAAAAATTACATGATATCTTGCTCTTCTTTAGTGCTATGAATAGCATTGGCCTTGATTATTGCCTGAATTCATGTGACTGATACATCAACATTGTGTTAAAGACAATGAATCAAGTAATTGAATAATAATTTTAAAAAAATATTTATTGCAAATACTTTCTGAAATAATAATTTGACAAACATGATAATTAAAATAATTATACAAAAAGCCATTACATACAAAAACTACAGAATAAGTATATTGTAGTAATAAATATGCTGAAAATTAAATTAACAAACTGAAGCCACATTCAATATAATTAACATATAAAGCGATTATTGACATTACAATTACATTTAGGATTAAAATTAAGGAGAAGACAAAAAAAAACTGTTCATGAACACGTACACTAAAAAAACACACTTTCATGGTAGCTACATTTTGAAAAAATTTTTAAAGGACATCCTCAATTTATTTGATAGATTTTCAAAGAATAGGAGTGAAAGCAAATAGAATACTGTTAATCCAAGATCACTGTTTAAACTGAGCTTTTTCAGATTTGAAAAAGTCAATCCGTAATAAGCATCGAAAATGAAACTAGTTAAAAATATTACTGTACAGTATTACATGAACATAAATAATAATTCATTAGTTATATCTGCTTATGAAAACTCACTAATTTATCATTTTTATAAACACTTTCAATTTGCACCAGTACTGCATAATTTGTACAGCTTACAGATAAAAAGGTTGTTAATTAAAGAAAAAATGATTGCTAATTGCTTATTGTGTTACGAAGAATATAGGCTATTTCATTATTTTTGTAAACACATCAAGTGAAACTAGATTACAAATTTCATTTTCCTCTGATGCAATTTGTCTTTTATTAAATAAAAATTTACTAATTTTACTTAGAGATGAATGCTTATGTTTCTAACACTTTGATCAAAACTATCTAACAATTCAATTAACCGTCAATATTGAATTGCTCTTTTTACATTACGATCTATTGCTTCTATAATTAAAATAAAGCAGAAAATTCACTATATTGGGGAAATGTTTTACTTCCATACATGTATTTATAACAATCATGACAAAATCCATTAATGCAAGTGACAAACTTATTGTGATAATAATGCATGATATGCAAATTATAGTCTTAATGTAATGTATTTCATAATAATTAATGTATAGTATAACATAGTTATTAATATAAAAGTGACATTTCTTTATGGTGAATCCTTTGTTTTGATGATATATTTTTAGTGTAAAACTGCAAATATTTTTTTATTTATTGTTTTTTTTTATGTTGTAAATAGTTGCTAAATCAAACCAATACAATGCACACAGCTTACTGAATGAAATATTTTGCTCACACTTCTTTTTTAATAATTCAGACTTTTTATAAATTGTTATAAATATATGCTTATTCTTGGCAACATTACTAGCATTATTCTTGTTCTACAATCCATGATTTTTGCTCTACTGCATAATTAGCATAAGAAGAAAACATACAATATATATATAATAATGCCTAACAGTAAAAGTGCATCAATACTAAACTTCCAAATTTGAGGATATATGATTTAATAATTCAATCTATAACTGTGATTTTAGATCTATTTCAATCAATAGGAATGATCTTTCATCTTTGTCAATTTTTCAGTAATTTTATTTCCAATGATTCTGGAAGCAAACCAAAATTATCTTCAAAACCTTGATTACAAAAAATAAATTTATTTGATGATCTAAACTTATTAGACAAATTGATACAGAACAAATTTCAAAGTTTTTAATCTGTTAGGCAAAAAATTTACAAATATGTAAAATATCCAAATAATATTTCAATTCTGCTTTTACTTCAAGTCATTAAAGTATTAACCTTTAATGAAAAAAAAAACATTACTGCACTTTCTTCTGTAGATGCCATGTTACAAACACTACTGTTTAATAACGTCAGAGAAAACTTTATGAAGGTAGCCTAATATTTTTCCAACTTGAGATTTGATTTTATTTTGAACAGAAGTTATAATCATAACTTTTATTCGTGCTATACACAATATATATATAACCAGAGAGAGATGATTTGTTATTTCCAGAATGTCACAGAAAATGCAATTCTTCAAATCTCTCTATACTTATAAAAATAGCTGTGCTCATATCCAATATAAGATTTTGGGCATTAAAAAAAAGAAGAAAAAGGACTTTAAACCCAGGAAAAAGCTATTGTTGGCTACTGGAGCAAGTATTTCAGTGTGAGGTTGCCAATTCTAATGGCTACCTAACAACATCACTGCTCATCATAATTTTCTAATCATGTCATAGAAATTTCCCATTCATTCCTTTGTTTAAATCTTAATTATAATATTAACGAAATTATGTAACATAAAAATAATACCATGCATACACTTGCTTGGTCATTACTGTTTTTAAAATTTGGTCGGCAAAGAAAAAATAATGAAATGGACGATAGTTGTTAACTAATTTTCTGAATTCCAATCATATATATACACACACGCAAGTAGCATAACTTATAAAAGTATTTATTATAAATTAAAGGTTTAAATATACATACATGTTGCCTAATGCACATTAGCTTTAAACCTATCCACTGTTTATAGAACAATTATCTAACACACTCTATAAAGGGACAACTCACATTCTCATGAAAGCTCTTACACGTATCTATGCTTTATTCTCATTTTATCATTAAAAATAAATCAATCTCTAATAAACATTTGGTGAAATAAAATTTTGACTTTAAATGTTGTCTAAATTTTATAAAGATGTTATCATTCAATAATTGTCAAAGCATTTTTATTGAAAATCAATCATGCTAATTTACTTTCTTTTATTTAGTTTGCATTTTATTCAAGTTTTCTTTTTTTTTCTTTTTTTTTAAAGAACGTGCTGCCGCACAGTGGAATTTATCTCGTATTGATTTTTACATTTCTTAAAACAGTAATAATTTTAGTTATTACATGAATAAAAATTAAAGTGATAATAATAGAATATACTAAGTAAAAAAAAAGTTCTTTTACTCACATATTTTGGCTTAATAATAAATATACATTTAAATCTAACTATGCATGTTTATGCACAATACAAAATAATCACCTAAATATAAGCTACGAAGTTTTGAAAAAACATATTATACCTGCAATGACCACAACCTGGGATTCAAGTTTATCTGGTTGAACTTTGACAGTTTTTTTTTTTTTTTCAGACATAAGTTGAGTTCAGATTTTTCTTTCAGGTAAGTGGCTCATAGCCAACACAGCTAACTATCCGATATTGGTTGATAGATGGGTATCTAGCTATTAATCGCTAGAGAATAAAAATCTCAGATTAATCTGTAATGGTTGGATAAATGTTAATATGCTGACTACAAAAATAAAAAATATGATTGTAATATAATACAATTTTCATTATTGGTGAGAAAGGATAATATTCTTAGATGTGTTAAACCAGTTAGGAAAATTGTAGTGAAAGTAATTATATAAAGAAATAATCTTGAAATTGATCATAGGATGTGATTGAAATGTAAACTGAGGTGCTTAATATACACACATTGTACTATGAAATTATTATTCAACAGAACTTATAATTTAAGTTCAAATATGTGTGGATTTTATTCAGTTAGCTGAAAATTCTAAGGAAGCTTAGAAATTTTTTCCACATAATTGGTCTATAACCAATCTACTTAACTATCCAGTTAATGTTCAGTAAATGAATATTTAACTACTCTTTGTCAGAAGTAAAAAACAAGAAAGAAAAAAATATTAAACCCTTTAGCAACTAGCGGTTGGTAATATCTTTTTTTCACTGATCCTCTAGGGAGGACCACAGGTAAAATCTTTGCTGTTTATTTCTCTACATATTTAACTAATATATATAATAATAATAATTAGAAGCTTTTCATGGACTTTATGATGTAAATATTGCAAATTTAATAAGATTTTTAAAGATAAATTTTGACTATAATGTAATCAAGCAAGGAACTAATTAAGAGCTAGTAGAGCAAACTGTAATCACATCATATAACAATAGTAATATTCGTCTGAACACTTTTAAAACAAAAGTTATTCACTTCTGATCTAAAGGTGGATCAGATAAATACTATTATTATATAAAGTGACTTCAGATTGCAAAGTTAGCTTTTAATTATATCATAGCTAAAATTTATTTCAAAAAATACATTAAAAAATTCTATTAATATAAGAACTATATTAAATCAAAGAAACACAATCTTTTAAATACATAATGTTATTGATAATTCATATCAACTTATTTTTAATTAAAGAAAAGCAGAATTCACACATTTTATGTGTATGGATATACATTGTATGATATAATATACATGTGTATTTGTGTATATGTATATTATATAATACAGTTAATTTTATTAAAATAGCAATCAAGATGAAATAGACTTATTTACATATTAGCAAATACTTTTATTAACAAACCCTTAATATATATATATATATTGTAAATAAATTTTCAGCATATTTACTTAATAAGTTAACCATATAATCACAGAAGTTTACGCTGCTACAATAATTGCTGACAATCTTGTACTATTAGAGTAATCCTTAATCTCAGCTAAATAACTTTCATTTGATAGCAACTCAATTAAGTATCAGTGCAAAAAAACAATATTCTACTTAACTTAAGAATAAAAAAATAATAAACTGATAAAAATAACACTATACAATGAAGACACAGATAGAAAAAGAATGGAAGAAAGAAAAGGTGCATTATATATTACATCAAAATATCTGATTACTTACAATATAATCACTCCGGCTATAATCGGAGTATGTATCACTCTTTTCGGAGATAGTACTGACAGTCTCTCCAGTGGTTGTGGCTGTGTAACTACTCGGAGCATACATTTCAATTGAGTTAGGTTTGCTGCTCGAACTTTCTGTTTCGTCTAAAACAATAATGAAAATAATATATTTAAATTGTAGAATTGCATATATATTAAAAAGAAAACAAATAAGAACAGTAATTTATTTTAATGGAATATTAAAATTAGTAGTAAGTAAATGATAAAACAATATATACTAATTAATGAAATAAATAAATTAGAAAGTATGTGAAATTTTGTTTATGTTTGCATAAATGTAAAGGTATATTATGATTAATCTCATAAATTATTGTTATAGTCAGATTAATAATTCTTATGATATTTTACATAATATTTAACCTTTTTTCTTTTACAATGTCTTATCATTATTATTTCTAATGATTTTGACAATCTAACAATCTTCAGAGCTATGGTTGACAAATGTATTATCAGTTATTTTATATCAACACACACATATATACAAGCTGCACAACTCATTTTTATATACACTCAAAAAGTTAATAAGACATTGCACAAACATAAAGTGCAAAAAAGAAAAAGGAGTGCCGTTTGTTATTATCTGACATTATATTTATTTGTTAAATGTATCTCTGTGTGTACACATATCAGTATTGATTCACATGTATTCTGACACATTTTTTGTTCAAATTATTCATTCAAGACTTGTAATTATATTTTATGGTCTATGCAAAATTTGCTAATAGTTACATGAGTAGTATTTGTGCTGGGCAATAATATATGTATTTATGTAATGATTGGATGCTATTTTAGTAATTCATTTTTATGTATATTTTAATTATATAAAAGATGATAATGTATTCTAAAAAAAAAAAGGAATTTTTCAATTTCTTTTTAATCTAAAATAAACAAAACACAATAAGTTGGAAATGTGATCAAAAATGTTTAAATGAATACTTAATTTCCTTAAAATTAACTTAAGTGTCAGTATCATAGATGTTCAACTTTATAAAATTCCGTTCTATCCCCACCACCTCCAAAATTTGTTTGCTCACAAGATTTAAATTAACATAAACTAAATTTTATGTACTAAAATAGTTTTAATATAAAGCAATGCAAATTCATTCAGGTTTATTTCTGTGCGAGTTTTATATAAATCTTGATATAAACTGAAAAATTAACTAAACCAAATGCCACTAGATGTCAGTTTTATGAAATTAAAAGAAATTGTATATGTTTTGGCAGATGGTATAAGATGAATTAAGTAGGGATGCAAGAGAAAATGAAATTTAAATATAAATATTAATTTATAAAATATAATAATGTTTCATTTTGTACTAAATATAAAAGAACAAAATGCTTTAACCAAACAGACTACTTACTGTATAGTAAAATTTTTTAGATTATTGTATTTTCAGAAATTAACATATGTTAAAATTAATTATATAAAATGAGAGATTTATTGATTGAAGATTTTAAAATTGATTGAATGAAAAATTAAGAATTTGTTAAAATAAAGTATTTTTTATGACAATAAATAAAAAGGAACCATAAAAATAGTTTAGAGGAAAAATGGGAAAAGGAGAAATATAGAATTCATTGATTTGCATGGTATTAGTTAAACAAAAACTTTTAAAAATGCGATACTCTGGTAAAGGGACAAAAAAGAGTAGACTGGAAAATATTTCTAGATTAATTAAAAATTAAATAATAAATACTGAAGAGGATTAAACAGAGAAGAATAATTAGAATTATAAAATAAGTATCACAGTAATTTGTATTACTTTCTGATATTATATAGAAAGATAATATTCATAACATTATTAAATTGAATACTTTGAAGATTTTTACAGTTTTTACCTTTCTGAAAGCAGGTTCCACATATATGTAATAATAATAAAGATACAAATGTCAAACAATGTCACATTTTTATATCTTTAAAATAAAATCAACATTTTTATTTTTAGTAGATCATTTGATTCAAAAAATTGCACTCTGTTCCTAGATAGATCTATTTCATCACCAATATAACGTCAGCAATAATCAAATGATAACTAAGGCACACAACAAATAACTCATTCTTCAGGGCTATAAAGACTGGATCCAATCAAGAATTTTAATAATTTGTTGTAGAATAGATTTTCAATATTATTATCAAATGTAAATATATTAAATTTATTAAATGCTAGCAGATGATTTAATAATAACGTGAAAGGCTAAAACCTTTGACAGAAGGGTCTTTAAATGCTTATGTCACAGCCAATCAGATGTAATAATGACTGCACGTGGAACTCCCAATTCAAGAACACAAGCCATCTTTTTCTCGTGTTCTGGCTTGTGTTCTTGAATTGGGAGTTCCACATGCAGACATTATTACATGTGATTGGCCATCACATAAGCATTTTAAGGCACTTCTGTCGAAGGTTTTAGCCTTTCATGTTATTAAAATTGTTATCATTATTTAGCTGTTTACAAGAAAGAAAGAAAAAGAGCCATTTATCTGAAATAATAAGGTCAAGTCAAATAATTCATCCATTGATTATAAGTTATTAGATTTACAGCTGATAGAATGGTGCCATTCAAATATTGCAGAATGAAAAAAAAAAGGTTTAATATATTCATCTCAGCCACATGAATAGCACTGTGGTGGAATTATGAGAAATAGGCTAGCTACTTTAGGGCTATACAGCTTTGTTTAATATAATATTTAAGTCACAAAATCTTATATGATTTATTTTCTATTTATTAATCCTATCTAATGTTTTTTTTTATTTTTTTGTAATTTCATATACTTTCTTAAATTAGAATGCCCTGTAGCAATGCTTCTGATTTTAATTATGATGTATATCATGTTATTTGAAAATTTATTATTTGTGCACTACTATTTTCATACCATGACTGATATATATATATATAGTATTTCATTTGAAAGAGCTATCTTTTAAATCAAAATTTTGTGAAAGTATAAATAGTTAAAATTAACATGCCAAGAAAAATTAAAGCCAATTTGTAAACAACTAACTTAAAGTACATATTAGACAACATTTGTATTAAAATTTAAGAAACCTGAACTAATGTGAAATCAGTTATCTAAATAAAAAAAATCATATAAATGAATTTGGTGAGTCAATTAGATAGATACTATATTACAGTTTTTTTTTTTTCTAGCTAAATAATCATAAGGTTAGTTACTTAGGATATTATATGATATTTGACCCATACAATTTATAAGTTGTTTACAACAACCCTATTCAATTAATCAAATTGACACCTTTGTTTTTACCTTACTAAGCAAAGAATCGATGCAATAAATTTTCAGCTAAGAGTTTCTACTGTATTAAACTGAATAGGCTTATTTATTTATTTGTCTAAATGGGAGTAAGTTTAATCTTATTCATATGTTTTGATTACACAAGCTAAATTAAATTTCCTTTTACATAGTCCTCAAGTTCCTAATATAAAAATTCTATAAATATATATGTTCAATAAAGTTTTACTTAAAACAAAATGTAAAACAACAATGACTCTATAAACCTATTATTTCTAACAGTGTTTTGTGTGAATGAATATATATCTGATTTGTATTATGGTCAACTTACAAATTGCAAATGAAAAAATATCTGCAATATTGTAATGAAATGTTATTTGCTAAGTAATAACTTCTCTCATATACACTTTAATGCAAAAACATTTTTTTAATAAAACTGCTTTATTTTCCTGACAGTTTTGACTGTCAAGCAGTCTTCATCTGAGCTTCTCAAATTTCCTCTACCTTTTGAAATTTGAGAAGCTCTGACGAAGACTGCTGGACAGTCAAAACTGTCAAGAAAATAAGGAAGTTTTATTAAAAAAATTTTTTTGCATTAAAGTGTATATGAGAGAAATTATTATAAGTAATATATATGAATATATGAAGAAATGCAAAAAAAAGTAAAGGAGAAGAATAAGAATATTATTTGCTAAGGGTGAGAATAAAAATATATGACAATTAAAATACAGAACTGTAAGCCAAAAGTTACTTTTATTTTATTAACCATTATATTTTATTAACATTCATCAATAATGAAGAGATACACTATCTTTTATCTATAAAAATACTATAAAACTGCTGTAAAATAATTAAATCAAATCACAATCACAAAAAAATAATGAATATTAAAATAAAGTAACTTTAGACTTATCCAATATAATTTACTAACAACTTGATAGATTCTATGATTAATATGATATAATAGTGATTTGCATGAATATAAGCTGTCACACTTAGAAAAGCAAAGCAATATAAGTTTTAATAATGTGGTTAAAAAAAAAATGTTTTCTTTAAAAAAATCCAAATATAAATAACAGAAAAAAGAAAGTAGTACAAGGAATTTATTTATAAAATAATGTTTTTTTTTTGAGACAATGACATAAGACAAAAAATGATTTAGTTAATAATTAAATGTATTGCTCAAAACAAATTCTTTTCATTCAATAATATTTTATATTATATAAATAAATATTGGTTATGTGTGAATTCCTAATCAAGATAATCATCTCGAAGATATTATAAAGATCTTTAAGATAGATAATTGCTACAGAGATGTCTGATGAGAGACAATTAATGTTAAAACAGAATTATCATGTTTCAAGATATTTATTATGACAATTGATCTAGAAATAATCTAAATGTAATCAATATATGTGTGTATTATAAACTATGTTTTGTAATTCAATGGAATTTATAAGTATTAAATGAAAGTCATAAATAAATTGTTGTTTTACTCAATACTTCAGTAAATTAAATACCTTAAGTTACCATTTGAAGTTAATTTTAGATCTTTTACTTCATTTTTTAAAATTTTGCCACAGTTAAACATATAATCACATTCTACAAAATTAACGGCAGTGGCCGCTAGGTGATGCTGCAGAATCACCAAAAAGCCTGCAAGTGATAAATTTCTTTTCCTTTCTGTTAATATTGCATTTTATTATTCTGTATACAGTTCAATATTTGCTTTTCACAATTAATCTTTTAAATGCTTAAAATAGGTATCTTTTATAATTTTGAGATGGGTATCTTGATTTTTAAACTCATAATGCCATAAATATATTGAGGAGTTATAATTAGTTAAATTTATTCCAAGTACAAAACTTTCTCTATTAAGGAAACATACTAAATCATATAAATTACATTTTGTGCACAGTTCACTTAATTACTAAATGTATTCACAGAAAAGCATTATTTAACTAAAATGGTTTGATTATTGAAAAATGTTGTGTTGCTTTTATTGTAAATATTATCTTTTATAAGTCTTGTGATGTCTTGGATTTACTGTGAATTTTTGAAGTGTCTGTTTTTTATGTTACTTTGTTTTCTATTTTAAAATGTGTAGTTTGAACTGGAATGATGTGGAAGATATTTTCTTTTGTTGCTGATGATTTGTTTCATAAATAAATAAATGAATGTGAAAAAAAAAATTAAAAAAAAACATACATATTAAAAATATAATAAAAAGTCATAGGACACATTGAAATAATGAAATTTATTACAAAAAATATAAAATTGATATGAAATATTGGAAAAAAAATCTATTATTTTATTTTTAAAAAATCATTATCTGTTCCACCTACTATATATTTCAACTTAATTACTTTTTTTTTAGTCAAAAAAATATGCTTTTTAATAGAGAACATTTCTAAATACTTTGTATATATGTAAAAAGTCACTAAAAGATGGTTTAGAATTGTATCCAATATTATTTAATATAAAGAGTAAAATTAAAAAATACTTGTTATTTAAAATCTTATAGAGCAGCCTTTTCAAAAAGTAAATAATAAATATTTTTGCAATTTTCATTCCATGTAAAATGCATTTATAAAAAGAGTCAATAATTCTACAAATAAAAAATTTCATTTATATATTATAATAAATGCAAAACTGATTTTTTCTGACTTAATTGGTTTAACATATTTTAAAATAATTAAATAAGTTTCCACAAAACTGTCAATAGTGGATTGTAAAAAGCATTGTAAAAAGTAATAAAGAACATAGATGATATAAATATTCTATGGATTTGGCAATGCAATAAGAAAGATAAAGTTATAATACTTCATAAAGATAGTGCTTTATCTTGGGCATGGTTATTTTTGCTAATGTTTGGAGTAAATCATAACATATTTTTTATTAATGTCTTTTTAACATTAATGTATACAAAATCAATATAAGATAGAATTGTGGGAAAAAATTGAAAGTAATAATAGTGCTGTATAATGTGTATAATAATAATTTGTCAACTGATTTTGATATAAAGAGGCAAAGGAGAAAAAATATTAAGATATTACATAATAATAAATATAATTAGGATGGAGGAGAAGACAAAAATAATACTGATCATAAAAAAAAAAAAGAAATATGACAATGCCTGGAAACATGATATCAGAATAAGCAAAAATCTTATATAAACATCTAAAATTAGAATAAGAAAATATCGAAAATGAAAAATGACTGTAAATGTTTAAAAAGTAGCATAAAATTGCAATTTATAAAAATAAATAATTTTTTATCACCTCAATAAATAGTTTTTATATATCACAAGCATTAATTATTTCACAATTTTCATTGTTGGATTTAAATAATATTAGTGATAAATCATCCACAGGAATAAATCTGATTTTTTAAAAAATAAGATTATAATATATAATAGTTAATTAAAAAAAATTTTTTTTAATAACTTTGATACAACACAGTATAAATATAATTGATTCTATTAGATTTTTATTCCATTATTTATTAATAAAAATAAAACTTGATAATTCTTAAAAGAGAAGATATATAAATTGTTCAAAAAATCATTACAAAAACTTTCTTTTGATTTTTTTTTTTAAAGTATGGAAGCCAACTACACTATAGTTTGAATCACTTTTAATTATTATTTTAAGGTATAAAAAAAAAAGAGGCAGAAAATCGCGATATGTAATTTATTAATTAAATGTTATTTTGAAAATTGTAGTGAATCTGATATACCCAAAGGGGAATCAAATTTTAATTTCTATTCATAATTGAATAATAAAATAGCACTTTTTTAAAAAAAGCATCATATTACATTTTACTTATACATCAACATTGATCAAGTAGTAGTATAGTTATATAAGTACTGTGTTATTTACAAAACCTATCTTCAGGCAGACAAATTAATCTATATATATACACACACATAAACTTTGCCCTACTGATTTTTTTTTTTATTCAAAAGGATTACCTTAGAATAATTTATATATGAATATAAAATAAAGAAGATCAGAATTCTCAAGGAACTTTTGGTAAAGATTACCTGACTTTGACAAATTATAAAGTTCCTTAGGCTGTTAAGCATAATAAAGTTTGAAAATAGCCAGAACAGATATAAGAAGCTTAGCTCTGATTTTTGTTAATCAAAATCAATAATAAATGTTTTATAGATTTTTTTTTCTTCTTCTTGTTGATCATAAGTGAACAATCAAAAAGAATGTCATCTTATTCTCTAGGTCATGTGACCTGCTAATTTTTTTTTTGTGGTAAACAATTTTTCCAATATTTCATTGAAATGATCCCAGACTTTTATTCACATAAAATATATATATATTAATAAAAAAAATTAATGAAGTTTAAAATAATGGCTTTACAATGGGGAAAAAAAAGTTGAATTATAAATTAAAAAATATTTTAATAATACATATATAAAAATATACATGATACAAAACTTTATTTTAAAAGTGATAGAAGTACTAAGTGGCCTGCATTGATATTTGGCTATTTCTTTTATTAGATAACTAATGATGATGATAAGTATAATTTAAAATTTTAAATAATTACTATTTACATGGCTGTTTTAATTATATCATTGTTAGATAACAATTAGCAGAATTGATTATAGTTTTAAGTGACTCAAATTGAAATCCTATTATGCAAATATAAGTAACAATAATTTCAATTCTTTGTAATAATTTGCATTACAATCAGTAATTCCCTCAAGTCACTTTACTACAAAGGTACATGTTATAAGCACGAGTAATTAATGGACAACAGATGGCTGTGCAGTATCCAAATCTTCATGTTAATTATTTCTGGCTATTAGTTTTCTTTCAGTGAGAAGCATAGGATTTGTATTCATACATCTAACACATACCTTTACTTCTTTTATACCAAAATATTCTGAATTTTAAAAATTGTTAACTGTTATTTAACAAATTAAACCAAACAAGTAAAAATGAATATTAAAAAATGACTATGTTTGAGCACAGTAATTTTTGTGCTACTGAAAGAACAAAGTATTATAATATGAATTGGCTACATTTTGTTAAGGAGATGAAAGTAATGGAAAACTACCACCAACAATTATAAGCATATTATAGTAGTATTTTCCAGTCTTAAAAGACATCAGGACTGTCTTCAATTCCTTGGAAAATCTTAGCCAGACAATTTTTTTAAGATTCATCCAGGAATATTTTAGTTTCGACTCAATCATTTCATCATAAAAATAACTTCTTAGGTAATATAAAAAAAATAATGTCATATAGATATAAAAATAAAAATAATTTTTATTACACATATATCTGGTTTTTAAAGGTCTATTGGCCAAAGTGTAAAGATTTGGACATAGCACATCTGTTATAATGATTCTCAGAAATCATGATCTTGTTAATCAATATCTCAATTTTGAATTTTCAATAATTAATTGAATGAAGCATCTAGAACATATAAGTTTTAATACTGGTTGCATTAAGAGTAATAATCCACTATATAACTCTATTCTAGGGCCATCTATTGTAAGCATAAATAATCAATGAATATCAGACAGGAAGTACAGTCAGATTGAATTGTACATAGATATGTAGCAAACATCTTTTCTTTTTTAAACTATTCAACCTATTGACTTAAAAGATTTCAAAAATCCTAAAAATAGTAAGTCATTAACTTGGATATTTATATATAAAAAAGTAAAAGTGTCTGGTGGATATGTATAAGCAATACCAACAGCTAGAAATTAATTTGAGGATGTGATTTGCATTGCCATTTAGAGTCTATTGATTGATTAATTATGTTTACAACAAATGGCTCTCAAATAGAATAACAGAGCAGAGTACTAATCTTAATGCACATATTAATTATTAATTGGAAAGCAGGTACTTCACATTTAGCTCTGTAGATGACCATATGGCTTCTAGTTTCAATATATAATTTATGAAAAGAAACAAAATTAACCATAATCTCCGAAGAAAAACCAATTGGCCTTCTAATAAATTTATTATTATTATCTTAATTTAGCTATTGAATTCTTATTAGATTAAGTTATGACCAATATACTGACTAATTTATATCATGTATATTGTTTTGATTTATGTATAATGAAAAATAAGACAGTTAAAAAAATGATCATAAATTATTCAGAATTAAAAAAAAAAGTTTGAAAATATAGTAATAATAATCATATTATAAATCAAAAATAAAATCTATGAAAACAGAATCAACATTTTTTTTATATGTAAAAAATTAAATTGTAAAGCCACTTTACAAACAATGAAAAAATAAAAAGACCTCCGTACCTACATTCACCTTTTGCATTGAAAGCTTCACTTGAGAAGCAGAAAAAAATATATAAAAAAAAGACAAGAATTTTAAAAATTCATTAGTGATGTAAAGAAGCAAATAAGCTTGAGAGAGAAGAAAGGTCACTTATAGTAAAACCTTTTTGCACAGAGAGATTAAGCTAAAGTAGAAAACGGTTTTTAAACGAAACTTCGTTCTGAAATAATTGTTTCTATTGTAAATATATGATGGTTAATGAATATTTACTAGAGTAAATCAAAAATATATATGTAAATATTTAATCACTTACGTAATTAATACATTCTAGAGCTAATAGAGGACGCTTAAATGCTATCACCAGAAGCTATTGTAAGTACAGAAAAATAAAAAAGCTTCTGCGATTTAACATCTCACATGTAATCTTGTTAAATTAATTCACACTTGAGACTATGCTATATGTTTGTTCATAATCCACACATATTGTGCCTATTGTTTTGTTATTGCATTTTAAATATTTAAAAATTAAAAATTGTCATTCGTAAGATATATTAAATCAGTAAAATATATAAATTTGATGTAATGAATTAAGACTAGAAGCAAAAACAATTTGTTGGCATGAATCCAAAATTATTATATGCATATAGATAATTGTTTGTTTTCGTACGGATTTGAAAATGATCTGGGAAATAGTTTATATTCTTAGTTTAAGATCAGTTAATAGTCAACAAGCAGGATTTTATGATATAACGTAACTATTTTATCTTGGATATGATAAAGATGTTGGAAATAATGGAAACCAATTGAGCGAATTTTTTAATACTTGGATTCAGGAATATCAGTTTATAATTTTAAATGCTTTACTACATATTAAAATTTAAACATACTGATATAAATAAAATATTTTTTTCTTTAGAAGATTTTTTTTTTTATCAACAAATTTATATTTATTAAATGAGTTATACTATTTTTAGTCAGTCAATTGCCTAGCTAGATGAGGATTAAGAACAGGAATGTCTGCTCTGAGCATTTACTATTACCATTAAGTCAATTATTCAGGGAATACACTACACATTTAAATTACGCATCAGACTTCGCTGGTAATATATATTACTGCTACAAATTGTTTAATTTAAAATGATGTAATATTATTGTTAAATAATTATTATATCTTAAACTATTTAAAAAAACACACACATGGTTGCTTGGCAAGTTATGTGATATTCAACACCTAGCGGCAGATTGGCACAACAGTTCTGTTTAATTGATCAAACAGATTTTTTTTTACTTCATTCAGCTAAGAATCAATTCAAAAACTTCTAACACTGAATTCACCCACTTTATTTTAACTGTGAAACCCAATGTCTGAAATATTTAAGCATTTTTAAAATTTGGATATATTATTCTAATCCCATATCACTGTTAATAATTCATTCTAAATTGTGATCCCTATTTCTTTGTTTAAATGTATTTATTAATTGCAAAAAGGTTCTATTATATTTTATAATAAAAGAAACAAAACTAAATAATAAAAAAAAAGAATAAAATGGCATACAATATATCAAAAATAATAAAAATATGTTTAAAAAAATATGAAATTAATTAGTCACCACATAATAAAATGGCAATTATTATAAAAAAATATTTATTTTGATATAAAATAGCATTAACAATATGATACATATTTAATAAAAACAACTTTCATACACATTGATTTATTTTTAAAAAAGCAGATAATTATAACCTAATGATTGCTAATTATGAACAATGGATCATAATTAACTAAAGTAAATGTAAAGTCTATATATATATAGTGCGAGTTTTATTTCAGACTTTATTTAAACAATGCATCATATTTTCTATCATGTATTTCCAAGACACATGTTGAAAAAAAATAAGATACCTTACAATTGACCAAATTTCTGCCTTTTCATTAAAATGCAACAGTCAATATAACTTCTGCCATGGGGAAACTATTATTAACTTACCTTTCTTTTAAGCAGCATTTTTCAAATTTAGTTAATATTAAATTATCTCATACCAACACATTATTTCAATTAATGAACCAACTTTTCATAATATAAAAAACCTGCTGAAATGTTTCAGCCTCACCAAGTGAACACTGAAAAAATATATTATTTTACAAAAAATAATAATAGTAGTAATAATATGTTAATAAAATACTGCTTTATTATTGTTGTTTAAATAAGAATTAATTAAGTAAAAGTGAAGACTAATTTAGCAATATTTTATTTTAACATATAGCATTCATACAATAAAAATGTTAATTGTGATCCAGGGTCTTTTAGTGTTTTCTATTCCAACTTAAAAGTAGTTTCATAAAAAACAAATGTTAATATTTTTTTATACTCTAAATAAAATGGCAGAATATAACTGTCTATGCATAGCTTGAGGCTGTCTATGTATATATGCGAACATATAAACATTACACTGATAAGCTTAATTTATATCACTTTGCTGAATTACTGATTTTTTTATATTATTAGTATAGTAATAATAAACTCAGTCACACATTTAAATGTTTTTATTCCCAAGCACATTTAATATCAATTTACATAATACTTTTATTTTGTCTTTTTTGATTTTCTAGACATTTAATTTAAATTTTTTGTTTTTAAAAAGAGAGTGAGTGAATGAGAGAGAGATAGAAAACAGCTCACCTGGGTCTCATCTAATCTGTTTTAAGTCAGAAAATTCTCATTCACTTCAAACATTAATGTTTTAAAACCCTCTTAATCTTGTCAAGTAATCTCCTGGCTAGGCTAATCTGACACAGATGAGCAATTTTAACTTTTATTTTTCTCTCCCTTTTAGAAATATTTAAAGTATTTGTTGACAGTTTTGAGATTTATTCCACTAGAAGGCACAATTGTCAATGTAAATAAATAAAAAAAAAAAAATTGTTTGACAATGATTAACATTTCTTTTATTAAAAAATATAGTATAAACTGGTATTTAAATGCAATGGAATTTCACTAAGATTTCTTAATAACTAAGACAAAAAACCTGAGAATGCATCTCCAATTATGATCAATTAGGTTTTATACATCCTATCAATAACTAATTTTATGCTTGTGTGTGTGCATTATATATATGCATCACTTGAAAATCTCTATAGTGAGTATTGCAATATTTTGTGAAGTAACGAGATTTAAACACAAACTAGGAACATTTTTAAATTTATAATTTCATAAATTAACTCTGAATATCATTTAGTTTTGGATCTATTTTTATTGCATTCTTAATTTAATTGATTAACAATCCCATATTGTTATCCCATTTATTTCATTAGTTGTACTCCTGCTCTACATGTAATGTGTTAAACATATTTCCCATATTTCAAGAGCTGTAACGATTAGATATTTAAATTTTACTTGTAAAACTGCTCTTTCATCATGATAATAAGTGGGATTGATTTTCTATGAGTTTAACTCATTTTAAAATGTATAAGGGTTCATTTTTATGATATAGCTCTAAAATTGAGTTGCCAAAATAAATTATCTTAAGTTCATGCAAAGCAATGCCAACTGCCATTGATGATAATTAAGTGTTAAAATTTGGTTTTAGTAGTTTATTGTTTATATATTCTATCTGAAGTAATGTATAATGTAGTTAGTATCCTTTATCCAAAGATTTTAATATAGGGTAAAGGTACTTTTTCAGTATAAAAGTATGTTGGATTAATTTTCCACAAAATTTTTTAAGTTACAGTTAATTTTTACTTGTTTTTTTTAAAAACTATTTTATCACAAAATGTTAAGCATAAATAAATATTCTGTATGTTTTAATTATTATTTTTTCATAATTATTAAAAAAATATAAGACTTTTTATAATCCTTATATTATCTTTATTATTGTTAATTATTTACCATTAAGGGAATAAAAATTCAAATGACCTTATTATTTGGAAGATCAATAGAAGTTTGAGTGCCAGAACTGGAATCAAACTCAGGACCTTAAGCTTTAAAGTCTGATACTCTATCATTATGCTAAACCATGCAGAGTATTGTTATATCACATGACTTTCATCTTATTGTTCATGTGTCTCAATGAAAATTTCATTTCGCTTGGAAGCTTGAAGAATCAATGGATACCAGATTGTATAGTTATTAAATAATTAATATAATTTTCACATTTGTTTGTAAATGCTTTAACTTTATGTTAAAATTGCTTTTGTTAAGATTTTTTTTAAATTAATAATTTGTGAATCTATATAATCAAAATGTATAATGTTGTAATCACAATACAATTGTTTTGTAATATTTTATTTAAACTTCTTGTATTGCAATTATCAATTTTATAGATTAGACAACTTTCATATTTCTACATTCTTTTTTATTTCATAAATAATTTCATATAAATAAAGATACAATAAAAGACAAATAATCCCCAAGATGCATTTCATGCTGAACCAGCACTCATCAGTTGGTCCAGGTCACTATCCTTCATATATATCTTTATTACATGAGTATTTATGTAGAGCAAATTGTCTCATTTTTATTTTCAAGCTCTATTTACTCCACTCCCAATTTTTATGTTATCAACTTTTTGATAAACACATATGATTATTACTAGTCATTTATTAAACTAGAGATTTTCTCTAGCACAATTTTAATTATCATTGTAAAGAATACATTATAAATTTATATTTATATAATTGCATGCTGATATTTCTTTGAGATTTTCACTACAGCTGACATCTAATATAATTAAATTGCATTTTTTTTCTTCTTGCTTTATTATAAAGAATCATTAAATTATTTATTTATTTTAATATTTTTTACACAATATAATATAAAATAAATTTACCCTTTGAATATTATGCATATAATTTACTCTATTTATTTATTTATAGTAAAAACAAATCTTTTCTAATAAAATAGCTTTTATTAAGGACATTTTTATCACTTGATTTTTCATTTCTCTATTGTTTGAAATGAAAAAATGCTATCTAAAAATACATCATTTCTACAAACTGTCTTTTAGAAAAATCTGTAATACTTATTTTATTACCAAAACAAGTTATTATTTATATATATTTGATGATTCAGTCCAATGCAGCAAAACTAAATTATTTCAATTTTCACATTGGAAAAACAACTGACTAGGTGTTGAGACATACTTAGATCTCAGTACTTAGCAATGCATGGAAGAATCTTAAGTTAAATTTTTTTTACTAAATTCAATTTTACAAATATGATGTATTTTCCTAAATGAAATTTAATAATAAATTTTATGAGATATGCTTAAATTTATTTAAAAAACAAAAGAAAACAACAATGTTTCAAAAACAAAATGAGAAGATTTATTTTGTTTTTTCACCACAAACATGGTATACTTATTGCATTTTTTTATAGCCTATGATCATTGCGGATTAAAATGATCTATAAAAATAAATGATTTAATGGAAACATAGACATAAATCTAGATTTAATAGAATCATTGTAACTGATATTAAACTTTAATATGGTCATTGGTTAATTAAAAAAAGTAGACACATTGTAGGCTTTCCTGTTAATTATAGTTTGCTACAGATATTATTTATTATTAGTTATAAATTATAGAAAATCTATTTTTTGAAAGAGAATTTTGTGGAAACAAAAGGTTAAAATAGACCTAATGGAATTCTAAAATCTGAAATTAAATTCACAATACTTTTTAATTATTTTTTTAAAGAATGTAAAAGATTAATCATCTCATGCTAACTAACAAGTGAGAATTATATGTAATACACACACATTACAGGCATATATATTTATATTATAACAACATATGCATTTTTTGCAGCAGAAATAATTTTGGATAATAGATTTATTACAAAAATTTGACTAAGAATTTGTAAAAATCTATAAATGATATCTATCAAGTTTTTCCTGGTTTTGAAGGGATTCATTAGTAAAAAGAAATTTGCCCCCTCCTCTCAAAAAATGTCTACAATACTATTTTTCAAAATATTTTGATGTTTGTTTTGGTCTTTGAATGAAAAATTCAGTAAATAAAATATTGTATGCACACAATTTCAAATTGAAATTAATATGTTGGTTATCAAGTTACTTTTAAATTAACACATCCCTAAGTTTAACTAAGTTCAATATTTTATTTTATCTAAAATGTTATTAATTGTATATATTCATCAATCTAAATTCACAAAAATTATTTTCATCAAAAGTAAAAAATAAATTGGAGTTACACCACTGTTGGGTATCTGGAAAGAAAATTCTTTGTAGAGTTCCAACTATAAGATATTAACTTTCATGCAAAAAGAACAATGACATAATTTGCATAATTTCCATTATTAAATTATTTATTTATAAATGAATCATTTCTTTATTTATAAATGAATTAATAAGTGATTAATTTATTTTAATATGTACAACAACTCCAAAATCATCAAAAGTCATTAAAAAGCAAGTCAACCAAAAGCTAAACTAGAAAAAACAGTCAAAATGATTTATTTATGAACAAATGAATAAATAAGTTGATTTAATAATAAATGATTAAATAGATAATACATTTCATTTTTTAGTCAGCCATAAATTGCCTGAAATATTGATTCCCTAAGCAGTATTTAGTTCTTTTATTATTTATATATTTTTTCTTTGTTGAGAACATAGTGAAGTTAGCTTTTAAAAGCACATTTGTTAAATCTAGCCAATAAGAATATCTCATATTGGAATCAGTGGAATAAAGTTTCAAACAAAATTTGGCAGATAATATAATATAAACTAAATAACATTTTATTAAACTTCACATACATTACTAACAATATTATTACCACATTTATTAATTCATAATTAGAAAATATCCATTTGCTAAAATAATAAATGTAGGATCAACAGAATAAAATTAAGAGAAGGCAATTATTATGAACTTTTAAGATGTTTACATTTAAAAAAATGTTTTTTTTTACCTTCTTCCAGTCTTTTCTTTCTCCGCCGTCGAATAAAACAGATGATCAAGAAGACGTTGAGGACAAGCAGAAAAACACCCGCAATGCTTACGGATATAATAATAATTAGTGGCACACCACCTTTGCCCTCCAGCACCTGCGTGATTATCCGTTCATGATCTGTTCGAGGAGGTTCACCTAAAAAAATAATAGTATCCATTATGTTCTATGAAGAGGAAGATATAGAAATCTATAATGAATTAAGAATTCAGTAATAATTATGATAAACAATATATATATATATTAATAATAGAACAATTTATATAAATGAATAGAAAAAAAAAACTTACTGGAAGTTTTAGCTTTGGCTACTTTTGTTTGAAATTCACTATCTCCTAATTTATTATGTCCTTTGACAGTGAATTCATATTCTGTATCTAGTTGTAAGCCCTTGATTAGTACAATATCTCCATCTGGAGGATCAACATCAGAATATAAATGAATATTGGAATTTTCTGCCAAATATCGAACGCGGAATGTCTGTGGTAA
The DNA here is from genome assembly GCA_028023455.1 of Epiperipatus broadwayi. Classification (NCBI taxonomy): domain Eukaryota; kingdom Metazoa; phylum Onychophora; class Udeonychophora; order Euonychophora; family Peripatidae; genus Epiperipatus; species Epiperipatus broadwayi. The sequence goes on from JAQFVV010012411.1 coordinate 12,023,469, forward strand.
GCCGCCATCAAATCCAGGTGTCCATTTTATTAAGGCTGAATTATGGGTAATATTAACAACCGTTATATCAATGGGTGGATCAGGACGACCTATATAAAATTAATAAAAAAATTAAACAAATTCATAAATAATTTTAAATGAATATAAATGATTATAAAATTTCTACATTAAAAAATAATTTAATTCATATTTGTAAAAGTAATAATAAAGTTTAGATAAAACATATATATGCGATTGTCTGTGGATTTATCGATACTTTACCCCCCCCCCTTTCGCCCCAACAAGTAAAATTTATAATACAGAATGGATGTCAAAACTTGGCTCATCTGACAAGGATAGATTGTTATCCAAAAAACATATAATGAGCGAAGGTGATCTGAGTTTTTATGATGAAAAATGGTTTGCTATTTAATAAGTTTAGTTCTAAGGAGAAGTACGTGCTAAAATTTCAATGCTTGCATATATGAACATATGATATTGATAATGATATTCAGCCTCAAAATCTTTATATATAAACATTATTCTAATATTCATATTTTACCCCTAAAAAAATAAGGTCAGGCTACTTATTATAGTTAGCATATCTGTGTGCCATGACCTTAACTGGAGTTTGGGCGAACTTTGAGATAGCTAATGGTTTCCAAATAAGCTTCTGATTATTTTCAGTAAATGACCCACAGCTAGTTTTTTATGGATTATGCACAGAAACTTCTGACTTTATTTAAGAGAAAGCCATTTTATAGATATCACATAGCAACTTATTTTTAGCCAAAAATAAAAAGAGGGATGGAAAATTATCATCAACAATAAATAATTAACCTAATGAGAAATATCTTTTCCTTCACTGATTTTCCGTGATGAAATGTTAGAAAGATTTTGCCCTGAAGTGAACTATTTAAGACTGTTTTACCCTTTTTACATGTATATATATAGAATAGATTTATAAAATTCATTTCTGTCTCTCTTTTTATTAAGGAACAAGTATTTTAATTGAGATTTCCCCTTAACTTAAAAGTTCTACACTAATTTAATAGTTTGATTGCTCTTTTTGCAAAAACATCAAATTAACTTTTTTTACACCTGTAAAGCAACATAATCTTTTAGATATAAAATAACAAAGATATTTATCTGGAAAATATTAATGCATAGCTTTAATGATATAAGGTTGAAATTTGTGATGGAAAAGCTTGTATCAGCTATCAGTGTTTGAATCAGTAGTTTGCTCATTCATTGTCTAGGCTCAATTGATTTCTGATAACTAGTTTATCTCATAAATTTAATTATAGATGGGACTCCCCGCTTGATGTTCGAATTTCCTTTGAAGTTTTAACAAGCAAGCATGTTTAAATTGATGCTATTTTTACAAAGTTGGAGGGTATCAAATCAATTCTACATATATATATGTGTGGTTATGCAAGGCTATAATAATTGTAAAGAGTTAAAAAAAAAATACAAAATTTAGAAATAATTTATTTACTTTAATTAAATCAATAAATTAAATTCAAATTCTCTTATACAAATTCTGTATTTCTATAAATATATTTGCCAGTTTGAAGCCGAGATTAATTAAAATGTAAATAACGAATAAGTAAATCAGAATTAACTCTGATATATTAATCGTCAATTCTATAAAATACAACATATTATATGATGAAAACAGTTTTGACTTGGATTTTTAAGGATGGAATTGAAAATATTTTTTAGAAGCTATCATCAGTTATAATTTTTAGAGAGAACGTTTAATGTATACTCATTGTTTTTTTCTAATTTGCAGTGGCTATAATGTGTAAAAATTGTAAATGACAACGTTTTTTCTATTGACAAAACCTTTGATATCTAAATAAAAAATATGTAAATTTATGTCTAAAATTATTTCTGATTATTTCATGCATTTTCTAAAAATTTCACTTGCATGTTTCTGCTATATTCCTGGGAGTATTTTTAATAATACCAGCTGGGTAACATTAGTAAGTTTTATTAGATAAAATTACACACAAACTAAACCTAACAATAAGTTTATTCATTTTCCAAAAGAAAACATAAATAAAAGAATTAACAGTTTTTAGAAATTACAAAATAATCTCTACAGTCCATAATAAACTTCAAGGTTGGTGATTTATTTCTTCATATGCACCACAAATTTAACTAGTTCTTGTTTACATAATGTTACCATTTATAGTATTTCTTATACATGCACATCTACTATATATGATGATTATAGACTTTGCTTCTGCAAACTATAAACAATATACCCTGCACCAAACTTACTAATTGATGGTCATATCTGTGCAAGATTTTCTTATACTAGTCCAATCCTCCATAAATCTATCTTCATTAACATATATTACTATTAATGGCATTCAAATGTGTGCATGGCATATGTAAATTTTCTAGAGTGTTAAATCATAATTAGGGAAATTTATTCATACATTGTCTGATCATGATTACATTAACTTACTAGTAAACTTTATTTACAGTATCAATATATGATCTATCACTAAGAGAGTTTTGTCTGGATTAATATATAATATATAAATGTGCAGGCAGTACAGTCCTAGAAGTTTTATTTTCAAATACAAATTAATAAAAAATCAATATGAATATATTTTATTTTTTTATTTTCCCTAATTTATTGTGTATTATGCAAATAAATAGTTAAGTGAATTTCATGTGACAAATAGACCTAGTATTTTATTTTCACATAAGTGATCCATATACAATCATTCAGATAAATAGATATCTAGCTATTATTCATTAGAAAGTAAAAGTATCCCAAATTATTAGGGGGTGGGGGTGGGGAAGGGGGAGATTGTCAAATGAATGTAAAATTGTGTTGACTGTAAAAACAAAAAATTCAATTATAATATTCTTAAATGATGTCATCTTTATCAGTAACAAAAATTCCAGTGAGGCCACAGTTTATCATTATCATTATTTTTCACAAATAATTCATTTTTTTTATTTATTACTGTTACACACACAGTAACAGCAATAAATTTCATTTTCTGTGGATATATGTATATATACATAACTTAAAAAACATTGACTAATTATCTAGTGACTACATAAAAATGTGGTAAACTTACTTGTTCCGTCAACTTTGATTTGTGTCCGATCAATTCCTAAACTGTTTCTGGCAATGCAATCATATAATCCATAATCTATTGGTGTTATGTTGGAGACACTCAGAACACCTTCATACAAGTTAATCTGTACAAGACGTGTCTGCATTTGATATTTGTGTTCTGTTGAGTCAATGACCTCATTGTCACGGGACCAACTGAAACTGACCTCAGGAACTCCTTCAGCTCGGCAGATCAATTTGGCAGTCTGTCCCTTTTCACTGGCTGACTTAGCAAACTGAGGTGCCCTATCTATAACAGGTTTAACTGAAAATAGAAATAGAAAAGGAATATAATTATTTTAATCAGACTATCATTATTTTACATTTATTATAAATGATGTTATTTTAATTTAAATTACAACTTCTTTTAACTCAAACATAAGTTCAAAGTCTAAAATGTTCCTGACATTTAGACTGTAAATTTAGTGCAAGACATTTTTATGCAAATGAAATGCTATAACATAGAAATTTACACAATTTATTTTTTGTAATAACAATTATTTCTCAGATTATCAAATGTGTTTTTTTTTGGATGTAAAATTTAAAAATATGTAGTTGCATATAAAATTTGTTTTGTATTTTGTGCAGATTAGATTCATTTTGCTTTTTAAATTTCATTAGAATGTATATAATGCTGCACTGCTTCGCTTTATTCTGCCACTTTACTTTAATCAGATTAATTTTATTTAGTTAAATTGCTTTGATATGATTAATTGAAATTAACATTTTTTTTAGAATTTAATAATATTACGTTAAAAGGTGAATGTGTGTGTCAATAAATAATCAGTTTTCAAAAGAAAACTTCTGAGAGATCACGAACACAATTAAATCCTAATTGTAATTGTGTATTGCGAATATATATTTATAAGATTTTTTTTTTAATTTATTAAAAAATAGAAGTTTATTATAAGGTAAACAATAATTTTAAAGTAATTTGTAGAACGATTAATTATTAAAATTACTGAGAATATTGCCCTGTGCAGTTTAAATTGGTGATAAAAATAGTGGATTCAAGTTTCTGAGTGAAATAAAAAAAAAAAAAAACAAATTAAATTTAGCAATTAAGCAGAAAAAATCTGCCACAACATGATTCTTCAAGTAATTTAACCATGTAATTATACAATGATAATTTACATCTTGAATAAATAAAAAGAAAAAAACAAAACAAATAAAAGTGATTACTAATTAATTTTGAATTCACAACATTGTTTTTTTCCCAGTTTTTTTTTATTTTGAGTCAAATGAAATATATAAAAAAAGTAAACTAATACTTAGGTTTAATTTAAAATTTGCCAAATACATTTTAAAATGATGTATTAAATTAATGAATTATCTTAATTTTATATAATATAAATATCATTATCCCTAAATAATTTAACATGAAAACAATAGCACATTGCTATTTAATATTAGAACAATAACATTTTCATTAATGACTGGATTTACTTACATTTTACAATAAGTTCTACTTTTTTCTGATCAGGTTGACCCAAACCATTATTGGCTATACAAGTAAAGCTTCCAGAATCGGCTTTTGTAGTATTGTTTATTGTTAAAATAGATTTTCCATCCATGTATTCCATGGTAACTTTAGACATGTCATAATCTGCACGCTCCCAGGTGATAAGAGAATCTACCATAGGATTTGCATGAGCTTGGCATTCTAGGAAAGTTCGGTGACCTTCTTCAACTGTCATTGGAGAATTCACCTTGGTGATGCTAGCACCATCTACAAAACATAATTTTAATATAAACAAATTATGCATACTATATTAGAAAATATTTAATTTGATTTTTTTTTATTTATAAAAACATAACACAAACATTTGAAATTACTTAACTTCTTAGTAAAAAAAAAAAAGAATTTATTACAATTGTGAGTACATATATCAAACAATAAATTAATTGGTTTAAATTTAGCTAATTTAATAATTATTACTAAGTCATCTGAACTGCAGTTTTCAGGTATTATTTTTAACTCTAATTAGAAATACCAAATTTAATATTATAGTCCTCTATTGATAAAATTAAAAACATATAACTCTTGAAGTTATTAAAATGTAAAAATTTATAAATTAAGAATAGTAAAAATCAATAAAATAAAATATAAATCCATATAATGTAAATTAATTATCAGTGTAAATGTAGCACAAAGGTGAAACATAAAATAGGTACATAATGAATTCTCAATTCATTAGATATGCATATATTAATTTTTTGATATCCACTGTTCCTTTTCTTTGGTCCTGAATTCAAAGACATAGAAATACATGTTATAAAAATAAGTATGCATCATTTTTCAAACTGTCATTTTTTAGCATATATAATTAATAAATCCTTGTCCTGATACAATGTTTATCCACATGGACACTTTTTGTTAAGAAATTTGAATTGACTTTTTATTTTATTAAAAAAAATAATAACAAACAAATCATTTATTTCTCTCTTTTAATTTTTTTCCTTTAGAAAGGATTTTGCTAAAACTTTAAAATTTTTATTTTATTTGCAAATTTAAATTAAAAGCCTTAGCATTTTCTGTGATAATTGAAACAGTAAAAGTTGTTGTAAACAAATAAATGTCAATTTAATTTTTTTTATATATATAATAAATTAATGAGTAGGTAAAATTTATTTATTAAAAAAAAAAACTTAATGACTATGCTTATTTTTTAAATATGTAATTATTATATTAAAGTTTTACTGTACTTTATATACTTATCCAAACATATACATATTTTTCAAATACTAAGTATGCAATACTTTGAATCATAATATCAAAATTGTACTTAAAAGCTATCAGTTGAGTTACATTTTATCATAATAAGGATTTATGATAAGATATAATATCATAAACTCTAATCTGAAAGTCAAAACCAGAATAAAATACTATCTGAAGTTATTACAAAACTATTGAAATATATAAAGTGAAAAACAAAAGCCTCAAAGCAATAATAAATTACTAAAACTTCAATGATTGATAGTTGAGCATCTTCAGCCATATTTTATGAAAAGACAAAAATCTAGATAGGACTTGTTCACATTTTTGCACTAAGGAATCAAAATGTACATTTTATTTCTTGATTCGTAATATTTAAAGTTCACAAATATCATTTCAGAAAAAAACCCCTTATCAAATTACATTATCCCTGATATTGCAAAAACTGTATCTTCAAAAGTGAATTTATTGATCAAAGCACAAACTATTCATAATAAATTTATTTTCATCAATTAAAATATAAATAAATATTATTAGAAATATGTTTAGTATTGCTGATTCAAGGCTAAGTTTCCAAATTGATTTTCAGCTGTGTAAAAAAAGAAATCTAACTTAAGTCAACTGAACTTGCCACTTAGGAGCTTAATTAAGTAGCACATGATCTCCTGAGCAACTATAAATATAACAATCATTTTTTTAAATGTTGTTATTAAGTTTATTTTAATTCCTTATGGCATAAACAATGTGTATAGATATTCCTTCTACATAACATACGCGATATGTCTTTTATTATTCACAAATATATATTTATAATGCTTCTGAACTAAAATGAATATTTTTTTAAAACTTAAATTTAAAGCCGATGTTCTTAAAAACATCTTATAAAAATATGAAAGATTAAATTAGCTTCATTGACAATTCATTCAATCATTCCTTTTTCATTGTTACCTGAATCAAAATTAGTTGTCAATATTATATATAGTTTTATGAAAGTAATCTAAAAACTAACAAGCAAACACCACATGATTCCATTACACAATACTTTTATATAGTAAATCTATTGCTTTTATTTTAATTACTTAAGTAATCACAAGTACATAAAAATTTCTATCCAATGATCTCCTATCCATCTAACTAGATTAGTTTTTAGCTTATGGCTTTCATCATAAAATTGATAAAAATTATTTCTGTTTCTCTAGATAAAATATTGAATTAGTAACAAATTAAAAAAGTAGTACATTATTATTATTTTTTTAAATATTACTAAAAAATGATTTATAATTAAAAAAATATCTAAATATCAGTTTATTTAGTATGTGGTAGATAAGACAGGCAAAACTCTCCATACAGTAATGCAAGCCAGAGTAATCAATACATGAAGGTCTGTGCACTAAGTGGCACTACTGTATGGAGAGATTTTCCTGATCATGTGATGTTTAGTGGTTTAATGTGGTAGATAAGTTATACAATATGGGTTTAAATCATAAAATATTACTTCTTAACATTTCCTAATAATATTCTGCTTATTTTTAGATGAGATTAAGGAAAAATAAAACCTATGCTTAAGAAATGAATAAATTTTACATTAACAAACTATTATGAATTATATTTTATATGTTAATGAATACATAAAATCTTGAGATACTACTCAAAAAATGGTTTAAAGATGATAGTGTTAAAATAAAAGAGTATATATTTAAGAGTTTAATTCTTACATTGAACGTTCAAATGAAATCCTTTAATTTCACTTCCCTCTTCATTTTTTGCTTCACAAAGATATTTTCCAGCATCATCACGATGTACAGTTGTGATGTTGAGGATAGGTCCTTGAATGGTTATACGGCGATTTCCACTGAATGGACTGCCATCTTTAATCCAGGAGTAAGTAATTTCACGTGGATTGGCTTTTGCTGACATATTAATCAGCCTGGAAGTTCCTTCCACTATATCTAAAGGATCAGGGGGGTTATCATAAAAGACAGGTTTATCTGGAAGAAAGAGAAGTATATATATATCAAAAATGCAGTTTAAAGTATAATATTTATATAATCATTTGAAAAGTAAATTTTAAAGATTAATAATGAATTTATATTTTTAGAATAAATTAAAATATTATTTTAATATGAAATTTTCATTACTTTTGAAAATGTTATACCCCCCCCCCCACACACACACATCAACATCTCATCAGTTGACTCACGTTGTTTTTAAAACTTTTAAAATGAACTTTTTACTGAAGACCTGGAGGGTTGTAAAGACTAGATTAAGCAATTCATTTTACAGAATATGTTTAAGAGCAAAATTCAATCAGACCAACAAAAAAGTTAATTATTTGAAAAGAACGATTCAAGTGGGGTTGGGGATCTTTTATCAGTTTATTTAATTTTTCTATTCAAAAAAATTTATGATAGCACAGTCACGAAATAACATTCAAACACATATACTTTCTAAATATTGTGCTCCAGTTGTACATACACACACATATATATATATGTTAAACTTAGGTTAGTTTGGTTAGTAAGTGCTGCTTATTCATGCCGTTTCCTCTCTGAAGAAATTTCAAACCACATTCAGTTGCGTAGGTCATGCGATAGAATGATAAAAAAATATATCATAGTAAAACAAGAAAAGAAATTCCATAAAAACTCTCCACACTATAATTGATGGAGTTCACTTTTCCTCTGATAAAGAAGCTGGAGAGATTATTTAAAGTTATTTTATAAAACGAGATTAGGCAAACTAAAGAGAGAACATGTTTAAATTAGCACTCATGTAGGACAGAAATGGAAAAGCAAAACAAAGTTATGTTTTTTTCTTTTTCTTTTACAGATTGTACTCTATGAAGGTTATAAGAAATGTCTGATAAGAAAAACTGATGTCAGTTTTGAAGTATGTGAAAAGAAATGACAAATCTGCCTCAATTTAAAAGAGATTAAAATGTTGGATGTTAATTAGATGATTGTCAGTAATTAAAACTGTGAAATTGTTTAATATTGCAATAATGACAGACTTAAGGATAGTGCATTTGCTAAAGATAGAACAAAATCTATTAGATGTATCAATGATTGAAATCAAGAAAAAAAACATACATAGTGAAACACAAACATAATGGAATAATTCCTATAAAGATCAACATAAATCTGAATTTATCAATTTCTACTAAAAGGACAATGAATAAACTAAAACATGTTATGTGGTTAAATGAATTGTTTTCAACCACTCAAATAATTTATTTCTGGTGATATAACAAAGATGACTATCAATCAGATATCTTCTTAAAATTACAAAACATGTCGATTAATATATTATTTGGGAAGAGATAACATTATCTTGGTCCAATCATTACTCTGCATGAATGCATCATAACTTCAGAACTATTTAAATATATTGGAAACCAAGTTCATTCCTTCCTATTATCACTGATTAAAGCCAGTACTGTCATCTTTCACATAATCACTAATTTATAAAGACCATACTATCAAATATTGGTGTGACAAATCTCCCATGGCTTTCCTAATTATTAATTTAAATATTATTAAGTCTATTTAAACCATTATTGAATAAAAATCCAAGGTCAATATCCACTACCTTATTCAGAGAACTTAAATTCTTTTCATTCTAAATACTGTCAATGTTATGCAATTTTATTCCATGCAGATGTTAATCAATTCTTAATGCAAAGAATGCCCTTACACCATATTAATAAAGATATTATTGCATTATTTTGTCCAACTCTGGACATCCACAAAATATTGAAATGTCCTTTTGAAAAGTTTTCATCATTATAATCATTCAATTATAATTAATTCATTGTATAATAAAGATTTCTGCAAGTTTAATCCAGTTTCTCCAATTTATAGTTGTTCTTAATCAACATTATTCCAGTAAATTTTCTCATCTCGTACAACCATTACATATAAGATCTCTTTCTAGGTCTTTCATAATCTTTTGGATTCACATCATGATTTCATTTGTCCATTGTTATCAGATTTTCTAGCAATATAATTGATCAGCTCCATTTCAGTTTCTTAATTTTTCATTGATATCAATGATATTTTTTTGTTCTTTCATCCATGTATTTTAACTTCAATTCCTCTTTGCTTTCCCAAAACTTATACCTTTCAATTATATGGTCCGAAATCACTGTTTAAATACTTTTTTTTTCTTCAAATATTTAAATAAAATTATATTAATTTTTTTTTTGATAGCCCTTTTAATCAAATTTCTGTTATACATTAAATGAAACATTTGCATATAAATTTTGTATTAAATTATCTCCAATATTTAAAAGACTATACAATTCAGTTATCATATTTCTAAGGCAAACATCTCCATACATATGTACTGTGGGTAAAATAACTTAGAGAGAGCATAGTACCCTCTCTTCATTTGGTATCTTTATGATTAAAACAAAATGAATATCATAAACACTGTGCTGACCCTCATAGAGCTAAGATGATTGAATTCACGTTAGATTATAATATCAATAATAGGATATTATCTAATAATTCAAATTGCTTATGGATCTCTATGTGTTTTTGCTAGCAAAAAAAGATACTGAAGGAAACATCAATGAATAATGGAATATCAGCTCAAGTCATATACATGCAAAACTGTGGTAACAGATGCTAATAAAAACTTGCTTTTTATTTTTTTTTAAAAAAGAAATGATTAAAAAAAAACATAATGATAATTTTTACCGATAAACATTTATTAAAGTTTTTTTATTAATAATTCCCATTAGTATAACTTACCTGGCATTTGTTATCATTTAAATGATATGAAATATATTCATATTTTTAAAAAAAATTAACAATGTTTAAGTTTTTTTCTTGCTTTGTTTAAAGAATTCATATTTAAATCTTTTACAGCTATATGCTTTATAATTTAAATGTATATTACACATATCAATTGCAATCATAAAAAAGAGGAGGGGAGATAAATCATAAAATGTGATAGAATATTAGATTGAAATTGGTAAATTAGAATTATAATCTTTATTTTATCTACCTCAATGAGTTAATGCTTATTTCAATAAATTTATATCATTATTATTAATCTAAGTCCTGTGATTTGCCTGTTGCATCAATCATTATAAAATTGTTTTATTACACAATTTATTTTACAATTAAGATAATTCATTGTACAGCTCATACTATACTTTATTATCAAGTAAGTCATCATTTATTGAATTGTATCTTCTCTGCCAGGTAAGATATTTATTATTTGGACCATTAGTGCCTTACAAAATTTATGAGTCCATTGTAAATATAAATTTAAGGTGCCATTTGTGAATCATCATATTTGTCTATTTTTAATTATATATTTTATTTGCCTAAGTACAATATTTTTGTAATATATTTTAGAGTATCTAAATATTTAGTATGTAAGTAAAGAAAACCACTTGGCTCATGATTTTATTTATTATATGTGGTTGCTCAAATCTGTGAGGCACTTGCAGTCCAGCTAGTCATACTCAATTATAATATTTTTTATTACATTCATGACCCAAATATGCAAACCATTCAGTAAACAGCACTTATTTTAGTTTTACATTTTGGTAGTCTTTATTAGTTTCCATTTTACCTCTTGCTCATCCAGCAAGGAAATATTGCTGTTCACGAGACAATGTTGCATCCTTAACATTGCTCATAGGTTTAAGAGAATAGTTTCATTCATAATATAGTGTTGTATATAATTTTATGGTAAAATGGGTTTACAGCTCTCATTAAAATAGTTCAAATAACATCTGTTTAATCAACACCTAAATAAAACAACAGAACATTATTACATTTTGTAACTTTTCCTATGTCATTTATTGGTATCTCTTTAATAAAATTAATGTTTTTGTAGCTTCCTTGTAAAATATTTTAAAATAAATCATTATAATGCTGATTGAATGTTCGCAGGTTATTCTTTACTATATTTAACAATGCTGGTATTTGCATATGTTGAAATCATACTTAACTTTTAGATGCAAAATATTCTTTCTAAACAAGTTTATCAAGTTACATTGGCAAAAATTTTATATGTTTTTAGTAGTTTTTAAAACCTAACTATAACTATGTGATTAAACAGAAGACATCAATTAATTTTTATTTTGCATGACTTAATATAGTGTATACTGAGAACTAAGGGATCCATGAATCACAGTTCATTTCTATCACCTTCAGTATTTGAATACTATAGAATCCCTCAAGTAACAAATACAAAAGAATAGACATATTTTTAGTATCTGACAAATAATACCTACCAGATGCTATCTGGCAAATAATATCATACACAGAGCATTCCTTTACATTATTCTTATATTTGTTAATATTTTAAAAATGAAAAATAAACTACAAGCTTTCTAAAACACTTTAACACAATTTTTGCATTCATTATTAAAATATGATTTAAATTTAAAACAATTATATGCATGAATTCTTTTAGTTAAAAAAAAAGAAAGAATGCAGAAAAGAATGATTAGCATTCAATAAAGTATTTGAGTTTTATTGGAATTTTTTTTTTTCAAAATTTATATTTTATTGGATTTTAGAAAAATAAAAAACTATAAAGATTTATTTTTAATTAAATTGTAGATTTTTTTTTTAAAAATTCAACTTACAATAGAAGCCAAAACTACATATAAAACAAATAATAATAAAAACATGCTCAACTTAAATTTATTCAAAATAACAAATATCTATTATTATCTACATTTTAGTAGTGAATTTTCTAAGGCTGTGATAATTGCTTTAATAATATTATAATATTATGGAATTAATATATATAACATTATGAAATTAGGATGCTTTTAATATTTATAGGATTTTTCTTTCTTTTTATTTTAAAGAATTTGTATTTGGAAACTTTGCTATAGAAATTTTTACAACATTAAGAATGGCTTATTTTATTTTTTATATATCCACTTAAAAAATAATGGAACAATATATATATAATAATTTAGAAATAAATAAAATATTTGTTTTTAAAACTAAATAAATTAAAACAAACCAAATATTTAATAATTATATATATAATAATATGCTGAAGTGGATTTTTTTGTTAATGATTCACATTGCTTTTAATCTTTTATTGCACAGATATTAAATAAGGCAAATGATGATAAATAACGTTTTTATAAACATATATATAAAACACCACTGATTTTTAAAGAGAAGGGGGCTAAAGAGTGAGACTTTTTATTCTTTACTTCTTTCCCTTATGACTGAAAGTGTATTTGGTTAACAATACACTCTTCTTCAATTCCTTTTTTTAATTTAAGAGTAACATTGAGCTAAGATATAAGATTTTCTAAAATAAATTATTTATCTATTACTGGAAATAAAATGTCTTCAAATTTATATAAGATGCATTAATCTTAATTTCCACTCACACAAAAAGAAAAATATAAATTTCTTCAAAACAATAACAAATCTAAAAGATATGTGTAATTTGGGATCCTCTAAGACTCATGTATTTATGTAAACATATTATAGCTTAATAAAATTTAAATTATACCAGCAAATAAATGCATAATAAATGCATATTTAGCAAACTCTTCCAACTTTGACGTTATATTAAAATAACTAACTATAACTTACAACACCGTTTGTCAAATGGTTGTAGAGCATTCTGATAGCATCCCAGTGTAATGTGCAAATCCCCATTAATTACAAATATGCACCAACACATTTAATATACACCCATACTATTTATTTAGTGTAAATATAAATAGTGACTAGAACAGAAACTACAACTAGTAATGTTTTAATCAAAATTGAAAAAAAATAAAAACTTAATTTGAAAATGTTATTACACACGCGTGCGCACACATACATATGCATCATCTGTGTATTAAATGACTTTAAATTTTCAAATAAGACATTTTACTTTTATGATTAGTGAAATACAATAAAATAATATTAGAAGAAACTTACATCTTACAGAAAGGGTAATTGCATCATGAACACTTTCTTTGGTTTCTGTGTTTGTGGCTTGGCAAGTATATACAGCTAGATCTTCATTTGGGGTCAAGTCAATCTAAAATTAGAAACATATATATTTATATTTGTTGCACATGAGTTCTCATACACATTTACATGAATGTAAACATACATGTGTAAATAGAATCATATGTAAATAAAGTATTATTTGGGTTAAAAATTTGACGACAGTGGCGGATGTTATTTTGTCGAAACATTCGGAAGTAATTCAAAATAATACATGGTTTAACCCAAAGGATACTTTATTTACATCGTATAACCATGAAAGCATTAAATATTATAGAATCATATAATACTCACAAACATACTTAAACATTTATAAAAATATTTTTTAATAAATAGATATTTAGCTATTCTAATCTAGTGTCAGAATAAGTAAAATAGAAAATCTGGTGAGTCCTAACATCTTCTTCACTATTCCTTTATGAAGTGTTGTTAGAAAGACCTTTAATTGCAATTAGTTATTTATAAAAATGTTAACTTTTTTTAAAATCTGTAACATATTTTTCATGTACTCATATTATCATCTTCTAGTTCAAGGTCAACATATCCACCACATACATTGCACAAAATTTACACACATAAGTAATCTAATTAATAGAGAAGTTTATGATCCTAGTCCTCACATTACACAGCATGGGACAGGAATTTTTTTATTCCAACATCTGAGGTGATAGGAAAGTTTATGTGTGTATGGGGGGGGGGGTTAAGAGAGAGAAGATAAATTATGGAGAAAAGTTAAGAAAAAGAATTAGTCATAGCTTAAATGAATTGTGAGGATTATTTAAAAAAAAAAACATCGAAGAAAGAAATGAAGAAAAAAATGATATTAAAAAAAGTACATACACTGATACAAAATAAAAACAGAATAAAAAAAAGGGCTGAAAAAGCACAGTGCCTGCATTTAACATGATAAAAAATAATAAATAAAATCATGGACAAAATTTATTTAAAACAATGTTCCATAAAATGCTATTAAGTACAATAAAAAAACCATCTTTATTTCTGACATAGTATAACTCTAACAGTTATTACACATTGAAAAAAAAATTGCATTCAAGCAATAAGCCATCATCATTTTAGTTATTATAATAAATAATTCCTACCTCTAAGATATTTTTTGTGTGTTTTCCTCCCCAAGCTCCATCAGATATTTCATTGTTTCTTCCTACAAATCCTTGTCCATCCCTTAACCAAGAAATACTTGATGCAGGATTACTGGATGATGTTGCACAAACTAATGATACTTTCTGACCAGCTCGGAGTTGATTAGAATTAAGAGTGATTGTTACATTTGTTGGAGGAACTGCAAAATGAAATATAATGTTTATAGACCAAAGTATTATGTTTTTAGGTAATAACAAAAATAAAGAAACAAAAACAAAAAAATCAAACAAAATCTATGTATAGCTAAATTACTAATAATATATTAATCTATTTTTTATTATTATCTTATTTTAAAATAATAAATTTAATTGGAAACAAAACTGTGAAATAGTTTTAATAAGATTTTTTTACTTACAATATACCATAAGTTTGACATTAGCGACCAAAGCTTGGGCTGTAGCGCTGTTAGAGGCTTTACAAGTGTACTGTGCTCCATTATCACTTTCGTTAACCAATATGACAGCCTCACTTGACACCATATTGTTACTAATTGTTGACTTTGCTTCAATCTAAAATTAAATAAATATACATATGTCAGTGGGAAATCTTAAAAAAATATGCCATGAGGCTATTTACATATGCATATATATATAATTTTTGATGGAATTATTTATTTATTTATTAAAAATTAATAGATAATAAAATATTATGTGTATTTCACTTTAAGAAATCATTTAAATTGGTAGATTTGTAAAACATAAAACAGATTTATCTTTTAGCAAAATAAATAAATAAATAAATTTTTTTTTTCTTTTCTCATGTGTCATAGCATCAGCCAGGAAGCGAACCCGCTAAACCAGGACCCCTTAACCACCAATGCTTGACAGTGAATTAAATTTTGATTTAAAAAGATGCTTAGAAAGTGTATTTTTCTAATTAATAAAAAAATAATTTACATATCCCCCTCCCACCTTCTTTCATAAATATTTGTGTTAATTTGGCTACTAAATTACATATTATATATACATTAAATCAGATTTAATGCATTTCAACATAATTTTAATGGACATGAATAGTATAACGTTTTAATGATCAAATTAAATGTATTATAAAATTTTTAATTAAAACAATTGCAAAAATCTTCTTATAAGTATAAAAATGTATAGATAGGTATAAAATATGTATTGGACTACATATGTATGAAAAGATTATGATATATGTAATTGATAAATTAATAAAACACTTACTCGTTTTTCACCTTTCCACCAGGTCAAAGTAGGAAGGGGGTTTCCATTCTGAGTAACACAATTCAGGTGCATAAGCTCTCTAACTCGAAGAGCTTTGCTTTCAGGTGTACGGAAGATTGTTGGAGGATCTGGAGGATCTAATCAAAAAGATATGCGGGCGGAAAAAAATATAGGGAAGCGAAACCAAAAATAATAGTGCATAAAATAAAATAAATAAATAAAATAAGCAGCAGAGGAAGAAAGGGGTTAAAAAAAGCAAAGAAAGAAAAAAAAAGAAGCTGGCATTAGTAAGTTATTAGGCAAATTATAAATATTTGTATTTTAATATATTAGTTAGTAGTTTCTTAACTAAGTGATTGTACAAGTAGCTAAACTTGAGAATTTATTAGGTAATGCCTTATTTTATAATTATGTATTTTAAGTTTATTACATACAAATGCAACACATAAAAATACACTAGTAAATCTGACAGTATACGCATATGTATTAATTCTATACTGTGATAAACAGTTTAAAACAATATTTTGTCTAATGCTTACAACTGTGGCAATGAAAATAATTTAAAGAGATATAAGATTGTGTGCATGACTATTGTAAGGTGACTAAATAAAATCAAAGTAACACACTCATAGATCTCAAAATGGTTGATAGATATATTTGATTTTTATTACAAATTGAAGTTATATCTAGAATTAAAGAAAATTTAATAATTTCTAACTTAATATAATATGATTTAAGATCATTTGTGCATTATTGAAAGATTGAGGTCTGAAATAAATGTTGGTTAAGTTTACATATATATAAACCATTATATGCTTCAAAGTAATTTTAAAAATGATATAATTTTAAAATAGACCAGTAATACATTTTGGCTGAAGGATTATCATTTATATAAAACATTTTTCCTTTTGTTTAATTACTATTGAAGATAATTATTTGAAGTGGATTGAAATATAAGTAGTTTTTTAAAATTGTTTTGTTCATAGGTCATTTCCCCAGAAATGCTGTTAGTGACATTTAATGAAATTTTTTTGAATTATAATTTTAAAAAAATCATCTATGTTTTTTTATCACTTGTTATTTTCATAACTAATTACACATACAATAAGAATTGTTTTATCTTACAATCATTCGCAAACATTTTTTGTATAAATGTATCCAGTTTCAAATGTCTAATCATTTTAATCTTTTAAAAAAATAATGCACAGACCAATAGAAAGATAAGATTCAACTGAAAATGATATAATTAAAAAATGGATGAATTATTTAGGTATGTATAAATTTAATACAGGAAATTTGAACACAGACTTTCGAACTCCCTTCACTATCTGTTCTAATCTCATACAATAAACACACATAACCACACACGTAAAAAAGACAAATGATCTCCAAAAATGTATGGATTATAAAATGATTCAAAATTGGTTAAATTATGATAGTGAAAAGTTTACAAAACACAAGATTAAAAATAACATCAAAAAATGAAACTGGACATCTTTTTAAGCTGCTAACTTCAATAACCAGTCAATATTGGCCAGTAGCTGGCTATCTAGTTATTTTTATTTGAAGGCCAAACAAGACTGAAAAAGTATTCATTCTCACCATGAACTAAAATTTAGTAAGTCTGGTGAGTAATGTCTTTTTCTTTCTTGTTTCTCAGTCAGGCACTGTTAGACAAGGTTTTACTATACAATGGGCTGTTTAAAAGCTGTTTAACACTTTTATGGGGTATCTTATCCTGCCATCTTGCAGCACATGCATTAAAATCAATTCCGCAAAACAGACACAAACAGCTTTCTTCTACCATACTTCAATTTGCTGTATTTACTTTGCTTACTTTTTAAATTTGTTAACTGAAAAAATTAATTGTTATTTGACAAAATAATAATTTTTTTTATTACTCCATTTGTTCAAAACTTTAAAATTGAACTTTTTATTTATTTATTTTAAAAAAAATCTTTTTACACTGTTTTTGACAGTTTTAACAAAAATATTTTAAACTTATAATAAAAAAGAACGTTTTAAAAAATTGAATACACTTATAAAAATAAAAAGAAAGCTGTCAAACAACATGTAAAAAAAAAAAAGGTTGGTGTTGAAGATATCAATTTTCAAAATAATATTGTAATTGACAAGGCAGACTCTTGGAATAAATGAAACAGAAAAAAAATGATGATAATAAATTCTTTTGAAAAAAGAAAATTAATATACAAAAAATGTATTATTTCATGTAAAAAAAAAAGCATAAATATGTTTTTATAATACAAACTATTAGCAATAATTTAAAGATTCAGTAGACCCGCTTTCCTCACATTTAATTGATTCCAGTACACAATGAATTAGGCCCCCAAATCCCATAAAAATAAAGTAATAATGTTTAATTGAAATTATAGCCCAACAAAATTGCCGCATAATTTTAGATATAGACATTTATACAGTATTTTTCACATTTTTCTCAAATATTTGTTTAAGATATAAGCTGGTTTAGCACGAAATACGTATATTGGTGATTATTTATCTTTTCTACATGTGTGTGGTCATGTATATCAGTTGTATGAGATAGTGTGGATAGTTGAAGGGTGCTTGAAAATCTGAGTTCAAATCCCCTATACTTAAGATATAATATCTAAATTTATAATAAATAGACCCTGTATATTGTTAGCTGAAAATCCAAATATAAAATGTCAATCATATTTCCAAATGCTATAATTTTCCCAGCAATGACACATTGTGAATAAATATAACAGTATGATCAAAAGGTAATCTCTTGATTGTAAAATACAATGTTGTTAAGTATATTGAAATACAGACCTATTCAAACAAGAAGTATAAATTTAAATTAGCAATAATCTTAATCAACATGTTTAATTTATTATACAAAATAAGACTAGTCATTTTATATATAAAAAATTGACCAGTCATATCACAAGCTGAATAGGTCTGAATTTCAATACACTTTACAATATTGCAGCATGTGATCAAGAGGTTACCTTTGATCATGCTATTTGAAATTAAGACTATATTTATTCATAACTCATCATCGCTGGAAAAACATAGCATTTGGTAGGCTAAGTGACATTTTATATTTATAATAATATAAAAATAATTCAAATTTTAATTGTTAGGGAGGTCATGTGATATTTATACTGGATGTGGCAAGTTGAGCTTCATCTAGGAACATTTCAACTCTTAATACTTTCTCTCTATTATTGCATTAAACTGCTTAGGGCATACATAACATATCTATATATCAGTGTCTTAATAAAAATCTTTAAAATAAAATGACATTTAAGTTTAGAAGATACAGATTTAAAGTCATTTACAATGTTATTTTATTTACTTTCAGTAGATTAAAAAAAGAAAATTGAACAGAATGGAAACAGGAAAAGTTTATTTATTCTTGTATAAATTGGTTGGCTTAATATTAAAAGTTTTGACATTGTTAAAATGATTTGTTTAATTAATTTAAAGTAACTATATATGTAATGTAAAATTGTATTATATTACAACATAGGTCAATAAACTTTTAAAATCACTTCATACATTTTCTTTTGTGGAATGGACATTGGTGATGCTATGAATTCTTAACACATGACCTCAAAGGAAAAAATTCACAATGAATGGATGAGACAATGCTATGTATGGTTTCTTACAAATAAAGGACTCTAAAGTGAAAGGCTTTTGGATTGATTCTTAGTTGGGAAAATTGCAAAAAAAATTAATTTGGCCATTTGAATAGAATTGTTGAACTCAATAATGAGTAATAGAACATTATAGGATTTCTTAAGTAATTGACCAATAAGCAGTGCTCCAAAAAATGTAAATACTATATATGCATGTATCTGGATTCATATTACAGAAATAGTAATAAAGTGATATTGCATTACCACATTTCTTTAAAACTGATTTAGAGTTGTGAATATTGATCCAGAAGTCTCCATTACTAGGTTATTTAAATATATAATTAAAATAAATAAAAATTTTCAACAATTTATAAATATATAAGGGATTCGAACGTCAGACTTTGACGACCCTCAACTCTCCATGCCATCTCATATTACTGACCCACCTGATCACACACATGTTGAAAAGATAAATAATTTATAAAATATTGCCAAAGCAATATATTTTTATTGTAATATATTTTTTAAAAAAATGTAAAAAAGAATAAAAAAAAATTAAAAAGAGTAGAACAAGGAAAGAATTCTTGGATGTGGTAACAGTCTATCAAATAATCAAAAACCATGGCTTTGGGAAAAATATCATTGAAAAAACTTATACTGCTCACTAATTCTCAAAGTGAAGAAAAAAAAACTAAAATAAAAAATAGCACAGACAAATATGTCCCCCCCCCACCCCTATATAATTTAAACAATGTTTTTCCGTTTATTTTTCAATCCATTTATGAATAGTCTTCCATTATCTTTCCTCCCTCCTTTTAATCATTCTATTTAATATCACATTTATCTCCAAAGCAATTAACCATATAATTATTTTCATTTATTCACTCTTTTCTATCTTCTATGTTAAGCAACACTCTAACAAAATCTTCAACAATTTCTTTTTCATTTAATAACAATAATAACAACAATGAAATTATTAAAGTTTTGTTTATCATTCATTTTAATTTTTATACCAATTTAAATTTAAAAGACTCAAATCTTTAGTTATTAACACAATTGTCATTTAGAAACATCAAAATTATTTTTTAAATATAAAATTATTAAATTTCTTAATCTGTAATATATTCTTTAATTTTAAGGATTATATAAATACAATTTTAATGTATGTATTGCATTTTCATTTCCTTTTACTCATGCGCACTCTTAAACAAACATTTTTAAATTGTGATCTAATAAACTCATTTTATTCCCAGACACAACAAAAGATATCAGAATTTTTTTTTTTTTTTGATATCTTTTCACATAAAAATAAAAGTAAGATTTTTGCACAGAAACAAATTCTCAAATTTTTACTATATTGTCACATGTGAGTATTAATAGAATTGTGTCAGCAAAGTTAGCAAGAAGGAGAGAAATTGCTGAGATTTAAAATTTTTTAAAATACCTTAAAATAATACCAGTTAGTAGAGGGGCCTAATATAACAGTAGCTGACAGTTAAAAAATTAAAAAAAATGATTAATCATTGAATTAGTAAAAAAAAAACCTAATACGCAAAATGTTAAACATAACGATCATAAGCATAATAAAACATTTTTAATAAAATAAAATAAATAATAAAATCTTTATAAAATTTTACTACTAAAATAAGTTTTACATTTTTTTAATATATAAAACAATAATCAAATGGTTTTATTATTTAGTATTCATAAATAGTTTGAGCATTTTAATCCAGAATTTATCACTTTAGAAAGATTATTTGATATACTTAAACGAATAGTATGAACAAAGCAAAAACATTTGATCATCAACTTCTTATCATGATGTATTCTAAAATTTAATTTTAGAGCTAAATCCTAACTTTAATGAATCCTTATGATTTTTTAAAAAAGCCATATTTAATCAGATTTTGATAGTTTGCAAAATTAAGCTCTTTCTACAATATGTAAAACTTTGATAATAATTTATTTCACTATTATTAAACTCATTTAAAGCTTCAACCAAATCCAAAAAAAGGTTATTCCCTGCTTAACTTAGCAATCTTTAAGAATAGTTTAAATTTACCCAATAGGAAGATGGAGATCATGTTTTCAATGTAGGTCGACCTTCTTAAACATAAAATGCTAGAAATTTTCACGTTAGTTAAAAAAAAAAACAGTTTATAGTTTATGTTTGATGAGAATTAAAATCTTTTTTATGTAAAACATTATTTGATATTAAATGACTTCCACATTTGTCAAAAAAATAAATCCATATATATTTTGTGTTGTATTGATTTTGACAAAAATAATGAATGATCAACAATATATATATACATACATACACAGAAGGTCTAGTTATACGAGTTATTTCCGAAGGAAAAAAAAAATCTTTTTAAAGGTTAAATAATTCATATATAATTAGAAGTAGCATTTAATCATAATGTTATTTTGTAGTATTCAACATGTGATAAAGTATGTTTTAGATAGAGTCTATATTATGGTATCTAAAACATATAAGGAATTTTAATAAACTACTTATTTTATTCCTTTAATAATTCTTTTAAAGTAAAAAAAATGGCATTGTTTAAGAATGAATGAGACTCAATGCTACATATATTTGCATTGTTTGATGTAGATTTTAAAGAAATAAAAAACTATTAAAGTTAATCAGATAATTTGGTGAAGTTCTTCAATGTTTTCTTTCCATTATTTGTTTTCTGATGAATGAAAAGTTTTTTATTCACATGATGGGATGACAATACTATCTTACTAAAAGTGACATTCTTCAGTCAAAAGTAAATTGATAATTGAAATTACAATGTTATTTTATAATACACAAAATTGTGTATATATTTTTGATATAACCTGTAAATATGTATAATATATCTGTGGATATATTTATGATATCTAGAACATATAAGAAAATTTATACTCTGATATCATGTTTGATTCAGTTGTTTTTCAGGCAACTCTAGAAATTGTAAATATTTTATGTCTTTAATAATTATTTGAATATATACATCTAATTTCTACTATCGCCTTACTTATATCTACATGGTTTTAAATAAAATTTAGGATCATATAATAGTTTTCAACAAATCAAAATTAAACAGAATAGTATTAAAAATACACAGTATGTATAGACACTGTCATTGCTAATTAATATTAAGTGAATTTTAACAAAATGAAATATATAAAGAGTATAGAAAATTAAAAATATGATTATTTTATTTACACAATATAAAATGAAACTTGTCAACAGTCTTTCAAATTTTAAGATTATTAAAAGAAAAATTACTTATACAAATGCCTATTAGAATATATATATATGAAGATAATCATTAAGTTCTTTTCCTGAAAGTATTAAAATATTATGATCAACTAATAATATTAGATTATAGTTAATGATAGGTTGCTATCACTTGCCATAGTGTTAAAATAGCATTTTTTAAAACTAAAACTAAAATTATAATATCAATAATTATGCGCTTTTAATGCTCGTTACACAAAATTATAATAGTAAAATCAATAAGTAGTACATTTATACATAATGCAATTTTAGAAGCTACATTAATTAGAATTGTTGTTCAACTTACACAGAACACTCAGTGTAACTGTTTCAATAATAGTTTGTCCAAGAGCTTCATTAGTTGCGTAGCAAGACACCATCATTGTCATCATTGTATGATTAAGTCGGAGAGTTGTATTAGCTGAAGTGATAAATCCTCCATCAGGCGCCGGGGTTACGAAGTTTGGGGAGTCTCGCACTGGCTGTCCGTTGACAACCCATGTGACCTTGGCGGGAGGATTGCTTTTGTCAGTAATACAGTTCATCACTATTGTCTCTCCGGCTTTTGCATTCTGATGACCACTAATAATGACTTTAGATGGAGCAACTATAATTAAAAAACACATTGGAATTAAAAATGTGAAGACTATATACATTTTTTGTGTTAAATTTTTTAGTAAAAAGTAACTTTAAAAATAATTCTAATAAATAATTAGACATTATAATAAATAAGTTTAAACTTACATCTCACATTTAATCTGACAAAGGTGGACATTGGTTCAGGAGTTACAACTGAAGATGCTTCACATCGATACACTGCATTATTATCAGTTGAATCTACACGAAACTGGTACTTATTAACAGCTTCATTGTTGCTCGTTATATAAGAATAGTCTATTTCTCTATTATTCTTATACCAAACCAATTGGGCTAATGGATTTCCTCCTCGGGATACACACATGAGGGTGAGGGTGTCTCCCATACGGACGACTTCGCCCTCTTGATATCCACGAATTTCAGGAGGACCTGGGGGAACTAAAATAAAATTAAAATTTGATTAGTAAAATTCTTAATTTATAAATATGAAAATGCATGTTCATATATACCTATATTACAAGGCCAGTCTTATGTACAAAGCCAAATAGTATAAAATATTCAGATCAGAAAAATAGTTATTAAAAAAGCAGATTGCAAACATTAACTAACTTTTTTTACCATATTATTAATTTTATGTATATAAGTTATTAAACATATACTAATTTAATTTTGCTTTTTTTGTTTTTAATATAGATTGCATTATCTGAATTTTCTGCAAATCTAAAGCAAATGATCAATATTTAAAAATGTTACTTTTGTGGTAGAGATAAATTTAATAACCATTTCAAAATAATTTCTATTTTCAAATTAAAATACATAAGACATATATGTAAATCCTCACAAGAAATGATTCACCGATAATATATATATGCCAATTATATAATCTGACTAAGCAAAATTATACAAGAACAAAACAGAGAAAAAACTAGATAAGATATGGAAAAAAAAAACCTATCAACAATTAAGAAGATTAGAAAAAGTAAGATATGGAAAATTTTATATGAAAAAAATATTCAAAAAGTAAAATAAAAAATTTCAGAATAGAAATTTCTTTAAATATAGATGCTGATTCTATAAAAATACACTTTAAAAATAAAGTCAAAATTAAAACTTAAAAATTAAGACAGAAAGAAAGAACAAAGTCAACAATGTACATGATAGAGATATTAAAAAGACATAATTATAATTACTTTAACATCAGTAAGAATATACTTACACTGAACACTTAAACTAACTTGAACTTGTAAGGGCACTGTAGAAGCTGGGTTTGAGGCTTCACACACATATGCAGCATTATTGTCTTCAGGCTTTGGTTGGAGAGTAATCTTACTGACACTGTTAACTAGTTTATTCCCAAGGTTTTCGACACTGAATTCAATGTTACTAGTATCTGCAAAATAAAAAACATAACATTGTATTTTTTCCTCCCTCTAAAAGAATATTTCATTAAATTATATGACAATAATAATGTTATTGGCCAGGCATTACCTTATGATAGAAAAGCTAATGTACATATCTAATATATATATATATATGCATGTGTGTGCTAGTGTGTATAACTATTAAAATTTTTTATAGCTAAATAATACTTAAAATCAGTTAATATATAAATAAATAAATCAAGTATAATATTGTAAAGCAAAATGAGCAAATGTCTCCTATTTACAAAGGTTAATATTCACTTCAAATTAACTTTTTCCAGATTTACTACAATATTATATAATAATTAACTAAAGAACATATATTTTGCTTTGCTTACAAAGCTACATATTTATTACTTATGAGTAATTATAGTTACATTTTAATCGATATTTACAGCATCTGAATTAGTAATTGGTATGTCAGAGACTTGGAACTACCAATAAAAGACATTTAGGAAATGGTACAGTGGCTCTCCATTTTCATAATTGGAAGATTCAGTTAATTGTTATTCTTTATAAATTAAAAAAATTTTTTTTTTTCAGTTGTTGCTATAAGAAACAGTTTCAGAGCTCTATGTTTACATATTTAAATCCAATGAAAGCTAATATTTTCATAAAACAAAGAAATCATTCCAGAATTATTGCTCATAAAATTATCTACTATACTTTTATTAACTTTATGAATTAAAGATAATCATTTCATTTAGGTTGCCTCCCCACCTCCCACTTCATTCTTTTATTGCAATATATTTTTTAAAATCCTCCCCACTTCCCTAATCACTTTTTAAACAATCTCTGCATTATTAATTTTATTTACTTATCCTTCCTCTATACCTTTTCCTTAAGAGTTTCTAATTGTTTAGTTTTTTCCCCCTTGTTTAACTCTTGTTCAAACCTTCAAAGTGCCAACTTTTATTGATTATTTATGAAATATTATAAATAATTTGGTACTTGTTTTGCACAAGTGAAAACTATAAAGTAATGTTTTGCTGCATATGAAAAAATTATCTTAAAATATATGAGCATTTAATAAACTTTTGATAAAACAGTTTAGATAAAAAATGATTAAGACTGAAACATCTATATTATATTTCCTACAATATAAATACATCCCGTCTCCCCTTCAAAATCATTTACAGTGATTTTATAATCAATTCAAAATCTAAAAATCTTTAGCAGTATATGAGAGGGCATAAAACAAGTATATTTTCATTTCATGACATTAAATTTATTACAGTATTGTAAAATAAAGTTGTTATATTTTACAATAAGGTTTGAATAAAATATTTCATTGCAATTAGATAAAATAGTAGACTGGATTCTATATTGGATTCCAAAATATCAATCACAATATTAACAAAACATAGACAATAAAGTCCTCCTTTTGAAAGAATTTAACCAGGGATCATCCAATTTCAAATATCAGAATAAATTATTAAAGAGTGAATGGAGTAAAAATACTATATCCAGAATTTATAATGTTAGATAATAATTTTGCTTCAAAAGAGTGTTATATGCTTCTGTCTATATCACATCAACCATAATATTAAGTAGCCAATGTATAATAGAATTAGAATTTTTGAATAACAGATTCAGAAAATTTTAAATTACATATACATTTATCTTTTTTTTTGTTGAAATTATATGATATTTAAAAACTATTTTAAGGGCAAAATAAATAAAAAATGTTTTAAATATGTTTTTTTTTTTTTTAAAAAAAAAGTATTAAAATGGGTGATTTCTCAATTAAGTACATTTCTTAGTAAATATCTGTAATAATGTTTAAATTTTTTTTTAAAAAAAGTGTTATTTACATTAAAAAAATTGCATTATAGTAAAATTTCTTATTATAAAAACAGCATAATTGCAAAAGCTGGATCTTTTAAAAATGCACTAACGTAGTAAAATAAAAGTATAATTTTAAAACTATTTTATTCATTAATCAGTATTAGTACTTTAAATTAAAATTATTAAGACAATACAAATTGCAAACATATAAATTGATTTTTTTTGGAAAATATTTTTAAATAAAATGAAAAGTGTTTCAAATTTAAACATCTTTATATATATATTATTAATATTCCTAAATTGAACTATTTTATTTTTTAAAATATTAGTGAAGACATTAATGATTTACGGAAAGTAAAGAAAATAGACAGATTTATGTGAAAACAGGGCAGTTTTCATCTAGTCTACTATATATATATATAAACTTTCACAGGGTTGTCTGGTTTAATCCAGGGTTATTGATTGGATTAATCTAACTTAAATGAATCACTTTATAACTCATTATTCAATTCTGATGTTCAACAACTGAATCTGTGCAAACTTAATCCTCACTAGAATGTTTCTTGAACAAAAGATACATTAAAGACTTCATGATGAAATTTTAACACCATAATTCTTGAAACATTTTAGTACATTTATTTTTATTTTTAGATGTTGCTAAATTATGATAATAAATGATCCCCTACGGTTAACATTATAGGATGAGAAATATTTCCAGTAGAAAATATGTCTATAAAATAAAAATAAAAATAAAAACAACAAATTACTATTTATAAACAATAATGTTAATATAAACTTTTACAAAGTTGTACAGACATAACTTGTAAATAGAATTAATCTACCAGTTTCAATATTTTTAAATTAAACAGATTAAATGGCATTTAATATAAATCATATATATATTTTACAAAGCTTTCATAAATGGTTACTAGGATATTAATTCCTTTCCTTTTTTTTTAAAAACTAGTATTAGAAAATCCCTTTCTTTCTTTCTTTTTTGTCCTTTTACAAAAATAAATAAATAAATTAAAAAAAAAAAAGAAATATATTTTTCTAAATCCTTTGGGGTGAATCGGAAAAAAAAAGATTGTATAGTAGTGACATCTATGAACAACTAAAGAAATCTCAATCTCAAGAAATATGTCACTAATTGTTTTTTTTCAAGTGTCATAGCATCGGCCGGGACGCGAACCCGCAACCCGGGCAACTGCTTGTAAGGCAGTCGCGCTGACCTCTCGACCACTAATGCAAGACTGTCACTAATGGTTGTAATATGATATAAGTCGTTAATTTGAATTTCCACAAGTCCTCTACTTAGTCATGATGATTATTGAAGTTTATTTAATTTTTCTACTTAATTGTTTATTATTTAGGATAAGTATTCTATTTTTTCAAATACTTCATTTGGGCATAAATATAGTTTATAATGAGGCATATAAACAGAAATGCACGAGTAAGAGAACAAATAGATATCACTAACACGACCAAAAGAATTAAAAGATTGAAACTGTACTGGAATGAATACATTATTAGATGAGATGGCAATAGACAAAATCTTAAACAGTATTCAAAAAGATTGTAAAAGATCTAAAGACTAAACCAAATGTGAAATGGCTTATGAAGTAAATAACTTTGCTGGAATAATGCAGAGAAGAGAAACTACATATTGTAGATAAATTTTGTTAGACCATTCTGCAAAAAGTTGATAATGGTTGAGAATGATAAAGTACATAATTTTCTTTTAAAATTAATTCTAGAAATTAAGGAGATTTGAACACAGACTTTCAAACATCCTTCAGATACTCACTCTATCACATATAACTAACTGATACATATGACCACATACATGTGAAAAAGCTAAACGATCTCCAATATACATATTTTGTGATGAAACAGCATTCATCAGTTGGTCCAGATCAATCGCAAAATACATATATTGGAGATCATTTATCTTTTTTTCACATGAATGTAATCATGCATATCGGTTATATAAGATAGAAAGAATATCTGAAGGGAGCTTGAAAGTCTGTGTTCAAATCCTCTTTAATTACATCTAGCTTAAGTATATACAATACACTTGTATTTCATTACAAAGAAATCAAGACGTGTTACATGACCTAATTTAACAAGCTTGTATTACAAATATTATATATATAGAGCTCGCAAATAAGTTCTTAACAAGGTTTGCAGACTATCCCCAATCCCAGACCAGTTTTGTAGAATATCCCCAACCCTAGACTGGTCTGGGGTTGGAGATATTCTGCAAAATTTGTTGAGCTTATTTGCAAGCTCTATATATAATACTTGTATTTAAAATATTAATTCAAAAGTACATTAACATACATTTTGTACACATATCTTATTAAAAGCTTTAGGATCTCATCATCATTATCATCATCATCAAACATTATCAATCCACTGCAGAATGAAGGTCTCTCCAAGTTCAATCCATATTCTCTGATCTTTAGCTTCTCTTATCCATACCACCCCTGCACACTTTCTTACTTCATCCATTCATCTCACATGAGGTCTCTTTCTGGGTCTTTTATAATCTCTTGGAATCCAGTTTAAGATTTCAATACATTAACATATATATATAAAGTCAATGTATTTTTAAGATCAGTGATTCTATACTTATAAGTTTAGTCTGATATACATAGCACACATATTTGTTTGTTTATATTATCATTATTGCTAACACTTTTAAATAAGTAGTTTAAAAAGTTTTGACATAAATTTATGTATATTAAATATTACCATCAATAAATATCATCATTAATGAATACTGATGACTCTGAAATCAAAAACATCATATGCTTCCTATTCCACCACCTTACTTACATGATGATTTTTCTATTGATAACTCAAGCTTATAAAAAATGACAGCATTGGAGTGGTAGAAACAGAATTATTTCCGATTATATTATATCAATACATTTGTTATTTTTGGTAACTTTTTGTTTAAATTCAAAATAAATAACTTGAAATAACAACGAATTAAATTCTTCTTATAAGGCACACATATATAGTAGAAATCTTCTCATGTACTGTCTCAAAGCCTATGGATTGATTTGAAAAAAAAAAAAAATGTTTAAAACTAGAAATGAATGAAAAACACAGTTTTAATTTTCTAATTTATACTTCAACAACTAGTGACCTATTACAAAATGTCATAAGAAAATGGATGCTGTTATTTTCAAACTTCAAGCTGAAATGCTTGAAGTTTAGTTTTAATACCACTTAATCATTGTATATTTTGCATTTAATCATCATCATTACCAATTTTTATTACAAGAAACATGGAGAGAGATACAATACTAGTTTTATTTTTGTTGATGACTTCATTTTAAAATTAAATGAGCATCATAGTTATATACAAACTGTATACACATGCAAAAACACTTATACTATATGTTTTAAAAATATGCTCTATATAATATTTTAATTTTTGTTAATTACTTTTATTATTTTATTGTATATAATTTTTAATTGTATAATAGATATGTTTATATTCTATATACATATTAAAATTGTCTGTGCTGAATATATTTATATATATGTTAAAAGATTTTATGTAAAATTTGCTATCATTTGGAGATTTTGGCTATGTGTAGAAGCCTAAAAAGAAAATAATGCAGATACAGAGGTCCAACTGTATGTAATAAGGTTAAGATTTTTAAAAATCTTTTTATAAAAATGAAAGATGTAATGATATCTAAATTAAGAGTAGCAAATTGCTGCATGGTGGAAAGTTTTGGAGTTTTTTTTTTTTTTTTATCTTCTAACTAATATTAATTAAATAAACATTTACTCACTAATAATTGAATTGTTAGTTAAATTGGCTAAAAGCAAAGTACCTGGAAAAAAAATGCACAAGTTTACTTAAAAATTCTTAGTTACTTAAAAAAACATACAAGGTTTTCCTCCAATTTGAATCTAAGTTGCACTCCTTCTAAGCACATATGTATTAACTGAAACACAGGCTTACTATATATCTATGCCTATATATGTAATATATAGGGTATATGAGCACAGACTTTCACACCACCCACTCTATCTCATAACAGTGATACACTTAAACACATATATGTCAAAAGGATAAATAATCACCAATATATGTATTTCATGCTAAACCAGCAATCATCAGTTGGTCCAGACTAACATTTCTACACATATATGCTATAAGTGCTCAGATATATATTAAAATAGCCAATCTTCATACTTTAATGGACAGACTTCAATTTCCTCCACACTCCAACTCTTTAACTGAATATCCAATTGAAAGTCTGTGCTCATATACCCTACATATTACATATATAGACACAGGTATATAATAAGCCTGTGTTTCAGTTATTACTTAGTAGAGATGCCTGCCTATCCCTTGTATATGTATTAAATGGATTATGTCCTTTATATGAGGGGTCAGATTGACCTTAGGTCAACATGGGTATGACAAGAATCTCAGCCTCAGGGTGACCTTTGAGCATTCCATCATCAGATTTTCAATTAGATGGATGGTTGAAGAGTTGGGGGTATGAAGTCGATTGAAGCCTGTCCATTAAAGTATGAAGTTTGGCTATTTTAATATATATCTGAACACTCAGTGCATATATGTGTGGAGATGATAATCTGGACCAACTGATGACTGCTGGTTTAGCATGAAATACGAATATTGGTGATTATTTATCTTTTCGACATATATGTGTTAAAGTGTATCAGTGTTATGAGATAGAGTGGAGAGTGGTGTGAAAGTCTGTGCTCATATACCCTAGATATCACACATGTATTATGGATATAACAGAAGTCAAATCACAGAAATAAACTACAATGAATTTTATTAACTAATTGAATAAGTAGTTTTTAAAACCATAAGATTTATTTTTTAATAACATTATGTTACACTTTAAAATTTTTAATCACAGACATTGTCTACTTATTTGTATTTTTATATTGGACTATTTCCATCATCTAATATGTGTAAACCTTCAGAAAAACATTGTCTACTTATGTGCATAAAAAAGTATAATGTATAATTTAATATAATTCTTATCTCATGCATTATGAATATCCCTTGTGATATATTATATTTTTTTCTTTAGTTTTGTTTTAAAAAGTAGTTTCATATTTGAGTCTCACGATTAATGATTAACATGCATCTAAAAGAGAATTTGTCGTACGTAAAATTGTGCCATAGGCAAGGAGACTTAAAATGCTTCATTTTCATAATAATGTATTTAATTTCTTGGCAAACTATCATGATGATGATTGAATATCATCACTTGGTTACAGTGTCATATTGCAGAAAATGTTTTAGATATTTTAAAATTATACTAACATTATTTGTAAAAACATACGCAGTTGAATAATTACTAGGCACTGTCCAAAAACTCTGTGTGGTTTAGCATAGTGGTAAGTTCAGGAACTATTTCCAGTGGGATAAAAATAAAATTGGGTTAAATCGATGATACTGAGGTGATCAAACTGCCACTTGAATATTCCTATATCAGAGCCTCCTTCAATGCTTGATCATATAATTACTATACTGTCCAAAATAAAAATTAAAAAATTGATAAAGTTAAAAAAGATCTTATTAAGAATTGTAAGTAATTAAATCATTATTAGAATAGCAATTAATTATTGGTGCCAAAAATAGCATATAATATTATTATAGCAATATATATATATATATAGTAACGATTAATTAAGAAATTCAAACTCCATAGTCTCCCGTGATGTTGGTATAATTAATGAGCACTTGTGTAATAATCTACCTGAATGCAACAAAAAATTATTCCTTCAAATACGATTTTAATGGACTTATCTATAACATTGTTTTGGAATACAAATCACTTTGACAAAATTGACTTAAAAATAAATGATCAGCGGCAATAGATTAGCGTTAGTTGAATATTAGCTATATTTTATTTATTATAAAGACCTTTAATAATAACCCCATCACCATAACTATTAGAAAACTCCAGTTGATTTTTAGAATATATATATATTTAAAGTTTATTATATTTTTTAACATTCCCACAATTAATCAATAATAAAGTTAGTAATATGCAGTATAATAATGTCTTATTTTATTTTATTCTCTAATTAAAACTAGAGTTACAAATTAACTAGAATTCCAGATTACAGCTATTAATTAGATTGTGTCAGAGAGATATTCCAACATGTCACACTGTTTTAATGTCAGTAATTGTACTCATCAAAATGAGACAAATTAAATGGGGATGAGGAGTAAGATCAAAACAACTTACACAGCATTCATAAAAAAGTTTCGTATGCACTATTAATGGATTCTTTAATTTAACTCTTTTCTTACTGGATTTAAAATAATTCAAACTTAAAGATATATATGGTCGCAGAGATATGTCAAATATAGCTGTAAAACGTATTGTAAATTTTATTCCGCAGTTAAATAATTTTTCAAGCTATAATATTTGCAAGCACATACACATTATAATTCCAAATTTACCAAATGAATGAGTAAAACTTATATTAATACTTCTGATTAGAAATTATTTTAAATGGAAATAATCACTTTTTATAAAATTAATTATAGAAAAGATTTAGAATAAAACAATGACCAAATAAAACTTCCATTGATTACTCTGGTTGACAGGGTGGCACTACTGTATGGAGAGTTTTGCCTGTTTAAGAATCTGCATCAGATATTAAAAAAAAAAAAATACATATTAGCAAATTTGGGATCATCGTATATGATAATCAATCTTTTTTAATAATAATAAACTTTTGCTGACTTTATTAAGAATATAGACTTATTTCACAATGAATCCATCCAGTAATTAATATTTGTTTAAAATATATAAAAACATACTGTATACAGCATATATGAAAATATATCTTTCTGATTTGTCCTTGTATGTAGTTGCTTGTTGTTAATGTCATGCTGACATTTCTGTAGAGCTACATTTTTCATCATCTGTAATAGTGGAAATCATTTATATCAGTGTTGCAGAGAATTAAAATCTCTGATACTGAGATGGTAGTAGATATGATCTTTCTAAAATGTCAGTATAAGACTGATATTAACAAATAACTACATATATATGAAAGTATAGGGGATTTGAACTCAGATTTTCAAGCACCCTTCAACTATCCACACTATGTAAGCTCCAGGTTTGTGAAGAGTGCCTGGTTTTCAAATTTTCTATATATATATGAACAAATTTAAAAAATATGTTTACATCTTTTATGAACATTTTCCACTTTAATACACATATCGACACAATTTATCTATTTATTTTAATAAGATATGAAGGAATAAAAAATTATGTTTGGATATAAACATGCCAAGGATGGATCAGTCTAGTAATACTTATTCATTAAGCCTGCAAAGTTTACTGGCTTCAGTTCAAAATATATAGCAAGTGCTTGAGGCAAACATGCAATATTAGCCCAACAAAAATATTCTTTAGAGAATCAAATAATATATATAAATTATTAGCACAACCTGACCATGATTTAATTTCAAATCAAGTTTGGGTAAAATTTGAATTTTTTTTCAGATTCAATCAGATTTATAATTTTTTGTTTTTAAATAACTGGTCTGTAGACAATGCAGCGATTTTTAAGTAAAAAGTAAAATAAGAATGGAAATTGCTCAAATCTTCATACTAACTGGCAAGTGTGATGAATAATGCCTTTTATTTAATTATTTCCTTTTAGAGGATGTTAGGAAGCTTTTACCTTATAGTAAAAGCTATTTCACCTTTACATAAAAAATTTTAAGTTACATTTGTTTAATATATTCTTATCACAGCATAAAGAGAAGTTTTAGCAAAAAAAAAAATCTTACCTTCTATTGGCACTTTATTTCTATACCATCTGAATGTTGATTCAGGTTTGCCACTTTTTGTTATACATGTAAGGGTTATTGTTTGTTGAGGTTTAATTTCAACAACACTATTGGGCGCATAACCAACCATCTCAATTTGTTCAGGTGGAACTAAAAAAATATAAAAAAATTAATCAAACAACTCTTACAATGGTTAAAAATAAAATAATTTCAGATAATCTCTCAATAATTTAGTTTAACTATTGATTTCACACTTATTTTTTAAAATCTAATTCTATACTTGGATTTACAAAGTCAAACTTCAGAATTCATAACCACTTCACCATCTATTTCAGATAAAAATATTAATGATTATTATTAATCATTTATTAGGCTAGAGATTATTATATCATTCTTTGCCCAGATATTGTTATAGTTCTCTTTTCCCTCAGAAGTGGACTTTTCCAGATTCCTTCTTTATCTGATCATATTAAGCATTGTCGGCTGCTGGCAAATAGGCTGATGTACAGTTAAACACATAGACAATGATTAGTACATGCCAACAAAATGATGATTTCTGAATCCGAATGCTTCAGTAAGGTCAGGGGTCTGGCTATAAATGGTCAGCCTTTTGGAGGAAAGGGCAGAGAATATCTGCCTAACCTACAAAGATGGTAAGCATTCTCCAGGAGAAGCCATGCTAACCTAAACAGCAGTAAGCATTCTTACAATAATAGTACGCTATTTGTCCACACAGCTAGGCAAGTCCACATAAAGGCCGGACACTGCTAAGACTACTGCCAACTTGAGGCAAGATGTCTGGTACAGCAAGAAGAGTCATTCTCTCTACCTGTGAGGTAAGCTATCAGGTGTAGTTGGAAGTGGTAGATTATTAAGACTCAGATCCAAGAGTCCATAGTAGAATTATATTATTCAGTTTTTAGATATATATGTAAATATAATAAATATTATATTAATTATAATACTGGTGATAGTATTGTTTTTGGTGCAGTCAGACAAAATAATTTTTTTATTTTTTCCCAATGGCTGGGAAAAAAATAAGAGTGTAAACACACAAGTGTGCACTTATATAGACACTCGTTTAACTTATAATTAATTTTCTTATCATTGTTTAATTTTAATATGTACCATGTTTGGTAAAATATTTTTGAGAAAATAAACATAAACAAGTAGTTAAGGCCCCTGAAAATGAATAACTAAGGCAAAACATGATTGGTGAACTTCCGTTGTACAGTTTCTATAAAATTACAAAAAATGTTATAATGTTCTTAGCATTCTATGTATGATATTATGAAAATTAATCATTTATATAGGAAACTGTATATTTAGAAAACAATTAATTATAAGCAAAAATGGATATATACCATCTGGTATATATCAATCTTTCTCAACCTATGATTATGACTTACAATTGGGTTGTAAAAAATTTAAATTTTAAAATTGTCATGCCCATACATATTCTATCTCTATATTTGTTAACATTTAAAAAAAAATATTGAATTGGAAATTTTACTTCTCTTGATTTTTTTGTTTTATTACAAATATCTAAATTCAAAATTATTATTTTAAAATACACTTAATTGATTGCCAAATAGTATAAAATGAATTAATAAAGGTGAATATTAATCTCTCCACAATAGAAGGAAAAATATTAGCATTAGGTAACATTAATGGACACTAGATGACAATATAATCAAAGGACTAACTGATCTATCACAATAGAAGAATGAGTGAAATATACCCATTAAATGGATACTGGATAAACTTGATATAAATCAAATCATCTATATTGTTCTAACTCAAGTCTTAAATTTTGATTTCTTAGCGAGGAAAGATATCATTATTAGCTACACTATTAATATTAATGTAAGCCTTATTACTTTGAATGTTATTTCTAAAGTATGGAATACCTTGTAGTCTACTATTTGATTATAGTAAAAAATATAGAATTATTTTGTTTGCCACTAACTAAATAAAGCATCATGTAACTTTTTCTTCATACTTTCAACATCAGCAATAGAAATAGAATCAGTTATTCTACTCCAATGACTGCCATCTGGTGGTCACTGATTAGTTAAAATTACAATAGGTGACTTTGATTTAGAGGGAATTACTGCCCCTATTTAACTATATATTGGTTAAACAACACAATATTTAAAAATAAAATAACCAAGTCTTTCTTTTTCTTTTCAATTTTTTTTTCATATTTTAAACAAAATTTATATGTGTAGTTTTTCTTTTATAATTTTCTTTTATTTATTTTTCAAATAAGACAATTAACACCCACAATTCCTTTAAATAGCTTACTTCTTTATCCATCACAATTTAAACATTTTAATATCTAGATCTCATGTTGCATTTTTTTTTGTTTGAGAAAAAAAATATTTATAATATAAGTAGGTTTTTTTTTTTTTTTTTTGGAAAAAGATTATGCATTAATTTAGTCAGAAATGGAATTTTCAGAAAACGAAATTCTCTGTATTTTCTTGAAAATTGAATTTTAAATTAATATTTTAACAATACCATTTTTATAATAATACAAACTATATTAAAATAGTATATTAAGTTTTTTCTTAATATAAAAGTAACTAATTAAGAATTATATGACTTTCTTAACTTAAATGTAATTCTATAATGGTTGCAATTTCTAATTTCAATGTTAAAATATAATACTAAAGAAAACTTTCAGAAGAATCTATGATAATACTAGAAAAAGAAAATTTTTGTTATTTAATGCTTAGAAAAAATTTTGGCAAAAAAACAAAGTGCAGAATGAAATAGAAATTTGGACTATAGATGTGATGTGAGAAAATATTAAATATCTATTTTTTAGAGTGTAGGATGTTGGAAAAAAATTAGGATAAATTATATAGAAAATGCAAGAAACTTAAAGATGAAGAAAATAAATGTAGAATTTTTTTTTGTTTACAAGTTTTATTTCTAATCTAGGAAGATAGTTTCAGTTTGTTTAATTTTTTCATATTCCTAAAATATTTAGAAAAAAAAGTAAGGTAAAAGTTTACATATATATTTTATTAAAAAGTAAATAATAAATGTTTAAAAATATTAATATATGTGAAGATTTTAAATATATTGATATTAATTATTTTAAAAGTAAACTCTAATTTACCAATAAATATATTTTCAAATTACCTTCTTATCTCAATGCATCTTTCATTTCAGCTCAATACAATCATCCATCAGCCCAAACTCCCACACTGTTTATATATTGGGAAAATACACCTCAATATACACAATTTTTAGAGAGACTTAAATTTACTTCATATATATGTACATTTAAATAGATTTGAAACTTCTATTTCATCACACATTACTAAAACATGTCAGCAAAGACATGTGAAAAAGATAAATGATCCCCAAGATGGGCATTTCATGCTAAAACAGCACTCATCAGAAGACTCAGATTCCAATCTTTTAATTTTCATCATTTGTTCAGTATATATCTAGATAGAAAATTAAACCATCAAACATCACATGATCACCATTCTTTACGCTTACATAAGCTGTTTTTCACAGAGGCAAAACTCTCCATATAGTAGCATCACTCAGTGTAAGCCAGAATAATCAATGGATGCAGGATGGTTTATTCATAAAAATCCTATCTAGTACCTACTCATCCAATATCGCCAGAGTTTTTAGCTTATGGCTTTCATCAGTGAGGAGCTTTGAATCTAGGTACAGTGCTCCCAGATACAAGTCTCCTCGCTTATGAAAGCCACAAGCTAGAAACTAGTCTGGGGACATTAGATGAGTAGGCACTAGATAGGGATTTTATCACAAACCTTCCTGCATCCATTGATTACTCTGTCTTGCACTGAGTGGCGCTATTGTATGGAGAGTTTTGCCTCTGTGAAAAATAGGTAGAAAATTACTATAAACTTTCTGCATCCACAAACCATTTTGTTTTTTATTTTATGGAAATATAATAATAACTTCTACTAATTATTTATTAAACTAAACATTATCTTTTGCCCAAATATATAGTTTAAGCCTCAATGAATGAATAATATATATGCAATGGTATAGAGGTATATTTAAAAATATTGCATTCAAAGAATGAACATATATTCATTTTAATTTGTTTAAAAGTAAGCTCTAATTTACCAATAAGTACATATTGATTAACAATCTAATATTTATTTTTAAAATATAACGTTTTAAAAGTTCTAATTACTATTTATAATTTTATTTTGAGCGTACCCATATATTATTTATATGCATATTTACAATGTAAATATATTTAGTTTTTATTAAGCTTTACATTATAAGATTTCTTTATTTAGAGAATTCATTTTTTATTTTCTTTTTCTGATTTTTGATCTTTTATAAGACGCCAATTTTAATTGCTTTGCGTTGTATGACTTTTTTTTTTATTATTCGAAATCGTTTTAACTTAAAGATATATAAAAAAAAATTATTTGTAAAGGATTCCAAAAAGACTAAATCTAAGTTAAGCTTCATTTAAAACTTTGAAATTTTCTTTTTCTTTTTGGAAATATATTTGTGATATATATTATATGAATTTCTCCAATCGCGAAGAGATTTAATATAAATATTCCCATTTTATTTTGTTAAAACAATTATTTTTTTCTAATTTATCAAAAATTGGGAGGCAAAAATTAAATGAATAAAACTTTCAAAAAGTCCATTAATGTTGAAAAATCACATCTTAATCTAGTTGATCCTATTTCCATGGAAACACTGAATCTAATGTAGAACTTAGACAAAAAATAAGTCGTCAAACAAATTAGGCATAAGAATAATAATTCCAAATTAATTTAGGATTAATATATTAGTAAAAAACTAGAATAAACAAAAATGGCTACGACTTTAGAATGTGGAAAGTTGGAAGTCGAAATATATCAAACAGATATATTAATTATAATACAATATGTTATATGACTTTTATAGTAAATAGTCTGACATATATAGTGGCTTTACCATAAATAATAAATTTATTTTTCTTTATTTTTTTCTACTATTTTATATATACACTCAGTCTTTTAAACTTTACTATAGAATAAAAATCTTTCCAATAAAGATAAGCATAGAAAGTTCTCAGTGAAAAATCAAATTAGTATTATATACTACAAGAAATTCTAATTTCTGATATATATGTATTACCAAAAATTATTATTTTTCTATATTGTCACAAACTGTTTACATACAAAAGATGTACTGCTTTGTCAAAGGGTTACTTACAGTCATGTTGTGCTTATAACTCAACACAAACAAATTACTAAAACTTAATAAAGACAAAATGTTAAATGCCATATTACAAAAGATATCAAAGAAAATAATATTGTAGAACTTTTATCATTAATCATATATATATATGCATCACCTATTAAAGCCACATTTTTATACAAGTAAGAGACCTAGAAAGAGACCATATATGAGATGGATGAAATAAGAAAGTGTAGTGGAGTGATGTGGAATAGGGTGGCTAAAGATCAAAGAAACTGAATTAAATGTGAGAGACCTTCATCCTACAATGGATTGATAATAATTAAAAATGATGATGAATCTTAATATTGCCCTTAGAAAACTGGAATGTTATTGAAGCAATCTGGATATCATTCATAGGCATTGACAGAGATCAAGCTCCTTCTCAATGCAATCTGCCTAATGCAAAAAAAAAGTACATACATAACTACATCAATCAACTTTTACATTCTTTTTTCTATAAATGAATGTTATTTATATCTTAAGGTGCAAGAGATTAGAAAGCAATCATATTAATGGCTTAATGATTGGGATCAACTTCAGCTGAATTTTATATATGAATCAAAATATTTTACTCCAATACCATGTATAAAATGAATAAACATTTTCCAGAATAGATAATAACAATTACATCAAACAATCATAAATTTAGCAGAATTTTTCAGAATAATCAATCACAATTCATTTATGGAATGATGCATAGATGGAGATAAAGCTATGCATATAGATGCTTTAATATTTATAGGAATAAATGATTTATTATATAATTGCTTGGGAGTTCATAAGAAATTTGAGCACAGGAAGTGATTTAGCTAGATTGTGATCTATGAACTTTGGGCTCCAGAGTCTGCCACTCTATTGCTGCATCAAAACATCTAGCAGTAAATTAATGTAATGATTACAACTTTTATTTAATATCTGATAAAATAAAATTTAAATTCTTAAATAAACTCAGGATATCACATGATCACTATTCTTTATGCATACACAAGCTGTTTTTCACAGAGGCAAAACCCTCCATAGAGTGGTGCCACTCATTGCAAGTCAGAATATTAGGTGCGAGTTAATATATGATAATAGTAAGGAAAGTAGTTTATTGTTTAAGCCTCGAATAGGATCTTTAGCTATAAAAGAATATACACGTAAATGGAAAAATATGGGTGATTTATTTTGTAAATTATGTAAGGAAGGAATAGAAAATATTAGGCATTTGTTAATTGAATGTAAATGCTTGAAAACAGAAAGGGTACATATAATGAAGTTGTGGAAAAATAAATATGAAAAGAGTGATTATGCAGAAAGTGAATTATTGGTTTTTATGCTGGGTTTGGGAAAAGATAAGGGGGATTTAGATATAAAGGTTATAGAGTTGACAAAGATTATGTTGTGGAAATGGGATAGAGCAGATTATGGGTAAATTTAGAGTGGGGAATGTAAAATAAAGTGGCTAACAGGTTTATCTGGGCATAATTGCAGAGATATTATTGACTTCGTTTAAGGAGAAGCCATAATACGTCACATCACATAATCAATGGATTACTCTAATGAAAGCCACAAGCTAGAAACTAGTCTGGTGATATGGATTAGTAGGCACTAGATAAGGATTTTATGCACAAACCTTACTGCATTCACAGATTACTCTGGCTTGAGCTAAGTGGCGCTACTGTATGAAGAGTTTTGCATCTGTGATAAATTCGAGATTATTAACTTCTATAAAATATTTAAAGAATAGTTAGTTGATTTTAAAATGATTTCTCAATGTTTTTGAAATGGTTGTCATGATTATAAGTTGATGCAATCCCTT
The DNA here is from genome assembly GCA_028023455.1 of Epiperipatus broadwayi. NCBI lineage: Eukaryota > Metazoa > Onychophora > Udeonychophora > Euonychophora > Peripatidae > Epiperipatus > Epiperipatus broadwayi. The sequence goes on from JAQFVV010012411.1 coordinate 12,065,230, forward strand.
CCAATATATATAATTAAAGTGTGTTCACATATGAGAAAAGAAAAAAGGCGGCAAATGATAGAAAGTATATATATATATTAAGCATATAAATTTTAAAAATGTTGAAAAATTATTTCTATTGACATCATACGGGCAAAAAATTTCAAATGAATATATATATTTTAATAAAAATCCAATTTTATTTTAAAGTAGTTGATATAATAGTTAATTTTTACAGGTTTTTTTAAATAAACATGTTAGATAAAAGAAACTGTCTCTCCCTCCTTCTCTCTCTATATATATATATTTAAAAATGACATTATTTTGTCAAATTTTGTAAAATTAAAAATTTATTAAACTAATAAGTTATTAATTCGAAATATTAACAAAATCAATCAAGATGTTAATTAATTTCATAATCTTTTAATTAAACCGAGGTTTAAAGTTTGACGGTTAGACCACACCTTATTTAATAATTAAAATAAATTCGATTTTTAAAACCATTTAATATATATATATAAACACAGCATGAATATACATACATATATATATATATATATCCTTAGATAGATGGTAAATATAGTTACTAAGTTTATAGAAAATTAAAATTAATGTAATTATAGGGTAATTTGAACCCAGACTTTCAATCTCCCTTCAGCTTTCCAATCTATCTTATACAACCACACATGACCAAAATTATATTGTGACTAGTACTATGAAAGGAAAATTGTCAAAATCTATTTTTTTTAAAAAAAAAGTATGGACAATTAATAACTTTTGTTTTCTTTTGTAAATTCAGGAGTAGACTGAAATGTAAATTTGATTTTTTGGGGTACCACTTCAATAATTTTAATATACATTAATAATATCTATTATAAAACTGAATATTTATAAATGTTAATATAAAAGAAAGGTTAAGGGAAACAAATGTGCGAAAATAGGGACTAGAAAAAAGTAATTTAAATTTAGCATCATTTTGAAAACATTAAGAAGTTTTTAGGCTGGGATAGAATTGACTTTTAGGCATGACATTTATTTATAATAATTCTTAGTATTGTTCCTAATAATTTAGCAAAAATATACAATAATATGTATGTTTTAATAAAGATAATTGCTAAAATAAGTAGTTGATAAGGATTATTTCAGTTTTTTATAGTTTTATTTTTTTTAAAAAAAAAATACAATTTCTATTAACATTAACTATTTATTTCTCTTGAATTATAGGAGTTTATTTAATTAAAACTGCTTTATAAATATATTTCATATACTCAGTATAATTTAGTGTGAAAGGGAAAGACTCAAGAACTCAAAATTTTTGGAAGTGATTATCAACTAAGGAATGTAAAAAAATCTTATGTTCTTTCATTTTGATGCTTGATTGTCACCTGATCAACTGATAAATAGTTATTTTGTATTATTTATTATAATAGGAAATAATATTATGGAATTGTATGGTGATTTTAGTAATAATTTAAAAGATTTGTATATAGAACATATCAAAACACATCTTCCTTGTATTTTGATACAATTAATGGGATGTTAACACAAATTTTGTAGTCTTATAATAATCAGTAATTTTTTTGTATGGAAAATTTAGATTGGAAAATGATTTGTTATATTATAATGTAATTTTAGTATCTTTCACTCAATCTTTATTATGATCAGATAACACGTGTGTGCCACTAGACAAAAATGGAAAGAATAAAGATCTATCTAGATTTATCAGCAAAGGAATAGTGAAAAAGAAAAACGGCAATAATCACTAGTCTTGGTAATTGTTTAGGGATGTAACTTAGTAATTTCTTGTCTTTATTTTGTTCCATAGCTAATAAGAATAGGACACCCAGTTACCAATCAATAAACTGGATTGGTTGAAATGGATATGAATCAGTTATCTGAAATGGAAAATATAAGGTAGCTTGGAAATTCTCAGCCCTCTTAAATTATAATAGATCATGTTATTTATACACACACAACAATTGTGACATGACCATTGAATAAAATGACTAAGGATATATAAAAAGATTAATTCAGAAAATCTAGTGGAAGGGTTTGGGTAATCATAAAAAGTTGGAAAAACAAACAAACAGATAAAATAAAGAACGAAATAGTAAATCCAGAGATGTTTGGTTTGGAAATTTGAATTAAAAAAATGACCAAGCAAGGCATATATATATATATTAGATTAACATGTTTATATATAGACTTTTTTCTCACTTAACCTTAACATATAAGACTATCATTTTTAAGCAGGTTAAATGATTAATTTTTAATATTTGTTTGAAAACATTTTATTTTCTTCATAAAAATTGTCTGCATTTATATTAAACAATTCTCTCAGTTGTTTTCTCTGAGATTTTCAGAGCTTTATTTTGTGTTGATATGAATTTCAATATTATTGCTCAAGACACTTCAAGATTTATTTGTAGTTAGTCCCCAGATTCTGTTTTACTTTACGTTTTATCAAATCAAACTTTATTAATATCTTGTTGTGTTGAAATAGTATGAGTAAAAAAAAAATCTGCATTCATCCTTCTGTTTTCAAGATTTAAAATAGATATGTGTAAATCTCTCTCTCTATATATATATATTTGCGTGGCATAATAGCCGACAACTTAGATATTAATATATTTATATAAAAAAATCACCTTAGTATTGACTTTATTTATATAAAATAAGTTTTCCCATAAAATTTATATTAGTATGATTACACTGTTACCAAATGTAAATTAGGCAAAACTTTAATGTGCTATCTTAGATACATTCATTGTTTATTTGTTTGTGTGTGTTTTTCTTCAAAAAGTTAAATAATGCAGACAATAACTATCCACTATCCATCTAACATTAACATAACATATACAAGCATATTTGTATAAACAATATCAGCAAATACAAATTTTACTACAGAATCAATTCATTTGTGCACCTATTTAAATATACATTTCATTTATAGTTAAGCAGACACTTTCAACTGTACAATATTTTTCTTCAGAATGATAAATATATAAATTACCACATTATTTTACAATGGACACACATTATGTTAATTGTAAACAGTCTATATACCTCAACATATTAGATAATTTTTTTCATTCATTTAACTGCTTCTTGCTTGCAGTGAAAAATTCAAAAATACTTGTTATTCAAAGCTTTAAATCCATTTTTGATGCAGAAGATCCTTTCAAAAGGCAAATGTTAGAAAAATAATTCAGTAGATAATTGTCTTTTGAATAGGATGCTTTGCATTAAAAATGAATTTAAGGTTTTAAATAACAAGTGTTTATGAAATTTTCATCTGTGCAAGAATCATATATATTAATGCATGAAATTATTACAATTTAATTATGAAGTTTATTTACTTTATATATTATTCTTCATATATAAAGTGTGATAAACAGAGTAGCTAAAATTCAAAAAGCATTAATCATAAAAAACTATTTTCCAAGCATTTTCAGTATTGTGTACCAGAATTATGGCGACATTTTGAAACTGAACAGTTACTATTCCAGTGCATGCTCAGTGAAACATTAGTGTTATGCTGATTGATAATGTTTTTAGACTTTGCAATCAATCAATGAATCAATTAATTAATCAATCAATCAGCATAACACTAGTGTTCCAGTGAACATGCACTGGAATATTAACCATTCAGTTCCAATATGTCACCATAATTCTGGTACACAATACTGAAAATGCTTGGAAAATAGTTTTTTATGATTAATGCTTTTTGAATTTTAGCTACTCTGTTTATCACACTTTATACATGAAGAATAATTTTCATTATGTGACAGAGTTTTGTATTATTTATTTTACATATATATTTGTAATTATAATGAGATATGATATATGTTAAACAATTACAAAAATTGAAAACATGAATTCAAATACAAGTATATATAAAGACAATTTTTGTTTGTGTTTAGTTTAGTAATGTGGTATATTTTGTGTTTAGTTTAGTAATGTGGTATATTTATGATCCGTATATTTACAATTCAAAAAAATACTGTTATGCAATCGAAATTGTCAACATAAATAAAGAAATTGCACAAAATAGGTGCATACAAGAAGTGATTTACTATTTGTTTACATTGAATATAAAATCTTCAATGCATTTTTAAAAAAATATTGGAAAAAGTGGATAATTATTTTTATACATACAAAGTTGCAAAATATAAAATAAAAAAGAAGATATATAAGCCATCAACATGTTTCATGTTGTGTGAATATATTTTGTGATATACTGTAGTGTAGTATTCATTTTCATTTGATAAAAATACGTTTATATTCTTTCAGTAAATGGATGATAGTAAGCGCATACAAAGAAAAAATCAGATACAAAATTAGATTTATGCAAAAAGCAAGGGAGAGATTCTTTGTATAAGTAAAAACTATTTACGTGGAGCAAAGACTAATTATTATGTCAAAGTATCCTAAACATGGGTTTGATAGGCTAAAGTAGTAATTCTATAACAGGAGTTACTTGTATACTGTAATTATATATATATATGAAACATTCATATATCGCTTGTCTTTTCAGTTGTATGAATTAAAATAATTTTGTATTGTATATTCACGTAAATCTCTATATAAGTTTTCAATCCTCAAAATTAGAATTTTTATTTTCATAAGCTATAATTTGTAACTTTTTTAAAAATCATTGCAGACATCAATAAATGTTCCACATACACCTAATGAGTTTCAATGAGCTTAAACATCGAGACATCAGTGAATCACTTTCTAGTAATTAAGATTTTCAATTGGCCAAATAGTCAATAAGTTTGTTCTATTTAAAAAAGAAAAAGAGGAAGAGTAAAAAAAGGCAAAATACCTTCAAATAAAACTGCAGTATTCAACTTGTTTCTTCTGTGAATTTTAATAATGAATGAACGAGTTTGGTAGAAAGCAGAAATAATCACAATTGTAGTTAAATGCTGATATTAGAGGACAATCACTGTTGCGTGTCCAATTATCATTAAAGAGTGACTTCGAACACACCTCAGGAAATAAACTATTTTAATGAAGTTAAACAAACGCAGTCAACGTCAATTATAAAAAGAAAAATGTGGAGAGAACTATTATAAAGATTAAATAAATAAAACATAAGGATAAATCAGAAATATATTTTCGCTTGATTCATATTAAATAAATTTTCCTTTTTCTTTATGTAAACATTTTTTCTGTTATATATATATGAACATACACATATATATATAAAAACTAAATTATACTCATTCCAAATTTACCAATACTAGGGAAAAGTAAACCAAAAGCCATTAATAAGACAGACTTTTCAAGCACAAAAATAACAAAACTCCACATATTATGTTTATGCTTGAGTAGTCTGTTTTGGTAATTAAACTATTGCTAGTGATTTTTGATTTACGTTTAGCTATTATTGATAACTCTGAATCGATGTAATTTAGTTTTATGATATTGTATTAGTTTGGTTTTGTCACTTCGATATTTTATATAAATATCTCACATTTTATTTAGATTTAATCATCAAACTTGCATTTCGGCAGAGAATATCGTTCATATTTACATATATTGTACACGTTTATACATTATAGGCACTCGTTACATCGTAAATATACATTTGTGTACGTATTTTAGATATAAAAGGTAGTGGTGAAGTTTACAATTGGTATCATGTCCAACTAAACTTTATTTTTTAAAGTGATTTCATTATCATTCTTTAAAACATACCTAAACGTGCGAGATTTATTAATATTTTTTTTGCAATCAGCAATAGCTAATTATAATAATACAATTTACTGATAATCGTGATAAATTTCAATTTGAAGATAAATTTGGTGAGATCAATATTATTGCTTAAAGCTAATTAAAAAGAAATGTCAGAGAAATTTGTTCAAAAGGATTTTTTTTTTTTTTTTAATAAGATGTACAGTATTTCGTTTTCATCACTTTTCATTTCGAATTAAATGTGAATATTTCCGGTTTTTGTACGTTTTTTATTTCAAAAATATATTTTAACTATTATTTTAGTTTTACTGTATATACTTTTTTTCTTAAAAAAGAAAAAGTACAAAATTTCAACAAGTAGTATTACTTTGTAGATTAAGTTCACGAGGTAACAACAATTGCCACTGCTGTTTGCATAGACGAATATGTTGTAAAATCTCCCTATGAAGTAGTGTTCTCTTGAAAAGAAACAATTGTTAAACTATAAATGTTATCATAAATTTAAAATAGATATCCGCCATAAAAGAAAAAAAATCATTTTGTTTAAAAAGAAAATCAAACAAATATTTTGTAAGATATTGAAATCTTTAATACAAATCTCAGGATGTAATGTTTAAATCAATTGGAATCATTCTGGGAAATAGTAATTAATTAACAAATCAGAATCAAATTTTATTATATATAAAAGAAAAAACAGTTCATAATTTTTTTTAAATATAGATTATCATTATGAATTTCTTTCTCATTTTGTTAAAAAAATATCAATGAATAATGATTTTTTTTTATAAGATTCTAAGAAAATGTATTTTTTTTTTCCAGGTAGCCAAACCACAAGCAATTTGGTTATCCAATTATTGGATAATAAATGGTTTTTTAGCTATTGTTAGATAGAGAAGAGTAAAGATCACAGGTTGATCTATATTGGTCAGATGAATATCAATGAGATGTTTGTAAAACAAAAGTGAGATTATAAAAGGACGTAGTCTTCAGCACAGGCGAAAAAGAACTCTTGTCATATTAATCAATTTAGATATTTGGCAATAGAATATTACCCCTGAGGTTAACACTTTGCCATTGCTCATCACATTTTGTGAAAAAAAATAGTTTAATTTGTAACAGTCATCAACTTTAATAATGATATCATATTTTTAGATGCCCATTTTAAAGCAGTATAACTATTAAGATAACAACAATGCTAATCATTTGTGTCACAGTCTGCATTAATTAAGCTTACTAAAATTTGAACATGCACTCAGTATTCTGCTAAATATATAAACTTGTATTCATTAAAAGATTAATCTGTCCTGAAATTAGTAAAAGTATGGCTTTTAAAGTGAATTAAGAAATTTTGAAAATGAGTTTCCTCTAAATAAATAAATTTCGATAGTCCTGGATAAATCATATATCATATATTGATAAATACTAAGTAATGAGAACAACACATATAAAACAAGATATGGTCTATACTGTTAATGTAAAAATTTTTTACTGAATAATATTGCCAATTGTTAATAACTGTTATATATTATTTATAGTTAATATATTATGAAAAGACAGAATACCATTTATATAAACAATCATTGCATGGTTAATTGCTCTAAATTCAAATTTATCCAAGTATCAAAATGACCTGTTGAACTATATATCAATCCAGGTCTTAATGAATATTCTACCAATGAGCTAAACTACACAGAATAATAGTTTTCATTTAACTAGCCAAATATAAGATTTATATAACTTCTGGGAGTGTAAACGTAGACTTAATAGCATCAAATAATAATATTCTTCATTGTAGTTGAGTATTTGTATGAATAATTCAATACTTGATTTTAACATTTATATAAATGCAGACTCAGTCATAAATTTCTATAATCATTCTATTCAAATTATTCACAAACTTTAGTTGGTCTTTTTCAGTACATTTATTACTATAGTATTGTCTTCCATTTTTTAAAATGAATTTCTCTTACGCAATCTAAGTTGAATTCCTTTTTCAAATTTGATAGTTAGTAATTTCTATGAATTATTTTTAATGGTATTTATTTGAAGTCTATCATTTTTGATAGTTGTTTTGACTTTCTCTGGTAAGTTAATATTATTATTATTATATATATATATATATATGCAATTCTATGACATTGTATGTATATATAATTTTAAAATAAAAAATATGCCAAATCTTTAATATATATTTATTACACTGTAAATAAAGGTGGAATAAAGGTGGGTATCCACCTTTATTATAAAAATGAAGTTGCCTTGACATCAGATTGATATAAATTAAATATTATTCTGAATTATATAATCTGAATGATCCTTAAAGAAGTCAACTGAAATTCATGTAGATGAGTAATAGGTTAAGTATAATGGTTTCATTCATTTAAGAAATGAATTTTTTTTTACTTTACCAACTGAGAATCAAACCAGAAATCTTTAAATCAGAGGTGACAATATTTTATAATCCATGCACGTTTATTGGGCATACCCACTATTATTCAATTTTTGTTTAAACTACAACATGTTACAGGTAAATAACATTTAACACTTTTTTCATAATATAATAATGTACTATAAAAAAAAATTAAATATTGTTTACTTTAAAATAAGACTCCTGGGTTTATTTTGCCTTTGGCAGATCCTTAATGTTTGAAGTTAAACAGAAAAAAATTGGAGTTTGTTTTTTATCAATTTCATTAATGAAAATATTTTTTGTAAAGAACAAAACTTCAAGGCTTACAAAGAATGAAAGATTAAAAACAATTATTGACTGCTTTGGATAAAATAAATATGAATAATTTTTTTTTGTTTAGTTTGATTTATTGGATTTAAATTTTTATTGGAACTTTTTTTGCTGAGTAATAATAAAAAAATTGTTTTTGATTACATTATTATTTACAAAATCTCATATTTTTTATTTTTATAATCAGGGATTCAAGTACTAAAATTAATTCCATAATGTGCAAAGTTTGTGCATGCACCATAAGTTGGCTATCCTTGCTCTAATGCTTTAGCTGTATTTTCATAAAGACTATCATAAAATAAATCAAATTCCTGACACTATAGAATTTTATATCATTTTACAATTGGTATTAAACTATTTTATTTTGTTGGCACTAATATGTTAAATATTGTTATTTATTAAGATCTTTGAATCATATCTTATATTTCACATTATCCACATAAATTTCTTTCTCAGTTTTGTACTACAATAAATTTTACATAATTTAAAATTTTCCTAAGAGCTAAAAATAGAACTGAGAAGTTGCAGCCTTAATTGTTTACCAGTCCTTGAAAATAAAAACATTTTTAAATTGACAGAGAAATAAATAATATTTAACAATCTTCTTTTTTATTTAAAGAAAGTATTAATACTTATTTTAATAATTGCACTTTTTAAATCTCTTTTTTAAGTAACTTAATCTATTTTTCTTATCCTTGAACATCAAAAGTAATTTTTTACATTTTTTTTTTTGTAAAAAAAAAAAGATTTTGTTAAGAGTTTTTTTTACTAAGTATATAATATTTTTTTAGGTATATAAAAAGCAAATGACATTATTTATCTGACATTACTGATTTTAAAATTTAAAATAAATTAATTATTTTTAAAAAAAAATATCATAATTTCAAGTTTAAGAAAAGACTGATGCAGATGAGCAAGGAGATACTGTATATAAACTCACATAATTTTTTTTATGTGTTGCAATTCTGCAATTTATCTCCGCCCCAATAATTTAAAAGTGCTGCTTTTATTTACAAAGAGAAGAGGGATAATAATCAAATTTTTATAAGAAATAAATTAGAAATGTAAAAAACATATCACAAGTTTATAATTATGAGGAATAGAAAAAAGAATAGGTAAAATGAACAAATGAAACAAGATATGGAAAATGAATATGAATTTTTTTATTGGTTTAAAGTTATATACATATAAAGTAAGAAATGTTTTAGTATTACAGGAAGATTACAGTTATTGAAGAATGCATACAAAGAAAAGGAAGCAGAAATAAAATCAATGTTGGATTACAGATGTAATTTATATTAATATAATATATTCAATCTTTACACATCATGTGGGAAGCTTGATTTACTTCTGAATATAATACAGTAAATACTATGTTGTAGAAAAAATAAATATTTATAGATGTAATTTATGCAAAAAATGAAAGGAAGAATATATGACAGTTATTATAAGATATAGAAAGTTGAAAGAAAAATAGAATAAGTTGTATAGAGAGTAGATGATCATAAAAAGTAGAAAAGCAAATAATAGATTTTTTAGTTTGTCTTTATTCTAAAAGTTATTGGAATAAATGTACTGTGTAACATCTTTATTAATTCAGATAGAGAAAATATGCAAATGTAGCAGACTGCAGGGTAAACAAATATATAAAAAAAAATGTTGACAAAGGAGAATACAAAAAATTTTAAATTTTGCTCCAATAAATTAAGTTTTTACAATATATTAATGGCATATATATATATAATTTCGTTATATCATCAAATACACACTCTCTGCTTTATTTCATTAGAAACTGAAAAATCAAGACTCCAAAAGTATGACATTTACTATTGTTTAAAGGAGAAGATCAATGCTCAAATTGTAAAATATGGTCTAAAATAGGTTTGGTACCCTAGTGACTTCTGACAGAATGATTTGATACTAATACACTGGAAGGGATTTATGGGTGAAATAAAGTAGTATAAAAAGATTTTGGAGAAAGGGTATCTTCTATTCACAAAATTTTTTGAATGTATCTGAAGAAAAGTTATTTTATGTCACATCATAGCACAAATATAAATATATCATGCATTTATAATAAGTTCTCTGTCTGAAATAGATTCTTGAGATTCAGAAAGTTCTTTAAACAATTGTATGATAGCATTTTATGCCTCTGATCTGGATTTTAATCTACTGTGGATTTTTGATATATAGCTTAAGAATTGGTAAATGAATTTCTAGGTATTCCTAGCTGAAGATAAAGTGATTTCCAGTATAGTCTTAAATAGAAAGAAGTCAGAATGCAGTTTCTACAACTGATCAATGAGTATCATTTTTTAAGTTTTTTCCCCCCCTTTATAAAGATAATGTGATCAAACATGGATTCAATTTCTTCCACCAAATCATAACAATAATTATTGTAGCACCTATAATAAATAGAATAGTTGAATCATTTCCACTATCATATAGGATTATTTTTTATTGGATTGCATTGATAAAGTAAAAGTTAAAAGTACAGTCAAAGTCAAATAGATTTCCTTTTTATTTTTTATTAAACCTGAAAAAAAGAAAGCAAATCTTATCACTTGATTTGATAGTTCTAATTTATTGCTATCTCTTTCCAACATCAAAGTTCTGCCTAATTGCATAGAAAAATCTTTTTGTATTTTCATATGATTTAACAAAGATAAATTCCTCTGATCATTCTGAACAATATTGAGACATTGTTGATTTGCTTGAAAGCTTCATTTTTAACTCTTAACTGAATATTGATTATTATTTTTTCTCCTTTTTATCGTAGATGCTTAGTGGATTTCAAAATATTTTTATCAATATTTGGTTATGCTACAATCAAAATGGAAAAGGAAAAAATGAACATAATTACAAACGTCTTCATATATACTAACTATATATATATATATTAACGTAAGATGGCGCCACACAATCATAATTGTTGTTTTTATGTGAAAAATTGTAGATGCATGGATTTTAGCCATCTATTAAATTGTTGATAAATCAATTTTAATCTTGAAGTAAAATATGGATTCATTTTAGATGTGGGACTTTAAAATAAAGACTCACTTCCTATATTATTAAAAATTAAACAAGATAAGTGATGAAAGACCACATCTTTGAGTAATATCACATGATCACCATTTATATAGAGAGTTTTGCCTGTTTTAATCTTTGAGTAAGTTGCTAATATGCTCTTACTTCCTTAAGATATAACTTATGTATGCAAATGATTAATAATCCTTTAGATATTTACATTTTTAAGAGTAGGTCATGCTAAAGAATTTCCATAGATAAGATAAATTTATCCTTGTAAAATATATACATTGTAAAATGAGTTTGTATTAATTATAACGGATTTTTATAAAATTTATTGATAAAAATACTTTAATAAGTATTTTTTTTATTATGAGATGATATAAATTGTCTGATATTTAGATCTGATAAATTACACCATTGCACACCCAATATGATAAAACTTAATTAAAAAATTTATCATTTATATCACTTGTAAGTTTGTTGAGAATAATAACATCTTAGAAAAGTAACATGTTGAAAGAAAATAAATTTTTGCAAGTATTTCAGAATGATATATATGTTACGATATTTATTTTTAGAATATTAATTTTATTAATATATATATATGTAACATAGAATTTTAAAGTGCTAACAAATATGCAATACTGGAAGCAATAAATCTTCCAATATTTGCTATGTTAATATCAATACAAATAAAAAAGCTGCAAGAATATCTCAGCTGATTTGATAACCTTCTTTGTAGTTATAATTATTGTAATCTACATCCTTTATAAAAGTTTGAACAGTAGGCAAAAATGGATTCATTTTCATTTGCAATACAAATAATTTTGATACTAGGGTTTTGCATTAATATAGCCAATGCTCAGAGGTTTATCTAAACATTAAGGTACTGCAGCCAAACAGTAATAACTAATTGATGGTTAGTAGTATTTGGTTATTATTTGTCATTTTCACAATATATTTAATTAATTTATATTTAGACGTGTGATGCAGACTCTGCTGCTATATCAAAGAGCTTTAATAGAGCTCACCTTATCATTAAGATATACAAGTGCATATACATACAAGAATAAAGCTTTTTTATAATTAAATATTTTTGGCTAATTTTAACATGCCCACACATATATCTCTATAATACAGTTATATATGTACACTCATATTAATCTAATAAGTTCTAATTAATATATTCATTTTGAAATTATTGTAACTCAAGTGCAAATAGTAGTACTCATGAAAGGACAAGTAAAAATCTTCACCAGCTTTGCATCTTTGATGCAATTTTGGAACGATTTTGTACATACATTTCAAGTGATGCTAGGAAGATAGTGATGCATATCTATGACTAATAATAGTAATAGCAAATAATCTTAATGTGTAGCTTATAGTTTTTTTAAATTCAATTTATGGGTACCATTTATAATCAATTATTTCTTTATTGTACTGATTAGCAGCTTTCAAACTATTTGTGTTTTCATATCTTAGAAGCATATATAAATATAGCATACAGTCTTTATAAAATGAAACTATTAGTACTGATATAAAAACAAACTATTCACTGACCTACCATGAACAACTAAAATTAAAAATGAAGCATATTTTTTAATTAATTATAGATTTAGACAATAATAAAAAATGGAAATCATAGACTATAAAGAAAAATAGTATCTTAATCTCACTTTTTAAGAAAAAAAAAAAAAGAGTGTATCTTAAAATTATTTCCAATTTATTCTGGTATCTTGTCTAGCTTTTTTTCACATATCAAGCTTTTCCATTTTTCTTGGAGGAGGATAAATAAGTAAAAGACAAAAACTTTTATTTATTGCATTGTTAAAAGCTTTTTGATGTTTTAAACATTTTTTCATTCTCTTTTAAGTAGAAACTATATTTTATATAAAATGATAATTGTTTTTTTTATATATATTATTGATACTTGTTTATTTAGCACAAGGATTAAGAAGAGCTTAGAAGAAAATAAAGAAGAGATTTGAAATATTAAGAAGAATCTGCAAGACCTTGAAATAAAAAAAGAAATGAAAATAAAATAATTATTAAGCAATACCTAGAACTTGTAATAATTTTTTATATTTCAAGCAAGTTTAGAATTTTATTTTCCATTCATAACAAATTTATCTGCACATTCAATTATTGATTTATAAATAGATATTATCTATAATTATCTAAAGGATAAACCAATGAAGGAAAATTGTATTCTTTTGTTAATAATAAGCAGTATTATAAGTGAATAATAATTTCTCTTCAAATCAAAATCATAGTTGTTATTTTTTTAAATCACATATACAAATGATTAAAAGGAGATTGCCTTGACAACAGTTTGAAATTGTTGATTGTTATTGATATTGTCTAAGTGTTGACTGTTTATTAATGATATGCTTACATATATAACATTTACCTATAAATACAGATTTTGTTGGCAATGATGATAGCCTATGTTTTTAGCAACAGTTATTGAAACATCTATGCAAATTAGATGGTAGCAGGTGAGTTAATGATAATATTGCTACTTAATAAAATTTAATCTTTTGCTAACAAATTTTCAATATGTTTCAAAAAAAATTCTTACTTTACTCTGGACTTTACATATATATATTTAATGATTATAATTATAAAATGAAACCCATTAATAAATTTTTGTTATAAAGGTGCATATTTTACTAATTAAAAAAACACCACCTAAAAGCAGTACTAATAATTAATAATACTTTAAATATGATTAGGGAAGATATGTCATTTTCTATGATCAATTTGAAAAATTATTTTTGCTTTGGAAGTGACATTTTTTTTCAATTATTAAACAAATTTTGAATTAATTTATATTTTTTTATCAGTTTATATTTTTTTCAAAATCATATGCATACATATTCTAATATAGTTTTTTTTATTACAGATTTGCATGTTTATATCATTATATATTTTCTCTTTTTGGTTGTTTACACTTATTACATATATATATAGATGCAAATGGGAGATTGGATACCTTGCAAAACAGCTGATGAAAGAAATTATCATAGAAACTTATATATATTGCAGAGTGATTGGTTGATTTTTTTTACATTATTTATTGATCAAAATAATAATTTAACCCAGCATTCTGTTTGTTGTTAACATACATTCAACTGATTAAATACAAGCATATACAAAGTGTATGCACCTTGACACAATTTTATGTTTTAGTTTTTATACATATTTTTATATAAAATATTCTTTGTTAAATTGTTAGTGAGGATAGAATACAATAGAGAGTCACAGTCAGCAGAAGAAGTTCAAAATCAAAATATAAGATGTTAAACAGATTTTGGGATAAGCATATATGTTGTGATTCACAATATGGTTTGCACCTTTATCACAAAATTCGTCTTTAACTTGTTTTTGTCTTTTACTTTTCCTTTTTAAAATAATCATACTGGTTTATGATTGGCTCTAATAATAAATGATGACTTGCTGCCGAAATTCTAATAAATCTTGTATAATGAAAAATATATATTTTTCACAGTAACAAGGATGCTTTAAAAATATAATATTTTCCATCATCAAGCAAAACGAATTAACTTTTATATAAAAGTTTTAAAAATTATTTAGCATCAATATTCCAGCAGATAAAATAAAAAAATAATTATGATGTTAACTAGTATTAAACAGCAATTAAAAAAAGTATTTAAAAATTAAAATCAATAATTCTGTTTTTTTTTTCAAATAATTTTTCGTTTGATTTCTTTAAAAAGAATAAAAAAATAAATAAAAGATTACGAAGAAAAAAACGGCTTCCATAAAAACAATTACAAAAAGTAATTTTTTGCTTCTTTACTAAAAGGCATTCTGCTATTAACAATTATTTAAATTATTAAAATTTCACTCTTTGGTTTATATGTCAATATAATTTTAACTATGGGGGCAGAGATTAAATGGCTGGTTTTTTTTTTTTTGTTTGTTTGTTTTAAAAAAGAGCTTTAATTATTAAAAATTAGCCCATGCAAATGATTATTATCATAAATTTTTTATAGATGTTTTAAACGGGATTCTTAAAAGAAAAAGTGTAAAACATTACATCTCAAATATTAGATTAATTAAACCAAAACATTGAAGATAGCTTAATTATATTCACTAATATTATGATTGCAAAGACATTTATAAAAACAAATATTAACTGTTGGTTGTAAAAAACTTACTTGAAAAGTATATATAAAAATTCGCAAAGAAACAACAATGAGTTTACTTAAAATTATCCCATACTATGCATAAATATAAAGCAATGTATATATATATTACAAATTTATTTACAATAGATTTTGACCAATAATGGCTTCAGAAATTTGAAAAATTATTTCATTATTTAAAAAGATTTACTTTTAATATGTTTGATGCTGGATTAATAAGGCTAATTATATAGATACACTGTATATACAGATAAATATAAACATATGATATGGCGTTGAAAATGTTTAATTTTTATAATTAAGAAATATAACTTTATTCAAGCAGCTATTTCATACATATTATAACAATTCCCAGAAAATTTATGAAATTTTTGAATTTTAAATTTCCTTATTTTGTGATAATAAATATTTTTAGAGAATTTTTTTTTTTAAAGAAAAAAACATTTTTACTATTATCAAATATTTTTAAATATCTCTATTTAATATAGGAGTATATTTTAGTTTAATTATTCTGTTCAATATATTTAATATTTATCCTGATCTTGTATATGCACATATGTTTATATGTATATATTTACATAAACAATGTCGGTAATAAAGAAGCATGGGTTACAAATAATATTTTAAACAAATATCTGATCTATAAATATATTATTAGCTCAAAGGTTTCATTGTTTGAGTCACTAATGATTGCAATGTTTAGATCTTATCTACTTTTCTCCAGATAAAAGCTACTTCATCAGAAAATAATTATAGAAATAAATTTGCAAGCACAAAGTCAATTGATTAAGTAGTGTTTTTTTTCTAGTTAAGGAAGAGATACCTCATAAGGTGTAACTTTAAAATATTTTTTTCAGTATATCAATTCATAATTATATGATTAAATGTTTCATATATGAAATCAATTCAAGGGAGGGGGGGCAGATATTTAAATTCTAATTTTTAGATATTTAAAAAAAAAAAAATGTAAATTTAAAATTACTTACTCAAAACATGTAAGTGTGCAGATGCCCGAATTCCTTTATGACCATTGGCTGGACCTACTTGGCATTGGAAGTCAGCATCATCTATTAGCTTAGCATTGGAAATTTCAAGGTTGTATTCACCATTCCGCGCACTGCCACTCATGAGATAATTTGAAAATCCAGGAATGTTGCGATCAAAACCTAAAAATAAAAATTACATTAACAATATAAAATTATTGAATTGATTAAAAACAATAAGAATATAAATACAATTTATCACAGTCATTAATTATCTTGGACAAGGTTCATCTAATTATCTTTCCCGTAAAATATTAATTTATTTACAGTGTATAATTTCAGTTTAGAGATAAAGCAGAAGGATATAAGTGATATTTTCCAACTTAACATAAAAATATAATTATAGTTAAAATATAAATAAATAAGTTCTTTTGTTTTAAATATTATTTTTTTTTAAGTAAATAGTTAAAAACATTACATATGTTAGTTTAAATCAAATCTTAAAGTTATGCATTAAAAATAAAATCTACAATTTTATTCTATAATGGATTTTATAATATATTTCTTTAATAGTATTGATTTTGAAATCTTGGTCTTATAATGATTGATTAGTTGTGGGATTATAAAAATGAATGCATGTATTAATGAGATATTTTGTTCTATATTTTTACACATATACACATGTGCACTACAGTTCATACAGTTGTAAAATATTTCTGCTTAATAAATGAAAAAAATATGAAAGAGTGCACACCCACATATAAATACATCCCTTAAATCCAGAATTATAGAGTTAATTTTCTTTTTACAGACCATAATGTAATTAGGATAGGAAGAATAAATCTGAATAATTATACTCACAGAAAATCAAATTAGACTGCATCCTGACTAAGAATCACCTTGTTATGTTAAATTTTTTATAGAACAATGATGTCTACATAGTAAACTATATGTTCATTGATAGAATAAAGTAGTTAAATTTGGGCCAGTATAATAAGTTCTGTAAATGAAGTTTCGATTTTCCTTTAATATATATATATGTTGTTAGATTCAGGGTACAACCTATATATATATATATATTAAAAAGACAGATAAAGATATGATAAATAATAGTTTCTCTTTTAAAATTCTATTTTTAATAATAATAATAATTATATAATGAATATATATAATTATGTTTAAACATTCATTTCTTATTTTATACTAAAATAGTTCCTCCACAAAATTAAATGGTGATAGCGCAATCATATTTGACATTTTAGGCAGTGCAATGGCACTGTGATCACTATTTTTCTACATTTTTTAAAGTGTTGTATATGTTAAATTATGGTGTGCACCAGGCTGCAGCGATTCTTTCTAAGAACCTTCCATTTTTAATATATTAATTAAAAAAAAAATTCCAAGAGATGCCAGCAGTATACAAATCTTTACAGACCTTTGTCTATGATTGACACTACATTCTATTGTTCTGACAAAGCTATGAAGGAGATTTGTGATTGGCTGATGCTTTAGATTATTTTCACCAGTGGCTAAATGACACAAAAAACATGATTTTTAGTTAATTGTTAATGATTATGATTGATTTTTGTAAAAGACTTATTAAACGAAAAACTATTTCACTAGAAGGGGGGGGTATTTTTTAAAACATTTTATTTTTAAAAAGACAGCTCTTAGAAAGTACAGAAAATACGTTGTGAGAATGAGAAATTGCTATGGAAACAGTCATTATAGGCTAAAAAAAAATCACTTTTGTAAAAATTGTAAGTGAAATATTTTAATAACAATAATTTATTAACTTTTAGAATTTTTTTTGTTTCTTTGATGATAAGTAATTTTAAATATATCATTTTTTAATAACATAAAATTCTAATATCTAATATTTTGTCCTTTTAACTTTTTGAATAGGTATCACGAAGCCAATAATGATGTGTTCATTTGTTATCAGTAAAATTTTCAGTTAGATACTTATTTTCACAATTTTAAAATATTAATTTTAAATATATTTTTATTTTAATTATTAAAAGACTTAAATATTTATACTTTAGAATTAAATTAATTCTGTAATATACATAAAAAAGATTTAATTGCACACACACAAAAAATCAAACATGGCATCATATTAAAAATATTAGTCACTAGAATCTATTCAAAAATTTTCCAGGCAGTGTAGGCACTGAAGTAGATAAAGTGACAAATTTATGAATTAAAGCTTCCTTCTTCATAGAAGTCCAACCAATCACTTTGATGCAAAATTATTATATGACTTTCCTAAGTAACTAACCATTTCATTATTATATATATATTTTTAGTATTATTTAATCAATTATTTATTTATACTATATAGATGATTTTATAATGTAAAATGCTTAAATGGTAAAAAAAATTTAATATTTATTTAAATATTTTACAATATTTAATAAATAGTGTTATTAAAATATTAAAAATTTAAAATACTGTTATTCTATAACTTTTTATTTAAAATTTTTGAACATCTGGCAATATTTTTTCAAATATTTTTATTAAATATTTTACATTAGTCAATGAATATCTCTCTCTATATATAAACTAAATTATTAGCAACTCTTTCTATCTCTCATCAATGATTTAAAATTGTTATATAGAAAACAAATACATTTTACTAAAAAATATGGCATAAAAGAGAATTTTTAAACATATTAATCAGGAGTTCAGCATCTGATAATCATCTAAAAACAGTATCTGCTAATTGCTATTTATTTTTTTAAATTTATTATTTTTTTAATTACCACCCACAGATTCTTAATATATAACATTTTTATACATAGCTAAGTATATAATCTATACATAGATATGAATAAAATATAAAACAGACTTAGTTCAACACAGGGAGATGATATCTATTCAAAGGAAAATGTGTGGAGAAGACATTAGTCATCAAGTTAGTTAATATCTAATTGATGAAGGTTTTAGCAGTTTTTCTTCTTTGCTTTATTCTCTAGCTAAAACTAGCTAGATACCCATTTACTGACCGATGTTAGCTGGCTACCTAACTTATATTGATGACAAAATTTCCACACTTCTATTCATATATATGTATGTCTGATTATTACACATTAGGGACAGAAGTTATTAACACTTTTTAATAAATAAATATTGCATGGTCACTTTAATGAAAAGTAATTTCAAATAGCATTAAAATGCCCAAGTAACAGAATGACTACAATTTGCTTCATTTGGTAGGTCAAACTAGAATTCTTCTGCCACTTTTTTTGCTAGGTATTGATAAAAGATCTTTAACTTTCAGATGAAGCTTTTTTCTGCAGAACTAACTGCTAAGGAAAATAAATATGTGTTAGTATTTGAAGAAATGAGAGTTTATTTTTTTTACTATGTGTGAATGCATTGCTAAATGCTTGAAAGGTGAAGTAATGTTCAAACACTGGAGTGATAGGATCTATTCAATAGGTTCATTCAATTAATCAAATTGTGATTGTTTTTCATTTTTGTGAGCTGGAATGAATAAAAACCTTTTAATCCATGAGGCTACTATTCCCACTATGCTAAACCACACAGATAAATATTTATAAAAAGACTCAATTAATTTCTAACCTTTCAATGGAAGACAAAGTGGGTACTTTTAAAACTAATTATATCACATATAAAAGCTATGACTTTTTATGGTTTTATGAAGCAAAAGTGAGAACTTGAAATATTTTTGAAAATGGAATAACTTTTTGTGTTGTTTGTGGATAGGAAAATTTTCTACATCAAAACATATTTAGTATGTAAATGAATACATATGTAAACATATACATAAAAGATTATTTTTATTTTGATATAAAGAGAAAAAAAAGTATTTTAATAATCTATTTTAAAAATTGTTAAGAGTTAATATCAATATAAAATAGTACTATGTTATTATTATTTGAGCATAATACACAGCATAATATCTAACTCATTCATAGCATATTGAACAATTTTCTATAAAAACAGATTATTTTTTATTCAGAACAGTTTATAAAATCAAGGTATATATTTGATATAATGGTTTAATTATTTTTCAGGAAGTAAAAAAAGCAATTAGTTTTTAAAATATTTTTATCATGTTTTGCACAAAATATGAAGTGGTAATATTATTTGAAAAAAGTACAGCAAATACTATAATAAATAAACATGACAAGAGTTGTTGAAAAGATAAAATACATGTAGAAAAAAAATTCAATTTAAAGTAAAATATTTGGCAAGCATACAAAATTTTTAACTCACTGGAATTTCCAAATTATGTTAATCTCTTGATATAAAAATATATATGTAAAAAGAATCACTAAACAATTACTATTAAACTTTTCTTAAAATTATTAAAAATACTTTAAGAAAAGAAGCACTTCATATTTTTAGTTTTATTAAAATACTTTTCAACAGGACTATTTTCAAATGAACAAAACTATTAGTTTATTCTTAGTTTAATTGGTTTTGTACTCATACCTATAAAATAGATTTTTACTTAGATTGGATTATATATCTAGAATTTTTGTTTTAAGTTATTTTAATTTAAAGTTTTGCTAATTATTTATCTAACAGTCTCCAATCCTATTTTTTTAAACTCTAAGATTTTGCAAATATCTTAAAGTAATCTTAGAATAATCTGTTATTAAATTCTGACATGATAATCATGAGTGGTTCTGAACCTGTTAATGAGATTCCACTAATGTTTAGAAAGATCATATTCAGATAAAAGTTAGTTGGATGGAAAACTCTTATTTATCTTTTCTTTTTTACATTTGAAAGCAATGTTTGTCAACTTAAAAATCAGACTTCATTTTATGACAAACTTCTAAATAATTAGACAGAAAATTTTGTTCATTTAATTAATATCCTATTCTTAATGCAAGGTTAATAAATATGCAAATAATTCTCAATTATTGTTTATTAAGTTAAAAGTTATTACATTTTTTTAAAAGTCGAAATAAAAACTAAATTTCAGTTAAGATAAATATGATTGGTTTAAAAAGTACAATTTGTAAATAAACTTTATTTAAATTGTGCAAATACATCCATAATAATAATATGTAAGCATTAATAAAAAGGGTAACTTGGGACATGACAGAAGAAATTTAGTTTGTCTTGAAATGCACATTAAAATACATTTACATATATATTTTAATCAGAAAATAGTGATAGTAGTAGTTTCTAGACACATACAATTATATGAACCTATTATGAAGAAATATTTAAATGTGAAATTTAAGAAGTTATTTTTAAATTTATAGCAAAAAAAAAAAAAAGAAAAATAAACAAACAGAAAATTATGACACTGTCAGATGTTGCATAAAAAGAAATAGTACGTCAATAATTAAGCCGTGTAACATTTATTAAAATAGTACATTAAAACAGTGCTTGATATAGTGAGCATATTCCAGTAAACAATGAATAAAAACAAAAGTGAAGGTGTTAATTTAAATAATCAAAACATATCTATTTTTAATTTTACAGTTTTTTGATTTTTTTAATGCTTTCTATAAAAACAATTTTAATTTTTAGAAGCTTACTAGAGAATTAAAATATATAATTTACTAATGTTTACAATGATATATATGATTTAAAAAAGTATTAATATCTAATAAAATTGGATGTGAAGAGGTAAGATGTAATTTATTCAAAATTATTATAATGTCCTATGCAGTTTAGCACAAATGTAGAGAGATGGACATGAAAAATAAAGTTCAGAGATTGAAACTAAGTTTATCTGTATTGGTGTTAGAACATCACATGAAACTCCTTAACAACAAATCATTCAACTATTTTTTATATTTATTATAATTTAGTTATAATTTATTATTTTTAATAAAATCTGTTTAGTATTTTATAGAAAACTGAATTCCTATGCAATTGAATAAATTTTTGTATTTTTATAATATGAATAAAATGTTATATTTTTATAATACATATTAAAACAATTTTACTCCTAAGAAAACCCTATAATACAAGAAGGTATAAATCAAAATAGTTATGAGGTATATTTGAATTTGTAAAGTAAGATGGTTTATTTTTTTAAAAATTAAAAATAGCAACAGGTGTTTAAGAGAAAGAAGATTACAAGATTTATAGTGATAAGAATTTTAAATAAATATTTATGTTTCATAGAAGTTCTAAGACTTTTTATTAAGTAAAATGCTTTTTATAGGTAAAATGTATATAATCAATTCTACAATTACATTATTATATATGTATGCAAACAGTAAAGTCATTCAGTTTCAGTATATATATATAATTATTAAAAACACATACTCAGATTAAATAATATTAGTTTCCAACCAGTTTCTGATATATTTTTATTATTATTGTTTATTCTCATGATTAAAATCATCATTTGTGATCTTAATAAAGTAGTAAGATTGTATGATGATTTTTTGCTCAGGAGAGCTTGAACATAGTCACTGAATATTGTGCTCCAGAGCCTGCAATTCTTCTACTGCATCAGAATATGCAGGATTCTAATTTTAATAATTGCATATCATCATATATATATATATATAATAATCATGCATTTCTAATTCAAATATTAAACATTATTATGTTGGTATATAAGGGAGGGAGCTAATATTAATTTTTAGAATCACTTGATGAAATTTCAGTTCTTAGACAAAATAGTATAAGTAGCAGGTGGTTGTTGGTTTTCTTTATGCAATAATATGGGGACTAGATATTTATTTATATACAATCTTGAGTATGGCTTGTACATTTATGGTGAAACTTGAAGACTTTTTAAAGTTACAAGCAGGCTTAGGATTTTTCATTCAGATAGACAACCCAATCAATCCAACAATTCAACCTAATGTTGTTTGATAAAGGTTATAACAATTTTTTAGTTTGAGAATACAATAAAAAAGAAGAATAGTAAATTCCTCATTTCCAGCCATTTTTTATTTATTAATTACTAGAAATCCACTTTATCATTAAAACAACTGTTGACGTTGATTATTATTTTTACATATTATAGAACTGGTTCACAAAAGAATGCCAAGTAACTGATTCCTGATTATATAGATTTGTTTTCAAAATGCTTTTGAATTGATTGCATAGGTATTAAGATTTTATTGTCTCACCTAATAAATAACTGATATATATATAATATTTATGAAGTAATAATCTTGAAATATATATACTATAAAAATCCTTTACAAGTCAGACTTTCTAGAATTTTTTTTTTTTTACAAAATTGTTAAAATTAATAGAATATATTTACATTGTAGTATTTTGTAAAAATATTTACATTGACATCTACGTATAAGTTTTGTACTCCCAAAAAAAATAAAGAAAATATTAGAGAAATTTATTTATTCTTCATTAGATTACTAACTGATAAGTGTAAAATTTAGTTAATGATTAAATTTACATATATGCGATAAGAACATTGCATTCAATAATTGCCAAGAAGTATTTGCTAATTGCAAATATTTCTTGATACAATATAAATTAATTGTATGCATAATTAAAATGCAAAGAGGAAATCAAGACTGATAACATCAAGGATGAACCTTGGATTGCTGGAGGCCAACCGAGGGGACTATAATTTGACCAACAAAGTGCATTGTTTTATTTCCAGAGAGATTTAAGTATACGATTGTGGAGAGATTTAAGTGACAGTAGCTTAAGTGAGTGTACAGTGCTCTAGGGTGAAAATGTGTTCAAGAGCAACAGCTGAACAGGGTCGAAGAGTTTGGGAAATCTAGGCTGGAGGAAATCATCTAGAAAGCAGCCAGTTGTAAAGTGTTCTACTTCCAGTGAGTTACCAAGTGGACAGTTGCAGAGAGATGGAAGAGCGTGTACCTGAAAGATGCTTAAGTGATAGTGCAGCAATCTAATGCAAAAATGTGTTTGCGAACAGCAGCCGAACAGGGCCCAAGAGTTTGGGGAAAACCAAGGCAGGAGGAAACCATTGTGAAGTGTATTGGGGGGAGTGAACTAAAGTAAACTATATATATTGTGTTGTGAGTGTAGCAATAACTCATCGTGGTAAGTGAACCAAGATAAATTATGTCTATATATTGTCTTGTGCATGTAGCAATAATTTTTCGCTATTATCATTATTTTGTTTTTTGGTATTCAGAATGCGCTTGCATTTTGAATGCACAAAATTATAGGTCAAATTTTTTTACTTGAAGCCAGATTCAAAAAATCAAATAGTATATTACTATGACCAAATAATAACTATTTGATCATTATCAAAGAGAGTATAATTTGCTCTTGAATATCAAATGAAGAAAATATGCACAGTAAAAACTTTCATTCTATCAAGAATTACATTTTAAAAAAATTATTTACTTTTTATTTTTTTTATATTTAAGAAGACATTTTATAAAGTTATACTGAAAATTTATTTTTTAAAATCTGTTTATTATTTAATTAAAATTTTTGAAGAATCAATATTTACATATGTTAGTGATTTATTTTAAAGAGTATTAACATAAATAATCAAAAATATGAAAATAATTTAACATTAGTTATATTACCCAGTTAATAATCAAAAATCAGTGCTATAATAGTAATTATTCACCTACTTAAAATCTTTATTTATATATTTCATCTATATAAACTTGTTTTTTTTTTTTAAAATTCAAATTTAACATTGATTTACATATATATGTTCAAGTGATATCTGTATAATTAATATTTCTATAAGTATTGATAAAATATGTTTTATGTTAATAAATACTACTATCAAGATTTAAACACTTGATCATCATCAATTAATATTATCATTGCTTCATATTAAATCTTAAGAAAAACTATTATGGATCTCAGGTTCAAGATTTTTATAAATTAATAATCTCGGCAAGTTGAATTTGTTTAGTAAAATTATTTAAATAATTAAATTTGAAAATCATTATAAAATACATTTTGTATGATAAAGTATTATAATTTTACTTTCCATCTATATATCGATTAAAGTAAAATAATAAAGTTGAATTTGGAAAAATTGGGGGAAAAAGTTCTTTCCAAACGAATATATATATATACTTAAAATAAAATAAAAAGAACTTTGAATATTATATTATTTATAGTTTATCAATATTGTAAGATTTAATTGTACAGGCAATATTGTAAAAAGAGTTTTTATGGAGCAGACATTGATCCTCTGTTCTTTAAACAAATATGTGGCTGATGGCTAGTCAACTTTTCAGTTGAGTTTTAATAAAAGAAAATTTTTAATAAAATTTTTGATGTTTCTGTAAATACATTTAATGTTTCATGTGATTAACATAAAAAAATAATAAAATTGTATAGTTTTTATTTTTCTCATTTCAATTTTTTTACATACTCTTTTATTTCTATATATTACTGCACAAACTTACATTTAATCTTACTATCTTTTGAATTTATTTCTATAAGCTATTTAAAAAAAAAGATTAATTAGTCTTGATAAAAAATCATCAATCCCTTAAATGATGGATAGATTTACTATTGAATTTTCACTAACTCAAGAACACAATTCATATGGGTATATGTGATTTGAGAATTTAGCTCAGTGATAGAGAAGAGAACTAAGGTTCCTAAATTGATTCTTTTCTAAATAAAGTGAAACAAATTCTCAATTTGTTAAGCATATGATTTTGTTGTGCTCAAACTATTGATTGGGTTATCAAATATCATATGACTTTCAGCAATTAAATGTACAATTGATTTTAGTTACTGTTGAATAAAAACTAGGTTTCAATTTTAGTTATTTTTACCTAAAAAAACCACAAGTAAATGCAATGTGAAAACAAATTATTTTTTATTGTTCCTATATAATTTTTTTACAAAATTCCAAAATGTCTATGTTATTTGAAGCTGTTGGTTATCCAATCATATTTTGATAGTTATTACCATTTCTATTTATCATAACTATACTTTTGAAAGTTTTTCTTCAGCAATGGAAAAAATAGAAGTGTAGAGCATTGAATGTTAACCATAAGAATTGTTGTTCGAATGACTATATCAATGTTCAACATTTGCTTATATTTCAGATTCATTAGCAACATTCAATAACAGCAAATTTTACTTCTTAAAGACATTGAAAACTAAATCTCAAAAAATTCTCAAGATGTTAAATCTGTGAATAAAATTTATTATAAGCAGAAGTCTTGTTGTGAAAAAAGAGCATCAACATGATGTTCTCACGATCAGGATCCAAAACTAGGCTGCATAAAACTTTGAAGTTCTAATCAGGCTTCGGAGAGGGGGGATTCATATACTAAGACCATGCCTAACCATAGCTAATTATTTGATATTGGTTTTAATGGAAATTTAGCTATTCTTAGCTAGAGAGTGAACAAGAATAGATAAACCTGTCAAGCGTTGGTAGCCTAGTGGTTAGCATAGCTCCTTCCAAGCAGCTAGCCCGGGTTCACTTCCCGTCAATGCATTCCATTTCTTTATTTAAAAAAATTAGCTATTTGAGAGCCTTTTATCTTAACATAGCTTATTTAAGAATGTTAAATCTTCTTAAATACACTTCAATTATTTAAAAAACGTCAAGCGTTGTTAGCCAAGAGGTCATCACACCTGCCTTGCAAGCAAGTAGTTGGTTGCAGCGGGTGTGGGTTCGCGTCCCGACCGATGCTATGACATATGAAAAAAAAAATTTAATAAATTATTCACACTGAATAATCAACATAATTATTATTAGTACATTTTAGCTACAAACAGTCGATAAGAATAAAAGAATAGATTATTTATCTATTTATTATAAAATCGTTGTTCGGGAAGTTACATAATATTTGACCATTACAATAGCAGATACAACATAAGTTTTATCCAATTAATTATTTTTCTTTTAAGTAACAAACCAGGATTCTTTAATTTCCAATAAATCATTCTGCCACCAGGCTAATTGTTTAAAGCAAAAGAATGGATAACTTTTAACTTATAAATAGAAGTCTATGCTTTAATAATTTTCTCTAATAGTAATTAGTTTTAAGCTACTTTCTCATTATTAGAGTATACATATACTAATCAACTTTAATAAGTGCTATCAATATATTACATATTGCTTATATATGTAGATATTTGGGTTTTGTTGGATGAAATGTAATATATTACAGTATTGTTACACAATTTGATTTATTTTTTAAATTAAAAATTAAAAGTTTAAAACTTTTTTTGTGTGTGGGTGTGTGTATGTTTGCAAATATAATACGACAGAGAAGAGTTAAATAATATTTCGGAAAAGCAATAAGATATGTGTAGAATATGCCTTTCGTTTTGTCGGTCACATATTATGACAGAAGTGTTTTATAGTTAAAATGCTTAATAAGTCCTAAGGGGTTATGGCGACCAGCTGAATGATTAACACGGAGAGAATTTCTTAGTGGGATAGTCTCTATTAGAAATTCTGATCACAAGCAAAAACATTTTCTTAACAACTGACGAGGTTTAAGATGCTTCTTGGGATAATATAGATCAGAGATAACTAGAAAAGTTGAGATTGCATTCATTATTAATATATTTTGCCTGAATGTGGATTTTAGATTGGGTTACATTGTGTACTTATGGAAAGAAAAAAAAAGAATTTAATCGAAAAAGTGAATGAAATGTTTAACGAATTAGTAATGACTAAAGAAACCTAATAATATCAGCAGTGGGGGTAAAAAAACAAGTGTTAGATAAATGTTAGAAGAAATAATTTTGTTGTTATTTTATTTTGTAAAAACAAAGTTTATAAGGAATATATTGAATTCTGATTTACACGAATTACTTGCAGCGCCTTTAATTAACTAGATTAAGTGTGAAATCGGTTTAAATATAAAATAACAGGATAGACCTTTTACCACTTAAGTCCCCTTAAAACGCCAACATATTTTTAAAATGGCGTATACAGAGAAATGTACAGTGAGTTTTGCAATTATCATTACTAATATGGAATAGAATATTTCCCCCTTAACCATCCTATAAATTTATTGAACGTATTTTTTTTTTTTTATCGATTATTTCTGGAATCCTTTCTATTTCTCAGCTATTATCCATTTCATTACCTAACTAGATAGTGTACTCTGCCATTCATTCTTTATGTGTGACTACATATGATTACTTTCTCCATCAATTTTCTCGGAAGTTATTTCACAAGAATGTAATCATGGCAATTACAAAAGCTTTGAAATGAGAAAAGATAGCTTATTTTCTCATTTATTAAGTACTAATGAAAAAAAAAGGTTTTTTGCAGATATTCATATGAGATTCAAGCACTGAAAAATGACAAAACTGGGCCATAATCCATGGATTTGAATTTCTAGAATCAGCCACTCTTCAGCTGAACCATGCAGGGCAGCAATAATAAAAGACATATTTTGTCCTCATTTAAACAATAATATTTAATAAAATTGTAATTTTTTTTTATCATTATATATATACATAAACATTATGGCGTAATGGTTAATGCATATGCCTGGCATAACCATAACTTATAGGTTTTTAATCTCAGAAAAACTTAGGATGTTTTTTTTTTTTAGTTAAATAGTTCATAGTCAACTGATTAGCTACCTAGCTATTGGCTAGTAAATGGTATCTATCTATTATTAACTGAAAAATAAAACAAACAAACAAAAAACATGAATTCCCAGCGCTCTACAATTTTCCTCTTCTGGTAAATGTCTTTTTCTTCACTTTTTTTTATTATAAAGGGATGCTAGAAAGATCTTGCTCAGGAATGGGCTATTTAAAGACCGATTTTATTGTTTTAATATATATACACACACACACAAAACAATACAGACATAATAGTAATCATACACTTAGTCATATAAGGGCATCCTTATTTAAAAATATAATAGTAATTGTAAGAAAGAGTTGATGGCAATTTCAGCAAGGATGATTATGTGCAATCGATTTGTGATAGTATTTTATTAATTAGAATCTCAAATCTGCTTTTACGAAAATAACTATTTATGACATTCTTTTTTACGAAGGAAAAATGAATTAGATGATTATTGATAGCTATCAACTGTTTTATTCTCTAGTATAAATATGAATTCAATTTTATTTTAATATCTATCAAATACATAATGACAGTTATGTGTGTGCTTTCAGCTTGTTACCGCATTACTTTTTCGAGATGATCATTATCTTTCAATACATTTACTTTTTCTATAGTCTCTTCAATAAGTTAATATTTATGTCTTCACTCTTTTTATTTATAGCAATTCTCTACATTTTTCTCTTTATTAAACAAATTACTGATATAAAAATCTTGTGTGATAAGATCACATGCTTGAGGTACCAGCTGGTTCAGTTAAAAATGTTAAAATTAAATAATGATTGGAATTTGTCATTTGGTTCTTTACATACCTTTTTTTTTCTCATTTCATTTGAACTAGAAGTTAGAACATCTCTGAGTTTTTAAAGAAACTTCAGTCAGATAACAGCACAGAAAATGATCAGTTTTTAGATGGAAAGAAATAGCAGCTCTGTCAGGATTAACATTTTTACATATAAATTCTGTTATGTTTATATATATTTAAATGCAAATACTTGTTTGACCATAAATGAAGATTGCAGACATTTAATATTCTTTTAAATGCTTATAATTTTTTAACAGATATAGACATAATATATGTTAAAAACTTTTAGATATAAACATTTAAAAACCTCACCAATAATCATTTTTACTCTGTTAAAAAATAAAGTTAAATGATTTAATTTTTATTTCTTTAACAAAGTTGACTATTTAAAACAGTAAAAAATGTATGTCACACTTTTGACAGTAAAACAGAAAATAAACACATTTAATTTCAGATTGATTACATAAAATAATAAAAGGTTAAATAATAATAATAATTTATTATTAATGCAATAATAATAATATGCTTAGTTATTTGGGAAATCACTAAATATACAAGTACTTAAATGGTAATTGAGCATATTCAGTTCAATTCCATTTAGTTGAACAAAGTGATTTTTTAAACTTTCCTCTACTGGAAAATGATCCAGGATTTTTTTTAGCACTTCCATACATCATTCTATTATTTATTTATTTTTTAAAAATAAAGATTTATTTAAATAATTGATACAACTTTATACAATGATGATTACATGAATACCAAGCTCTGTCCATAGCTAAATGAGATGTGAATCTGCTTTAGGAGAAAATGGCCTCTTTTTTTTTGGAATAACACGTTTAATGTCAATGCATGCATATAATTAGCCATTCTTTATAATGTAATTCTAAAATCGAGCTGTTAAAAATGTTTAGTTGGATTGTGAAGAGGAGTAAACTCCCATGACGATGATTAAGTGTCGCTATTTATTATTTAGTGAGCAAAAAACTTAACAAACATCCAATCAAATAAGTATTAAGCTATGCAGCAAGAAGACGTGTAATGGCTTGTGTTTGTGCAAGAGACTGTTGAATTTAATATAAGAATTGTTAGCTAACTTAGCTAGAGTTTGACGCCAGTAAAGCCGATGTCACGAGTTTATTCATTAATTAGTTATTATGATTTTTAGATATACATCTTGCTGATTTGAAAAAGGACATTAAATTATTTCCTAATTAATGTGATAAATCTTCATCTAGTCAGTTGAGATGAAATAATTGTGCTCGAGTGACGTTGGACCATCACTACTGCAGAATATCTGACTTTATTAGCAATTAAATCATACATAACTCAATAAACAATATTAACTAAATCTATAATAATAATTAAATATAGAAATAAAAAAACTTTAAAAATAAAAATTAATTATAAATTATTTTATTAATTAATTGATTTATTATTTTTTGAATGTTTAAAAATACTTTTGCCTCATTAAAAATAATTCTCGATTTTTTTTTCTTATTTTATTAATTATGTTATATAAAAGGTTTATTTTTTTTTTAAAAACAACAAAAAAAAAAAAAAAAAACATTTTTTTGTTGTTGTTTTTTAATCTTAAAAATATCTGGAATTATTTTCTTTTATCATAAAAACTTTAATAAAAAATAAAAAAACAACAAATACTAACCAAATATGATCGAAAATATTTTAGAAATTATTATGAACTATTAGTGAAGAATCTGGAAAAATAATCAATATTTATTTCTAATCTATTATATCTGATCAGAGAACTTGAATATACATACATGTATATAAATATCACATTAAGTTACATGTAAAAGTTATCCAGAAGACCTCTCTTATAAATACTTTATAACAGACAAAAAATGAAACACTTTTTATCTACTGTAAGCCAACAAGGGTGACTCTAAATAAACTGAGATTTGTCAGTGCATATCTTATTAATAAAATTTCAGTTAAGTAAAACCAAGCTTTTTAGATTTGTTCCTAATGTTTGCATAGTTTTGAGGTAATGATAATTTAAAATCTTAATGAATAGGAAATGTTCATTTTTTTTCAATTGCTTGTAATAAAGACTTCGAAATCTAGGTGGCACAATCGGATAATTTTATTTATAGAGCATTGTGATATTTTTTGTATGATTCCTATGTGCATATTTGGATTTCTTATACATATGTATGTATGCATGTCAAGTTTTCTGCTTGAAGGCAGACATACTAATTCAGCAAGAAAGCCCAATGATTATGCAACAATACTTAATCATCATCAGTGACATTCTATCATTATTCTCATTCTCTTAGCACAATTTATTTCAGCATCTCAGTTTTATGACTAAAGAGATATATAATGAAAATACTTTATCATTAGCAATGTGTATCATTTTATGTAAATAATGAATTAAGTTTTAATAAAATAGTTGAATCTGAAACAAATGTTCAGCTACTACGATAAATGATTTTGTGTGGGTTACAAAAGTTATTGAAAATAATTTTTAAAATCCATTTTTAAATAATATGTAATTTTCTGAACTGCCAGTGTTTAGTACAGTGGTAAAGTGTTGGATGTGAGAGCTACAGATCCATAGATTGCAGCTTAGTTTCATAACTCCCACTGCTTAAATATCATATGTCTTCCTAAACAAAAAAACTATTCAATTACTTACTCGTTTTTTTAATTATGAATATGATTTTTTAAAAATCAAAATTAAAATAAACTTTGTATTAATGAATTACTCAATTCACTTTAATTTTATTTAAAGCAGTAAAATAGCAACTAATAATCAATTACAGCATGCATATTAAAACGAACAATAAATCAATTATAATTAAATGATATGATGACAGAAAGAAAGTTAAAAGAAGTAACATGTATATGGATATCATATAACAAATTGTATTTTAGTTTTAAGTCTTTACTGAATTGAATAGTCAAGATGGAAAATATTATTATTCATAATTTTCTTATTATAAATATTGATCATATGAAATATAAAGGTTGGGGGGGGGTTGGCAAAGACAAATTTAAATATTATGGATATTTTCCTTAATATGTGGGATCCAAATAATTTAATCAAATTCTAAGATAGAAGACTTGTTAAATATTTTACTTTGTCTGTGGACAGCTCCCACTAACTTTCAAAACCTATTTATTCTGATACTACTGTGATGATGAAAAGAGATATTACTAAAAAATGTAATTTTATTATTTTAAAATAATAATAATAATAATAAATAGCCAGCCTACATCATTAAAAATAAACTTTACTTTTGTTTATATATCCAAGTGATTAAAAACCTTGTGTGGATTAATGCATGGTAGTGTGGTAAATTCAAACGCTAAAAATTCCTGAATTGATTCATCAATGAAGAAAGTAATATATATATATATAATATTATAATTAGATGTCTGTATTTCTTCAAATCAATATACATCTTATAATTGAATAATTATAAATATAGTAATTAGATATATGTAAAGTCTAACTTTAAAAATGTTATCCACTTAGGAGTGCTTTCGACTACCATCATAGTCTTTGTCAACTAAAACTTTGAAAGTCTAATCTTCCCACAATTCCGTGATCTTAACATCTGCTGCATGCTGCAAAGGTTAAAATCATGGAATTGTGGGAAGGTTTAAGATCACAGAATTGTGGGAAGGTTTAAGATCATGGAATTGTGGGAAAGTTAGCCTTTCAAAGTGTTAGTTGACAAAGATTACATATATATATATATTATGATTAAACTGCTTGCTTTAAAAAAGATAATATAATTATGTGATAAGTGCGAATATATAAGTAAAAACGATTTGTTCATGCATCAACAAACATTTAGAAAACAAAAAAAGGACCATGCTTAATTAACTTCAGCTTTGATATTATTTAAGCAAACATTTGTTGATGATGCTGAAAATAAATTGTTCAATTTATTAAATAGCCATATTTTAAATCTAATGTAAAGTGAAGATATACTCTCACTTATAATATTAATGTAAAGTGATTTCAGGGTGATATACATTGTATTATAAATATTGTTATTAAATAAATTGAACGCATTATTTCTTTGCAGCAGATCAACAAATATTTGCTTAAATAATATCTAAGCTGAAGTATGATCCATCCTTTTCTTCTAAACGTTTGTAGATCTATTAGTATAATATTCTATCTATGTCCTTCCAGTTTAGTACAAAATAAAATGATAGACTCGAGCTGGAAAATCAGTGGATCGTTACTCAGCCTATTATTTCTGGTACTTACTTTCACGTGAAATCTTAAGAAATAAACAATTTGATTATTTATTTATTTAATTATATTTATAATACTCTTTATATGGACCCAGGGCAGCCTCTATCTTCTTTAATACTTCTTTGCAGCACAATATTACATATCTAGAAATATCGTGCACGACGATTTGGCGCAACCGCATCCGACTTGGGATCGGTAGGTCACAGGATAGAACTTTTTATGAACTTTAGAGCATAAAGCCAAATATATTTTTTTTATATCTAAAAATCATAATTAATGCTATTCTTATATTTTATATATACATACGGTTGCAGACATCAAAAAACAAAAACAAAAGTCATATGTGACGTTTTTAGCCAAGGAGGGCGTAGCTCAAGGGAAAAGATCTGACTGGATCAAAATGCATTTGGGTAGCCATTAACATGTTTTGCCCCCTACAAATAATCTGCAGAAAATGTAAGAATTAGCGCTAATGATAATTTCCAGAAATCTAAACATTTATCCAGCAGTTATATAGAAATTATTTTCGTAAATATTTCTATCTCTAAAATAGATAATATTGTGTTTATACGTAATTTTAATGAGAAAATATGAAAACATTAAAAAAATTCATTTTAGTTAAACATGTTATACTTTTTTTTAAATGGCATTTATTTATTTTGCTCTTTAAATACTTTTAGATAGAACCGAAACTTTTTAAAAAAAATAATATTTAAATAAATTACATTTAATAGATGTAGAGAGTAAAACGATTCTTGCGGAATTAAAAGAGTAACACCAAATAGAGAGAGAGAGGAAAAAAACTTAAGTTTTGATTATTTGAAATCTAATATTTTTCATACAATATCATTGTTCTCAGAAAAAGAAAAAAAAAACTTTTAACTATTTACTTTTATTATTAATATTTTAAAAAGATCATATTGCTTTAAAAAAATTTATCTAAATTATCAATTGACTCCATTAATCTTCAACCGGATGGTAAACTGATCAGAAATTAATCTTCACCACAAAATATAATCCTGAGAAATATTGCTGACAAGATTGTCAAATACTGAGCAAATATTAGCAAAAAAAAAATCATGATGAAACAGCCCAAGAAACTTTATACAGAATTAATATTTGAATAAAGTTCTTTAAATAAAATAAAAAATTGTAATATAAATCTTTTTGGTTTTTTTTTTTAATAATACAATCCTCCTCATCCTTTTTACAATAAAGAAATGATTAAAAATGAAGAATGAAGATAGTATTTAAAAATAAAAAAAAAGATCTCTTTACCTTTTTTTTTTTTTTACACTTGCTGTACCAACTTTTACATAGTTCTATTTAAACATATAAAGAGCCTATTGCAGATCAAATATCTTTTTAATAACTTCCCCTCTTTTCCTCATAGAGTAGTTTTGCCCCTTCTTCGAGTCACAATAGTCAAGTAAGCTATAATTCACTCTAGTCATCTGCGTAATATATATATATTTTAATACTGTAAAAAATAAATATATATTTTAGTTTCAATAGGCTTTATTGATTTATAAATGTACAAAAAAAGGAAGAAAAAAAAAGGAAAAAAACAATTTTGATCAGGGCTTACCATTCTCCTGATCGTTACATCAGTTTATAACAATTTACATATATTAATGGGTACACTTTTCATCTCTTTTGTTTTTTAATTAATCTAACATTGAATGCAATGATTATACGTGTATCTGGGCAAATGGCTTAAAAATCATGGCTGAATATTTTTTTAAAACCTATTTCATATTATCCTAAACTTTTAGTCTTATCCCCCCCCCCCCCAATTGATAAAAAGAGACATTGAAATTCCACTCTTACAGTAGAGGCAAATGAGAATCAAACTCAAAACACAAGCATGGTGAACTTTTTTAATAAAAATAATTGATTCCTTCCCCAGAATCTCGTTTGCGAGCCTCTTGGGTATCATGACCCATTCAAAACCTGGTCTAAAGAAAAACAGAAGAGAAGGTACAATGAGATTTATCTATGGCTGGTGATAAAAGTTTTAGATTTTTCATTCTTACATTATTCTTTTTTTTTTTTCATATGTCATAGCATCGGCCGAGACACGAACCCACAACCGTCTGCAACCAACTACTTGCTTGCATGGCGGCTACGATACCTCTCGGCTAACAACGCAAGACTACATTATTCTTTTAACAAGTATAGATAACAGACTATCAACCAATTTGATTATTACCTGAACTGAAAAAAAAATCTAGGGACCTGTTTGGAATATCAAAAAAGTTACAAGTTTAAATCTCAGATTATGAGCCAGATGGATGCACTAGTCATTATGCTGGAAGGCACTTCATCAAATACAAATAAAGATAATCGTGGTTTTTGCACTTGTAGTAGGATGAGATTTGCCAGTGATAAAATCCATATATTATAATTATACTTTTTATTATTACAGTCAATCCATTGATACTCATCTGATTAATCCAGATAATTAAGAATTCTTTAGCTAATAATATCTAAACATTTATTGTCAAATATTTTGGCTGCGAATAAACAGCATAAAGAAAAATCCTAAGCTTAATAAAATGTTCAAGAGATTCATTTGATCAGATCTAAAGCTGACAAATTTATGGATTTGAGATTTATCTATGAGTTTGTATAAATGCATGCATAAACATTTTTATGGATGCATAAATATATTTATATATATTTATAATATATATATTTTTTTATGCATGCATAAATATATTTTCTTGTTAAATAAATCCTGGAGATCTAGTTCTAGTCAGTTTTATAATTTTTTTTTTTCAGTAGCCAACTTATTTATCTTAATTAAACATTCTATATTAGTTGGTAAATAATTTAGATATTCTTAGAGGAACAAAGTAAGGATAGAAGAACCATTCAAATTATCACCTTTCAGAAATTGGCAAGCCTGGAGAATATGGCTTTCTCCAATATTTTTATGTTGTGAAAGAGGGAGATTGTTGAAGAGATGATTTTCTACCAATGGGTCACATGATATTTAAAAAAAAAACGGATATAAAAGATTTTATTCTTGAGCTAAAGTAAAATTGTAGATACAAATCAATATTGATTAAATGATTTGATGAATAATTAAAACAATAATTTGTTCAAACAAATTTATTTGAATTGGAATGTATCTGTACTTAATTAAAAAAAAAAAGCATTTACCAAAAAAGTATCCAAGGATATTACAAGATTTTTTTTTCTCTTTCTCATTTTTGGCTGACAAAAAAATCCTAAAATATTGACATCCTTTAAAAAATACTCCCTATTATTAAAGTTAAAAAAAAAAGAAGTTAAAAAATTATATTACTATAAAAATATCGCAAAAGAACTAATAACAATAATAATTTTAAAAGCATTGAAAATAAACGATAATTAAAAGTAATTAAAATTATAACAGATGCAGTAATTTTTTATTAATCAAAAAGTAATCAAAAAAAAAAAAAAAGAACAACTGAATATTAGATGCGAGTTAATATATGATAATAGTAAGGAAAGTAGTTTATTGTTTAAGGCTCGAATGAGATCTTTAGCAACAAGAGAATATACATGTAAATGGAAAAATATGGGCGATTTGGTCTGTAAGTTATATAAGGACGGAATAGAAAATATTAGGCATTTGTTAATTGAATGTAAATGCTTGAAAACAGAAAGGATACATATAATGAAGTTATGGAAGAATAAATATGAAAAAAGTGATTATACAGAAAGTGGATTATTGGTTTTTATGCTGGGTTTGGGAAAAGATAAGGGGGATTTAGATATAAAGGCCATAGAGTTGACAAAGATTATGTTGTGGAAATGGGATGGAGTAGAATATGGGAAAACATAGACTGGGGAATGGAAAATAAAGTGGCTTAACAGGTTTCTCTGGGCATAATTGTGGAAAAATTATTGACTTCGTTTAAGGAGAAGCTACAGTACATCACATCACATCAAAACAATGCATACGAATATACTAGGGAATTTTTTATTTTATATATATTTAAAAAAAAGTATTCAAATATACAGTATAAATAATTAAAAGTTTATAGATGCTTAAAAATTCTACGACGCCACTGCTGGGGATAACATTCTCTGCAGAGTTATGGACTTGAGAGTTAAAGGACTTTGGGTCGAATTTTAACTTGTTACTTCTGGTGTATTAATATTTCATGACCTCCCAAGTAACTAGATAGCTATTCGGTTATATTGCTGTTTTTCTTTCTTTTATTTTTTCGCGGATAAATAGTAAAAAAAAAAGATATTGACAGAAATATGGGGGAAAAAAGTATATTCTTTTTATCTAATTTTGTTTGGAAATAAAATTTTATGAAAAAAAATATAAATCTTTATTTAACAATAAATTCGAAAAGTATTATTTATGTATTTATGCTTCACTTATTTTTGGATGGCTCTAGTTATATTACTACTAATAATGATTAGTTCCAACAAAAAAAAATCAAAATCCAACCCTCAAATAATATGCTGAATATAAATTTTATTTTTTACAATTTATTTTGTTATAATTTTTAAAAATTTATTTTTATTATAATTTCATGATTTGTAAAAAAAGAAAAATATATGTAATATAATATTCATATTGCTATTGTGTCCTGTGAGGTGTAGTTTAGTGGTGGATTTGGAGAACTAAAAACTCTTGAATAGATTCTTAACTGAGTAAAGTAAAAATAATAATCTCAGTTTGTAAACTGAATGAAACTGCAGTGCTTAACTTATGAGTGGTCAGTGTTATATGATCTCTGAGCAAGCAATTAAAAGATTGAAAATTTTGTTTCATTATATTAATTATTGGATAATGTTTAAAAGTAGAGCAACCAAAAGAAATTAATGAAAGATCTGAATACAAAACTGAGAAACTCTGCTTCAATTCATTTGAAGTGAATATTGTATTTTCACACTTGTATAAAAGAGAAGACACAAGATGATGAGATATTTATATATAAAGGATTTATGAGCTTAGAAGATTTCCGTATATATGCATGTTCTTTGCCTAAATATAGATAGTAACAAGACATTATAATCAAGTAATAACTTTTAAGTTGTTGGTAATAGCTATCATTGTTACCTGTTTAAAGACAATTTATTTTATCTTCACTTAAAAACTATATCATAAATTATAAATTTTAAGCTAGAAAAAATAAATAAAGATAATCTTAGAGGTAAGATGAACTTAAAAATAATAATAATAATAATGCCCCCCTATTAAAAAAAGAAAGAATGTATTGATGTCTACTGTATGTAAAATGAATACATTACAATAACAAAAGAAGACAATCTGTAGAATAAACGCAAACTGACTCCAAACATTCTCTAGAGCAAGTACAAGCGTTGGTGGTCGAGTGGTCAGCACAGCTGCCTTACAAGCAGTTGTCCCGGGTTAGCGGGTTCGCATCCCGGATGATACTATGACACATGAAAGAAAAAACAACAACAGTAAAAAAAAAATCTGTCTCTTAATACATTTAATAAAGTAAAAATAGAATTTGTAAAATTGTATAAGTTTACATATTTCTCTAAATGTCATCACCTGAGCACAAAAATTATATTTTATTATTTTAGAGTAAGAAATGATGAATAAATTAACCTATGAACACAAATGATTTCGCATCAATTTTTATATTCTTAGAAATTAAATTAATGAACATATTTGTATTTTATTAATAAATTAAATATCAAGTAATTAAGTATATATTTTTGTAAAGATAAAAATTTAGTAAATACGTAGTGTCTTTTTAATGTTTGTGTTATATGCTAATAGGATTATCTATTTTTAGATCTTACATAGAAATAAAAAAAAAAAGACTTTTTGAGAATAGTAGATACTTTTAAATATCATCTAAATATGACAAAAAACATATAGCGCAACTTATTATTACAAAGATAATTTCTACTAAAAATATATTTTATAAAAAACTGAAAATTTAATAAAAGTTTTTCTTCTTAAGACAAATTGAATTGGTATATGTATGTATATTATTTACCGAAAATAGATTGAGTGAGAATTTTGGTAAGAGGATTCGTTAATAGCATTGTTCAAAGATTGGCATTATAAAATGTCATAGAAAAAAAATATCAATACATATACCATGATATGACTGCTTACCATAATTTTGTTTGCTGTTTATCTAATAATTACCTTTAAGTGTTTATTAGTTTATTTTCAACGATATTTTATTGATTATTCATAAGATTATATTGTTTTCTTGGTATACATTCAATATATATATATATATATAGAGAGAGAGAGAGAGAGAGATTACAATTTATTTATAATAGCACAAAATTATTATTCTTCTGCCGTTTCGGAGATACTTATAATGTTAGTGACTCAGATTCTGTCTCATTAGAGACCATGTGGGGATAAATATTTCATGAAAGGCAATTTTTTTATCACTTTCTCTAAAAGTGTTTAATTTGTTGAAAAAAAGAATTTGTATATCTTCCTGGGTTATAGTTGTACATAAAAGAGCATCTTGTACATCATAATGCATAAAATACAAAGATTCTGGCTCTGATGTCAGCAAAAACTCCCTTTGAATATGAGTTAAACAATGATTCTACATTAGTATTGAATTGTGAAATTTCCTAGAATTTCTGCACAAAAGCTATCCAAACAAGCTCATTCAAAGAACAAGTGATTTTGGTTTTCCCTTGCTCTACGCATAATCAGCACTTATCTTCAACATTTCTGCAATGTCGTTTGAATCTGAAGAAATTTAACTTAGATAGAGAATTGTGGCTTAATTTGATTAGGAAATAAAAGAATTTTGGTTTAAGTGACCAAAATCTAAATTTCGTAATAAGTTATTTATTTACTTTAATACAGCTTCATCTACAATACTTTTTAATTATTGATGGGTAATTTCATAAACATTCCAGTATTTAAACTTATTTATAGATGGACAAAAAAAAACAACAATTTAGAATTATAAGTAATGGAAATATTATTTTTTAAAGATATTTAGTAACTGGGGGTGGTATGTCCATAAGTGTTATTTTTGTCACAATCTCTAAATAGGAATATAATTTTACACATAAGAAAATTAAATTTACAGTTTTTTGTGTTTTAAATATATTAATATCATGAAGTCATCAGCCATTTTTTTTAATTAATGGTTGTAGAAGACACCATAGAGAGATAGATGCCAACTGACCATCCCAGAAAATTCTACATATAGAATATATGCTATTAGGAAAAGCTTTTGTGAATAGTATGATGGGAGAAAAGTATGTAATCTTTGTAAAAATGAGTGAATTAAATAGTGATATTTTTGAGTAGAGTAAAACATAAAATTTCGAAAGTGAGTTAATGATTTTTTCTATTTTATTTTCAAGTTTTTTTTTGTGAATTTGTGTTTGCATTGTTGTAGGACTCAGAAAGATAAACCAATAAATGGACTCGGTTCTCCTTTAAAGAATTGCCCATTTATTTTTCTAGATCGATCAGGCACAAAATTTTTCTATATTAAATTCAAACTTCTATTAATTTGAATATTCTTCCAAAATTTTTTGAAGTACTGGAATTTCGTTTTGTGAAGAGAGAAAAATTGACACATCATCCATGTAAGCAATGCAAGCAATATTAGTTTTTATTACTTTATCATTCTTTAAATATTTGTTTTCTTATTCGTCTATTTGATAAAGGCTTACTTATATATATATATGATTTTTTTTCTATTTGTTAATATGCTCTCATCTACAAATTTATTTATGCATTTGGATATTTCAGTTCAGTCGCTTGCAAAATAAAATATATAAATTGTCTATTTTTTAAAAATTAATTATCTCTTCTATTAGTGGCATTAAATGTTTTTGAAATTAAAATTCAAGATCAAAATAAAGATAAAATAATCAAATTAATATTAGGATTTTATTTTTATTTTTTAAAACGCTATATTAAAAAAAAAAAAAAAACTGTCAATATTCGAATATAAAAATTATGCTTCTCCCTGGTTTTTTTAAAACAAAACAACAAAAAAAATCCCTTTCCCTTTCTTGATGCAGAAATTTTTGACAAAATTTTTAAAGATAGG
This sequence comes from Epiperipatus broadwayi, assembly GCA_028023455.1. Taxonomy (NCBI): domain Eukaryota; kingdom Metazoa; phylum Onychophora; class Udeonychophora; order Euonychophora; family Peripatidae; genus Epiperipatus; species Epiperipatus broadwayi. The sequence continues at coordinate 12,107,411 of JAQFVV010012411.1, forward strand.
AAGGATCAATAAATATAAAAATGATAAAAATTGCAAAACTATGGGGAAATATACAAATTTAATATAAGTATTATAATACTTATTAAAAAAACGAATATGTTGTTAAGAAGCCAAACTTTAAATCAGTTTATAAATTTTATGAGTTGTTTGTTTTTATAGATATGGTCAAAGAAAGCAGAGTATTTGAACCAATAATTAAAATTATTTAATAGATATAATTTAAAATTGGAAATAAAAATGCATATTTTTGTCAAAACAAATGTGTTAAATATAAATTATATCACGACTGAGTTAATACTGCATACTTGTTTGCAATTAGCTTAGGATTTGCAGTTTGACTTTTTTTTTAATTGAACAAGTCTGAATTCAGATATTTTTACTGAAATGACTTTTGATTCTCACACCTTAATTTTAACACCGACATTAAGGAATGTAACTATTTATTTATTTCACATCAAAGCCATATACTGTAACTTAGAAAAATTAATGAACTTACATGAGAGTATCTTTCAAGTCTCAAGCCTAATTTGTGGCAATTTTCCTTTTTCTATTGGGAGAATTGAATTTGTACTCATTTATTAGCATTCATTTCTATTTCAGTACTTTACTCAAATGAATTCACAATTTCTAAAAGTTTTAAACTCAAGTTATCTGTTGATGATATTAACCTTTGATTTTTGGGAAAAGATACATACACCAAACAGGGTACCATAAGGTTTTCAGCTCATCTTCAATATACCTTAGAAACATTAATCTACTTTATTTGCACTAATCTAGATCAAGTATTTTATAAAATCAATAAATACCAGATAGTAGTCTTCCAAATCTCACATTATTTTCCAGCTACAGGCATTCCTTTTAAAGTATATGAAAAATTGAGTCACATTTTGTGACTTAACACTTGTCTCAGTTAAAATAATAATGTAGTTTAGTCATGTTTTGAATTGAATGGCAGTTGAGATCATTATTGAAAGCAGTTATTGATAAACACTATCAATTTACTTCACATTTTAAAGATAATTTAGAAATATTAATGCATAGTAAATAGATTCAAATTAAAGATCGCACTATTGAAATAATAATTAATCATTTTAATAATTCAGTTGTCTACTTCTAGTATATAACATATTACTGGTTAGCTGATTAATTGCAAATACAAGTCCATGTAGTTTTATATAGTTGTGTTCAATGGTAGACTAATTCTGGAACTCAAGGTCTACTGATTGCAGTTCAGCTTTGTTACTTCCAGTGTTCAAACTTTTCATGAATTACTGAGCAAATCATCTGACTGGATTTTTCTGCATGGTTTTATGCAGTGGTACAATGGAAATTGTGAAGTTTAAGGTAGATGAATTAAGACCCAGTTATGGCACTTCTAAGAGTTCAAACTATTATGAACCCTTCACAATAAATCATTCAATAATTAGTTATTCATTTAATGTTAATGCTTTAACAAATGACTCTAAAAACATATTTTTATTATCTATAAAAATTGGTTTCTATAACTGGAGTCAAGCTATTTTCTTGCTAATTTTCAACCGTTTTAAGCTATTGCAATTTTAATGAGCCTTTTATTTAAAAAAAAAATTCGTATCTACTAGCAAGTTATAGACAAGTAAAAATTTTAATTAAGTTAAATTTTTAAAATGTTAATTCTTAAAGAACACATCTCTAAGCAATGATAATTATCTCATTAAAAAAAAATCTAAATAAATAAAAAAACTAATATAACAATTTTTAATTTTTTATTATTGTTTGTAATTTTTTTTTTTTTTGTAGAATTAAAAAAAATAACAACAACAGAGAAGTATCTTTCCATATTCGAGCAGCATTAAAAATTGAAAACTTTTATATGTTTTTTTTTTATGTTAAATTAATTTATATTTTTTATTGTTTAATTTTTTTCTTAAATTATTTCTTAAAAAAAAATATTGTTAAAAACAGATGTTTAAAATCGATTTGATTTAATAAATAAAAAAATATTCCAATTGCATAATTAATAAGTGTTTATGAATATTTTTTATATAAGAAAAAATCAAACTGATATTATAAAATAATCAAATTTTTATCTAAAAAAATACGATTTAAAAGTTATTACGTTAATTGTTCTTTTAAAGTTAAAATTCTAAAAATATAAAAATAAATGAAAGCGATTCAAATTATTGACCAGCATAATAAGTTACATACAATGAAATCAACTGACATTAGTTTACAAATAGGTAAAAGTAAAATTTAAAAAAAATATTTTTGTTTTTATTTTTAAAAATATACCTTTTAAAACAAAATTACTTTGCACTTAAAAATATCATTTTATTCTAATTTATTGGATATGTGAAACGAATAAATAGTAGCACATTTCTTTTTGTCTTTTTAAAATTATTTTATGATGAATTTAAGCATGGTTTTTATGGAAAAGGAAGATCTTGTTTAAAGTATAATGATATCTCAAGATACTCTAAAGCAGAGTTATTTTGATTGTTTTCATTAGGAGAACATAGCTGAGAATAGAATTAAATAGAAAGAACTATACACGGTTTTTTCCTGAAGGTTTGTGATGTTGGTGTTTTAGTTGTATTTTTATATTGGACTATTTCTATCATCTAATATGAGTATTGAATGTCTTTAGAAAAATTTAACTTTATTTAAATTTTCCAAATACATTCAACTGTTAGTAATAATACATCAAACAATGTTTCAAGAGGTATTATTTCCTCCACTTCTTCAGGTGTTGCTGGTCTGACCAGTGATAGTACTAGCATGAGATTCAAACCTGTACCCTTAGATTGCTCAGTTGATTAGAGCATTATCTTAAAATTCAATACTCAAGAATCTAAGAAAGGATCCAGATTCTATTCCCATGCTAGTACTGACACTGGTCAGACCAGCAACACCTTAAGACAAGGGGAGAATAATACTTTTTGAAACATTGTGCATATACTAATCTGTGTGCTAGTATTAACAGTTGAATGTAATTAAAATATTTAAATAAAGTTAAATTTTTCTAAAGACATTCAATACTCATATTAGATGATAGAAATAGTCCAATATAAAAATACAACTTTACAAGATGTTGAAATCTTTCATAAAAAAGTTTATTGCCAAAGAAATTAAAAACATCTTCACAAAATATCAAATAATATAATAGACAATGTATTTTACATGTGTATATATTTATGTTTCATAGATTGATTTGTATAGTCACATGATAAAATTAATCTTTAATGAATTATTATTTGTTTTCTATCTTTTTTTCTTCTTCTTGGAGTTGTATGGCTATATTGTTTTGAGAATGACTATTGTTGTTGATAATAATGAATAACTATAAATAAGTAATTAAAAAAAAGTTGATAAATAATTTGAATTAAGTTTAATATGAATTTAAAAAATCTCATTTATAAAATACTTCTATTTTGAAAAAAGTAGAAGTAATTCCACAAGTGAAATAAATTAGAAGTACAAGTGCATTCATTATTAAGGATGACCAAGTTCACATTTTAGTTCAATGAGTAATTTTTCATTTCAACCATTATAACCTTTGTTAAATTATATGTTAAGAGCTTTTTGTGCAATGGTTAGGCCACAAATTGTTAAATTCTCTCTTGACATCAAGCAAACAAATTAGGCCAGGGGTGGGCAAATAGTGGCCTGCTAAGAGTTTTTATGTGGTCCGCCAAAATGATCAGAAAAATCCACCTTGAACTGATATTTCCTTCCCATATGTGACCGAAGATTTGTCTCATATTTTCCACTAGGATGGCCATGTCAATACACATGTGCAGTGCTTTTCCAGTTGATCTGGTTAATTTTAATTTTGTCTTTGCATTAGCAAATATATACATTTCCAACTTTAGTGAAACCATGAACCCTTTGAAAAAATGTAAAATTGGTGATGAATGTTGTGTGTTTAATAAAAAATGGACAAACAAATATTTTTTTGGTAATACAGGGAATAAAGCAGTGTATTTATTAGGTCATGAAAAAAAGGTGTGGCTCTCTGCTAACCTTCGCTTCCACAAAGTGGTCCTCGATGCGGTCCTCTGCCAAACTTCTGTGACCCCCAAGCCAAAACAATTGCCCATCCCTGAATTAGACAATAGAGTATTACAATTAAATGATAAAGTTGATCATAATCATGGTCTTTGCTCCCATGTTTAACACAATATATTCTAATATCTTGAACTTTAGCAACATCATACATTTGAATAAGTTCTGACTTAAATTTTCAAAACAACCTTAGAAATTGATCAGATCAATGCATAGTCAACCAAATAATATCTCATAATGTGTACTGGATATTATTAGTCAAGGAGTAAAATAAGTTTAACAATATAAGTCAATAATACAAAGTGAATTTAATAAATACTGAATAATATTTGATTTATTTTTCACTACTGGTAAGCAATATCACAAGTCCATGGTTTATTTTAAATTAAAACTGAATTTTTTATCTAATTGAATCTTTTATAGAAAAACAAATAGTAGTTTATAGATAAACAAGTAAATTTAAACGAAAAATATTTTAAATAAAATTTAATAAATTTCAATTTTTTCCCCTTCATTTAAAATTTTTTTTTCAAGATTTTATTTCTAATATTATTTCAAATTAATGAACATTGGACAAAATAACCAAATTCTATTCAGTTTAATAAAGTTTTATTATTGTTTAGTATTTTTTAACATCAAGTCAAAAATTAAATTATACCTATTTTACATAACTATAAGCACAACATAAACTATAATATTTAATTTTTAATTAAAAAAATATTTTAGCTGTTTTAACTTTATAAGAAAAGCTATTGATTTTTGTTTAATTTGTATAGATAAAAAAGAGATAAAACAACTTTAAATAGCCCAATTCAGAGCAAATGCTTTTCCAATAGTCCCCCCCCCCTTCAACTCCCATTTAATAACCCATATTGCATGGTTATTTGAGATGGTTATGGACTGGCTTATTGAAAAAAAAAACCTTAATTAAGCCTGATTGGAAACTGAATATATTTTCAAGATTTTCTTGATATAGGTTCAACTCCCCAAACCAGGAAAACACCATGAAATTCAATATATATTTCAACAAAAAACTCCCAAAAAGAGCTATTGTAGATTAATGGGAAAACTTGTTTAGCCTCAGGGATTTCCAATTATTAGTAATAGATAGTTTTTTAGAATCAAAAGCTGAATGTTATCTCTGTTTACATGGATATAATCTCCTCATTTCTATTCTTTATTATAATAATAATTCATGGACATATTTAATTCAATATATATACTGAACTTTGAAATGAATTATGGGAAGGTTATTTCTGTTTTGTGTATATATATATGTTGTTTGCATTTTCACTTCAGTAAGTCTATTTGGTCATGAAAGAATTTTGGTAAAATTTTGTTTTTTTTAATAAGTATTTTAATGTCATATGATTTTCTATTATATATATATTAACAATGTGTAAATTGAAAAATATCACAAATATCAATTAATATAATATAAATCAATCTAAAAATATAACTTTAAAAATAATATGATTGATTTAAAAATATTCATGTCTTCTTTTCAAAGTGCTTCCGATAAACCTCTATAAAAGAAATTGAGATAAAAACTGAACATAGTCAATTTGCCACTGCTTTCTACTTACAGAATACAATTTAATCTAATTCTACATATTTAGATTTCCTTTATAAATGTTAATGTGCTTAGGTATTTAATATATGATATGGCATGAAGTCATAATTTTCAGAAATTGAATTACAATTTTATCCATAAGAGATTTATTTTGCCTTCTTAAAATAGAGTTTGTGAAATATTTCCACCCTAATTTAATACTACTGTAAAAAGTTTGTATATTGCTTTTAAGTCAATGGGAAACATATTGCTAGTTTTACTATGACTCAAAATCTAGGATTTGCTAACTTCCAAAAATTAATAATAATAAAGATTTGAAAAAAAAAATTGGAATGTTTCACAATAAAAATAACAACCATTCTGCTAGTTATTTGTTCATTTATCATAATTACAACAATAAAATATTTTTTTGTATCAATACAGAATAAAAATAAATGCCAAAATATTATCAAAAACAACAACAAAAGTAAAAAATTTAATTCCTTGCTAGATGATGAAACTATTTTTTTTTGTTAGTTAATTATAGATCATTATTTTTCAAAAAGACAAAAAAAGCTGACAAGCATTGGTGGTCAAGAGGTCAGTGGCAGTTGCCTTACAAGCAGTTGTCCCGGGTTAGTGGGGTTGCTTCCCGGCTGATGCTATGACACATGAGAAAAAAGACAAAAATCGCTGTGCTTGGTTGAAATAAAAAAAATGTAAAGGATGATTCAATATTATTTTATACACTTTTTAAAATTAATTTGCTCTGAAGATAGCATATAAAAATTATATTCAAGTCTAGAATAAACATTAAAATTAATTCGTATTTAACTTTTATATTTTACCTAATTTGGTTTTTTTATTGCTATAACACATGCTTTAAAATATATTGGTACTTGTAAGAAAATATTTATTATATTCAAGCAGCAATATGGTGGAAAAAAAATCTAAACTTAATCACTATATATGTTTGCATCTATAACTGTAATCTAACCAAAATGTAACACTCACAAATATTTATTTGTTTTTAAATGATTATGTTTGCATATTAAAATGCTTCTTAACATTTTTTGTTAATCACATATTTTATGAATATTCTATCATTGGTAAGAATGCATACCTTAAAAGCCTGAATTATTATTATTATTATTGGGTATCATTAATGGACATTGATTTTTAGCACTACTATAAATAGTATTCCACCAGAATAATTGATTATCTTGAAATTTTTTAATTTTTTAAAATATACATTCATTTCATTGCTGATTGTCTTTTTCTTTTCCATTTTCATGAATATTCTGCATTTTAGTAATGAATTAATTATCTCATAAATTAAATCAAAACTTAAAGCCAGTCATTCACGTTTCAAATTCAGAATCCCTATTCTATTAAAATTTTTTAAACCTTAAATGTTAATACTACTTCCATTTTATCAAAAATAAGACATTTTGAATATTAACTTTTTCTTTTGCACCTTGTGTTGAAGCTTGTGAATTTATTCATGTAAAATCTATGAAACTTTAATTAAAGACAATTTTGATCATTAGATGAAACAGTTTGTATTGCAAAAAACTATCTTTGCATGGTAACAAAGACAAATACAGGAGAAAGACAGAAGTAAATGTTATATATACATATAATATTTAAAAAATAAATAATATATATGTTTGAATTTAAACTGTTTTTGTGTAGGATTTAGAATGTAAAACATGCAGTTATAGTGGTAAAGTTATAATAATATTTATTAACTTTTTATCTAAATAAATTAAAAATCACTATTTTTAAAATCATTTTTATTGTTTGTAAATCATGGAAAAAATTACTTTATTTAAGCAAATTGAAAAAAAAAAAAAGCTTCATTAGAAAGATAAACTTGTGTTACTTTAATCTAGAGGTTCCCAACCTGGGTATCATACCTCCAGGGGATACATGGAGCTTATCCAGGGGTACAGTGAATAGCAGGTAAATAAGTATATTAGAGGATTAATATATTCCCAAAATACTTATGTTATCACCATTTCCAGATTATTCCATGCTGGTACTGTCTATCAACCACACCAGCAACATTTATGAACCGTACCAGCAACATTTCATGTCTCTTTTTGGATACAGATATGGGGAGTTGCATACACTTTTTTTACTGCAGAGTTAACACCTCAGAATGCCTGATTAAGATTTATTTTTCAAATAAAGCTTTTATAAAAACTTACTGTTTATAATGAAAAAAGGATACCTGATAATTTTCTAAAAGCCAAAGGACCAAAAAGGCCAAATAAAGATTTTATGAAAACTTAATTACTGTTTATTTCTTACTATAATAAATAGGTGGTACAGAATAATTTACTAAAAGTGAAGGGGGTATGGGGACCAAAAAGATTGGAAACCCTTGCTTTAGTCTATTTCATCTTGAAAATATTTCAAATGATTAACAGTAAAACGGGGAAAAAATATTATCAACAGATATAAATACATTTATCCTCCAGAAGTTTAGATCTTTTAGAGAAAAATAGGAAAATGGAAGAGCCTGAATTAGGAAAATACAAGTGCATTCATAATTTGTTGATGCTGAAAAAGATTCAAAATGTTGTATTTGTTTATTCATACTTTATTTATTTTTAGTTTAATAATAAATTTTTATATAAAACATTTTTTAACAATAAATAAATTTACATAAATTAAATTAAAAATAAACGGCTAATTATAAAGACGATATCTTTTTTTAATATTTGTTATGTTCAATAATAACATAATAAAAAACAACTAAAATAAGGTTGTAAAATATTTTTAAAAAAACCTTCCCAAATGTGTAAAAAATAAATAATTAATTATAATAAAATAAAATATAATTAATATTTAATAATTAAAATTGTTTTGCTATTCTTTATTAAAAAATATTGTTAATTATTTTTATCACTCATTTGAAAATAAGTTAATTATGTTAAAGAGTAAAATTATGCTAATTCCAGCCTTTGATATCAAAAGACAAAATAATTATCATTTTCAGTACATCAAATCATTACTCATATACAGTTTTTACAAAAAAAAAAAAATCATATATACATACACACAAAAAAACTTAGTTTAATTATAAAATGATATGTTTTATGAAAACTAACAAATGTAATTAAAAACTAATTAGTGCAATTATGTGAAGATCTTTAATTAAACTTTGTAATTAAGATTCATATGTTAATAAACAACAAAATTATTAGGAAACAAGATTAAAAGATAATTTAGTCAAGTTAAAACTGTAAATGCTATTGACTTTATTAATGTCAATAAATAGAGCAGATCGTGTTTATAAATATAGTAGCCATTCATAAAATATATATTCATTATATATTTTGAATATTAAATGCAAATAAACTTTTGTATATTATCGCAAAAGAGATATAAGAAACTTAAGCCAACTTTGAAAGCAAATAATATTTGATCGCATTTTGTTAGCCGAGAGGTCATCGCACCCGCCTTGCAAGCAAGTAGTTGGTTGCAGACGGGTGTGAATTCGCGTCCCGGCCGATGCTATGACATATGAAAAAAAAAAATTTTAAAACAATTTAAAATATATATATATATTCCATCAAATAAAACAGATAATAAAATATCTTTTTCTCAAACAAAAATAAATAATAAAGTGCATTTTATTAAGACTAGCTTATTAACCCTCACATAAATAATAATAATATGTCTGACTTCTGGGCTGAACTAAAAGTGAATGGTGCATGGATAAAATCAAAACTTACAATTCATATTGTCGTGCAATGATTGTACACCCTCCAAACAGATAGAAATTTGTTGCTATCTTGCCTGAAAATGACTTAGTAAAAGTTCAAATACTCTGATAAAAATAAACGATTTACAATATAAATTAATTTATTAATTCTATTCTAATTTAAAAATTCTTCTACTAAGAACAATTTTGAATTATCCTTTGTGGCCTAATTCTGTGATATCCTGGCAAACTTGAAATCTAAGATTCTTGGATTGAAGTTTCATCTGTCTTTTTCATATTTAAATGTCACATGATCTTATGAACAATAACCATTTAATTATAATCTGTATTGTTTAGCATAGTAATAAAATGACAGATATGAGAGTTAAATATCTCTAAATTGTAAGTTCAAACTGTTATTTCTGTGCTCAAACATTGTATGACCTCCCTAACAGTTAAGCATTCATTTACAATAATTTTTATATAGTTAAGCACGTCAAAAACAATGGGGAGTAAAATTGTTTCTGCTTAGTGAAATTTACAGCAAATGAGGAAAAATTATATCCAAACCAAATACATTGATGGTCGAGAGGTCAGCGACAGCTGCCTTACAAGCAGTTGTCCCGGGTTAGCGGGTTTGCTTCCCGGCTGATGCTATGACACATGAGTGAAAAAAACGAATACATGTGGCAGAAGGTTTATTCTAATGATAGATAAAAACTCTGAAATATACCTTGGTTTAGTCATAAAGTGTTTGCTGAAATAGTTATTTTTCTTCTTCATTATTTATTTTAACAATGTTGTTAGTTTAGTTTTAATTTAATGATTATAATAATAAAAGTATTGTTTTGATAAGAGATAAATATTTAGTTATTCACCTATGTATATTTAATTTATTATTCTATTTTAAAAAGTAACGTCGAGATATATCTATAAATATATAATAACCTAGAAGGGATGAATGCTTTTTTAAAAATATAATTTGAAGTATCTGGTTTTTTTGATGGTGACCTAGAATGATATCATTGTTTGAATATAAGTTATCCATCTTATATAATAAGAAAGGTTTATATAAAATTTATGGTTAACATTATCAATAATAACAATAATTATGATATAATTGGGGAAGGAGAGGCAATTATTTAGTGGTTACACTATTTTTCAAAATAATTTGCTGCAAAATTTAGTTGATAAATTATTTTTAATAAAAATTAATAATTACCCAGGCTTTAATAAATATTTGTAAAAGAGCAGATAAAGATTTCTCTACTAGTAATAACAGTTGTAATAATAATTCAAATTTTATATCTTGGTCTGAGAAGAAGCTGTAGGAATGAATTAGCCATGTTTAGGATTATATGACAAGGTTACGTCTGAGAAACTCTTAGCTACTTTCTTCTGTTTTACAGAAAGTGATACAGGAAGTTAATCAGTAAAAAGTCAATTTTTATCTTTGAAAAAAATGTTTTTTTTTTTTGATAGACGACTGAAAAGAAACATATGCAACATTCTGACATCTAGATATTTGCGATGGTTAAAAAATGAGACGGAAAGAAAAATCTAAAATTCATCTAGAATTATTTTAGACAACCTACTTTATAATTTTGACCCACTTATCTATTATCGGTCAATTCATTTTACTATAAATAGAGATGAAATAAATATTTACAAGAAAATGTTGGAGGGAGGGGGGTATATTTAAGTGTATGTGGTTGAGAATACAATCAGCATTAATAAATATTAACTTCACATTGAGGCAAAGAAAGCATAATAACCGATAATCACTTTTTTATTAATGAAGTTAGATGTCACCAGTACAGTCCTACATATATTACAGTAGGTTTATATAACATACAAGAAAATAAATTTGTTTTATGATTATAATTTGAAATGCTCTTTTTAATAATGCTCTATTACTAGCAGAAATATTAAGGACAGATCTATGAAGCAGGGTCATTAAATTTATGACATAATTCTAAAATTAAAATGCTAAAAAATGATACAAATCATAATAAACTAATACTGACGGCGATAAAATGTTACTGCAGAGAGTTTAATGTACAAACATAAATAAATAACTGATTTTGCTTCTCAATTACTCACGTGATTATTACTTTTCTTTATGGTCACCGCTTACAGTCTATAAAATAAATATATTTTAATGCTATCACACACCCACACACACAAACTTTTGAGTTAATGAAACAATATTCATTTTTTAATGTAGATTTTCTAGAACTCGCTATAAAAAAAATTTAAATAAGAAAATATTTATAGATATCACACATACTTATGCAAATGGTGTACTTATGTTAGATATTTGATGTACAGTTTCAACAAATGACCACACTGAATAATATAATTAGATTTTTACACAAATATGTATATAGGCTAAGTTCTCTGCCCCAAAATAGGCTAGCGATAATGCTTGTCCATACACAGTGATGATTAGCAATTACTTGAAATTTTTAAAAGAATTTCTTTTAGCATCATAATATTAGAATTACATCACAATTTTCACTGAGCCCTTTATACTATTAAAACACATTCAACATATATTCTTAAAAAAATTAGATTAAATTTGTTAATATCTTGGGAATATTTGTGGTTAAAGTTAATTAATTTGGTTAGTAAAGACTTTTTAATATTGTAATTAGTGCACTCACCATGATCACAGACTGCCATTAGAGGCTGGATTATTTCAGGCCACCAATAGGTTTACAATTTTTTTGGGTAGACAGCCCTTAGTCAGCCATGCTACTCATTAAATAGTGATTAATAAATAGATATCCAGCCATGACTAATTAGGTAGTAAAACTTCCATATTAAAATGGATTGATTAGATGAGATTTCACTACTGATAATCTTGTACTCATATGGGTTCTAAACCCATAGTTTATTTTTAATTTTTTTTTATGATGAAAGTAAAATGATTGAATAGCTGAGACAGGGATTCTTATTAAGACATACAAAGTACAGAATTAGAGATTATATTGTTAAAAAAGGACAACATTAAAAATATACAGATTTAACATTGAAAAAAAAAGTCACATTATCAACACAACATCACTTGATTCTTTTGGCTTACTATAATAAACAAGATAATTGTTTCTTTTTCTAATTTTGCTTCATCTATTGTGAATTGTGAGCGATCAGCAGTGTGGGAATAGGGATTAAATTGTACAATTATCTGAAAACATGGATTAATCATTTATTATAATAAACAGCATTGGAGCAGAAGAAATAAAAAACATATCTTCATTAGGAATAATAAAATTATCATGATTAAAAACAAAAGTGTGTAATTTGTTTTTGACATTTACTCAATATTTTAATAATATTGTTTATAGCAATAAAAATTATATTAAAAATTGTCAGAAAAATTAATGCTGAATGAGTTTTCTGATTTCAAGCTCAAAAAGTATCAACATGTGATTAGAATAAGAAAATATATAGAGGAGGGAGGGTTCAAAATTTTCAACTGAAAAAACTATTCATGTTTTTTTTTTTTTTTTGGACTATACCATTTATCATTTTAAATTTGCATAATATACTTTACATAAATCCAATTCTATTTCACATAAGTAGAATAAATTGTTCTTTAGATAAAATTGTTAATGATTATAGAGGAACTAATTTTTACTGCAAACTAAACCCACAAACAATTTCGATATTGAGGTTCACCACTTATATAGATTTTGATTGTGTAAGACAATATATGTGATGAATATACTAAAGAGTAATTAGAAGTTAGAATATAATAGTAAATATGTTGGTACTTCAATATACATATTATTATAAATAAAGGCTTCTTCTAGAGTTGTTTTTTGTATCCTCAGGGATAGAAATGTTCGTTACTGTAAATATATTCCCTATTACATTATAAGATGCAATTACAGCCAACCAATATGAAAATTAAAAACTACTCAATTTAGACTTTTATAATTTCTGGATCATGTTCAAAATTAAAAAAATAGTTCGGATTTAAAATAACTTTTTTCATGATAATACAATTTCTACTTGTACTTAAAAAAAAAAATCACTAATCTTAAAATTTTATGATATAAATTGTTTGCTAAACGATGAGTCATTATTGTTCAGAAAGATAATAGTTTGGCCTTCATATTTACAGAATCATTTTCTCAGTTTAGCAATCCACTGTTTGAAAAATATTAAATGAAAAATAAAAATATTGTAAATTTGGATGTTATATACATCTATGTGTATATAGTGCCATCATGAAAAATTCTCAGTGATTTCCTCATTGTATTTAATCACTAGATCATGTGATCATTTTATCTTTTTCATAATCACATTATTTTATTTTGGTGTTACTTATTATTTTTAATGTCTTAGTGTATACAATTTAACAATTAAATTGTATTGTAGGAGTATATATATGTTAAACACATTATATGTTTGCTATTATCCACAGACTTAGATGTTCATGACAAGGCTTAGAATTAAATGCAACACTTCAGGAAATTAATGTATATGTTTGAATATTTACTGAACTTATGAAGCAGATTATATAAATTAGATGTTATATTTGAAATAATTACAAGAATCAATGCAATGTAGACACCTCAACTCAAGAAGATATATCTTGGTAATGTTAATACATTTAAATCAGATAAATAATGATACATACACAGTTAATATCTATTGGTTGGCTCTTCTTTAAGTGAGTCTAATAAATTGTTAATAAATAATCCGGGAATTAATTATATACATTTCTTTCACTCAAATCTTTCAATTAATATTTGTGTTCATAAACATACATTTTAATGTGATTCCAGAGACAATGTTTTGAATTCAGTTAAAGTCTAAGTAGATGATTGTCAGATGCTTGTTGCCTGTCTCAAACAATCCCATCAAATACTGTTGCTTGTTGCTTAGAATGACTGGACCTGCTTTGGGATAAAAAATTTAGAATGTGAATATATATATTCAAAGTATTTTTTCAGAAAAAAAAACTTCCAATTACAACTTTTTCTTCCACTTCAAATGCACTGAAAAGAATATGCAGAAATTAAAAAAATCTGAGATGAGTTTAACTAAAATCTTTCTCAGAGTAAATACCTTGATTTAATTTTTTCCAATATTGTACAAATAATAGTTTTATAAAAAGTTAAATAAAAATATTAATAATAGCTATGAAAAATTTCCAACTTTATGATTTTATAAAGTCTTATAAATAAAAAAGATATATATCTATATATAAATTAAAGGAACAAAAAAAAAAAGCTTTCTTTAAGACAGCTCTTAATGGTTGATATTTAACTAACTCTGTTTACACTGAATCGAATGGAGTCGTAACCTATTCAACTCAAGGACAGAAGAGACATCGAAGCATGGAATAAAAATAAATTGTATGTTGACTGAGTAATTCAATGACAATATGACTTGAATTGTGAAAAAGACATGAAAAAGAAGGCAGCTTTTTTCTATAGTAATCTTCAAATTTATTAATATAATAATGAAACATTTTAAAAAAGAAAAACAATATTTTTACGTAAGATAGGGTGTGTGCTCGCGTGTATATATATATGCACACACATAAATGTCTTCAAATTTTTTGAATTTATTTAATTTAAAAAGTATTAAGATCATCTATATTCTATAGGCCAATATCTATGGGACCAATGCCGATCAAGATCATCGAAAAAATCATTAAAGATAAAATTGAACCATACATATTGCCACTCATCTCCGAAGCATAGAATGCAAAGAAAGGGCTCTTCAACAACGGAAGCAGCCTTGTTATTCAAAGCAATTCTGACAATAGTCAAATAGCGAAAAAAATATGTTCCCATAGTAGTACAGCTTGATATGGAGGCTGCCTTTGATTCGGTAAACATACCTACACTCCTAGAAATGCTTAAAAATACTCAAATCCCCAAAACACACCTATACTCAATAGCCAACCTACTTTTAAATAGAGAGATTCATGTAATACTAAATGGAAAAAACTCCCCATCATTCACCCCAACTCAGTCAATATCCTAAGGATCCCTTCTTAGGTCATTGCTGTTTATATTATACATCAACCCCCTCATTAATAGCATACAACAGACCTTTGGTGAAATTGAGATACCTGGAGCAGCACATCGCACAGTGTGCCTTGCATACATGGATGATGTTACCATTTTTATGACACCCAAAAAAACAAATACCACAGCTACAAAAGATATTGTAAGAGTATTTGCAAAACACAAATTAAGGGTTAATCCAGAAAAACCCACAGCTTGGACACTATTCACTAGTAAGCAATGTACATCAAACTATACCTCAAAGCCCACTCTTTTCTTGGGTCCCCCATTTCATATGGGAATCATGGGAATGAGATATCACATTTAAAATAAGCTTAAGGAAGAAGCCAAAAGAATGGTAGATTCTTTATCCAAGACATATTTGCCACTATATGCAAAAGTACAACTAATTAATTAACTCATTACAACAAAAATAGTTTATTATGTGCCAGTTATCTTTTTCTCCAAAGCATTTATCTCAAAAATTAAAGCTGTATATAATAAACTACTCTGGTCTAAAAAAACTGTAGTGATCTCAACTAAAAAACTCAACAACCCCTGATCAAAAATGGCCTTGGCTTGCATAGCATTAACATCTTCCACTTGCAAAAGCTATGTAACCTAATAGTCACTACGATTGCAAAATTCCCTAGACTCAAACGATTGGTCAAAGCTACTCCAAGAGATAGGCCACATCCAAAAGGCTCATTCTTTGTTACCATTATCTATCAATACAAACCACAGTACATAATCCAGATCAGTTTCTACATAAATATTCATACTGGGAAATCTATGATTTAGTCGACACTCAAACTGATGTGAGTGCTTCCCCTCCTATGTTAGAAATTAGCAACAAAAATTGCTCAAAGAATTTAAGAAATGGGCCCTTGAGCCCAAATATTTTGACTTCATAATGAATCTAGTTGCCATGCCGACAACACATTTTCTATATCATAAAAGACTATATCTATCCATTGATCCTTTCTGTGGGCTGTGTCACTGAGCAGAGGAGACACTACATCACCTCATATACCAGTGTGTGGCTCTAAACCAAACATGACAGATTATGTGTAATGCTTACAGAAATCCTAGTACCATGATCAATCAAATGCTTGATGCTTTCCAGGAAAGATCAATACCCACCATTAGAGCAGCCACGTTCATCTTCTATGCATGCCTGTGCACCAGATGCACTTTCTTGATTGGCAAAAACACCAGATGCCACCCACATACCTTTAAAAACAAATTAGCACACATTCAAAATAGAGACAGACTAATAACCAGTCCACATTTATATGTGGCAACTTGGTCTCTGTTAAAACAGCCATCAATGTTGTAAGTAATAAATGAACTAATAAATAATGGACAATGCTTTTTCAATTAAAACATTTATTTCTGGAAAACTCATTAAATAGCTCTCAATAACATATGTAATCCCATAAATTATTATATGTAATAATATCAAATAATTCAATGCAAACCTATGTAAAATTTCTTTGAATTATTAAAGTGCCTTTTGAAACATATTACTATTAGCATAAAATTCATTTTATTACATTAAATAAAATTATTTTAAGTAGTTTAGTCATTCAATTATTTTTATTTAATCATCAATCATGAGATTAAGTACCATTTGAGTGTCAGAAATTACACAGTGAGCTTCAATCCAGCAATCTTTATCCCTCTACTATAGTGTTAACCACACAAAGCAAATGCACAACATTTCTTATAGAAAATTAGTGAGAAGAAAGATATACTATTGTAGAAAGTTCATTATTGTCCAAATGAGAAGTAAGGAGATAGCACAATATGGACAATTGAATAACAATTAGTCAACTGAGTTAGACTAAATAAAATAACATCAATAAATCCTTCAATTTTTTGGTTTACACAATATGATAAAACAAAAACAGATCACTAACCTATTAACTCTAATAATAAAATGGAGTTAAATATAATATCTGGATGCATAATTAGCTTTAAATCCAAGCCTCAATAATAAAATTAAAAGCTTAAAATTGACCTGGGGATTGAGATTTAAATACATTATAATTTGTGACCACTGATTAGCCAAGATTACTACAGATGACACTAGTGTAGAGAGCTGCTTTTATTTTACTAAACAAAATATCTTTGAACTTATAATTTCATGTAAAACATAAAAAAATTATAATTTTTAATGAAAGTGAAAGTATTGTTACATGATAAATAGAAATGATTTGCAATCGAAAAAAATATTGATGCATTTTAGTATTGTTAAAATTATTTCTACTTAATTATTTTAATAATAATAAAAAATATATATTATTATTGTATTTAAAACTTCTACCATACTTGCTACAAACATATGAATAAAGACATCTGAAATATCACACCCAAGATACATTTCTAGTTAAATCACCATTCTTCAATTGGCCCAGAATCATAACCTCATATGATTTCATCATTTTTATTCAATATTTATTCATATAAAATGACTACAATTTAATCTATAAGTGCCAAATTTCTTGTACTTACATATCTTACCACATACATATTGGTTAAGTATAGTGATAATTATTAATAATCATTTATTAGATCAGAGATATATTATATAACTTTTACCTGTATGTACATTTTAAACTTAATTAAAGAGTACTATATTATTTTAATTTAGCCAGAAATGATCTTGATCATTTACCTTTTTTAGATGTCTTTATTCTTTTGTTTGAACTTGGTGAGACAGAATAGAAGTTTTAAGTATATCTAAGGTATTACATATGGGGAAATTAAGTAAAATTGCATTAATGGTGATCAAGTGACAATGTAATATGTCTGGACTAAAAATGATATGACAATCTCTGACTTAACAAATGTTTAGTAATAGTCATTAACATATATATGTAAGGTGAATATTATCAAATAAATGAGTGCAAGAATTTTGACATTTGTAGATTAAGTTGTACTAATTTAATATTAGTACATTGAAATAATTAATGTTGAATCATATACTTGTTATTGACAGTTAAATAAAATATTCGTTCACTGTAATAAAAATTCTTACTACAAATGATAATTGTTTATACCTATTTTCATTGTCATTACTTATAAATGGGTGTAGACATTCTAATGTTAAAATATGTGAGTGAATGATAATGAAAAATAAAAAGTCAATAGTGAGTTTTACAATGGTTACATATAGCAATTTATAAACCAGAAATATACCATCTTGTACTTGATACTGATTCTTTAATCTATTTGACATCTTGGAATGCTGTCTCTTAACCTCTGTCATTAACTTATTTGTTGAAAATGTTCAATATCTCGCCTAATTGTAACTCTCCATTGCATTCTTTCTTCAGCTATATTCCCTTTTTTTACAAAGCCATAATCCAAACATTTAGACCACAAAATCTTATTAAAAGTCTATTTAACTACTGCAATTATCACTCTTACTCGAGTGAATTTAGGATTTCTTAGTTATCAAACTTTTCAAGTATTTAATAACATTAATATATTCTATAACTTGCAGTTTAATATCCTCTCTTATTTTTTCATTTCATTATTTAGTTTTATTTCTATTTTATAATGTCTTTTCTATACTCACATAAGTTTTAAAAAATATCTATTGATCACTCTTCCGATTGATAAACATCAATAAATTCTTTCTATTTCTTTTTTCTTATAGCTTTTAATATTTCATCTAAAATCATATCAGTTTTTTTGTGTTTTGCTTAGTTATTTCAGCTGAAGCTTTTCAGACATTTTTCTTCTCTATGGCAAAACTTATTAGAATCTGACTTTTGTTTTCAGTTAATAAAATAGGGAAACGTTAAATTTATAATTCAAATCACTTATATTTTCCCCATCGTTTCAATACCCCTCACTTTGCCTTTTTTTTCTGAGATTCTGTTATTGTTTGAATTTACTTTACCTATTAGCTTACTAAGGCTACGTAATGAAAAAATAATAATAATACATGTTTATCTTTTTTTAAATTGTCAAGGGTTTGTTTCGTGATGATTTTTTTACTTCATTCTTTTAAAAAATAATCAGGATTTTACCACTACTTTTAAGCCAAATTTATATCAATACAAAGATACACTCAAAAATTCTCTTTCTTAATACATGATCTAAATATAAACTGTAGCATACAGTCATCATCATCATTATCAACCATTATCAATCCACTGCAGGATGAAGGTCTCTCCAAGTTTAATCCATCTTCTCCGATCTTTAGCTTCTCTTCTCCACATCACCCCTACACATTTTCTTATTTCATCCATCCATCTTACATGTGGTCTCCTTCTGGGTCTTTTACAATCTCTTGGAATCCAGTTTAAAATTTCAATTGTCCATCTATTATCATCTCTTCTAGCAATATGTCCAGCCCAACTCCACTTCAATCTTTTAATTTTTTCAATGAGGTCAGTAACACCTGTTTGTTCTCTTACCCATACATTGCGTTTTCGATCTCTTCTTGTTACTCCCAACATACATCTCTCCATACTTCTTTGAGTGGTCTGAAGTCTCTGTATTGATCTTCTATTAAGTGTCCAAGTCTCAGATCCATAAGTAAGAACTGGTAAAACACATTTGTTAAAAACCTTTTTTTTCAAACACATAGGCATATTTCCTTTTAATATCAAGTTATTTCTACCAAAAGCACTCCAACCAAGTTTAATTCTATGATTAATTTCCTCTATTATGTTTCCATCTGTATTAATAATCTGACCAAGGTATTTGTAACTCTTAACTTCTTCTAATTCATCATAATCAATCTTTATTTTCATATTTGGAGTAAATCGATTAAACATTACTTTAGTCTTTTTAACATTTATCTTTAGTCCTACTTTCCTACTTTCATCTGATAACTCCTGCAACATTTCCTGCAGCTCGGAAGCATTATTTGCAAAAACAACTACATCATCTGCGAAATCTAAATGACTTAAATAATCTCCATTTACTTTCACTCCTTTAGTTTCCCATTTTAATCCACAAAATACTTCTTGCAGCACTGCTGTAAAAAGTTTTGGAGATATGGAGTCACCTTGTCTTACACCTTTCTCAATGTTGACTTTCCCAGTATCATTATGTAATCTAATTGTTGCTGTTGCATTTTTATAAATATTCTTTAAAATATGACAATATCCTGGATCTATACCTTGATGATCCAATGCTTTAATCACTGAAGAAATGTTTATAGAATCAAATGCCTTTTCATAATCTACAAATCCAAAACATAATGACAACTCATATTCATTTGTCCTTTCTATAACTTCTCTCAATACTTGAATATGATCTACTGTACTAAAACCACTTTTAAATCCAGCTTGTTCTCTTGGTTGGTGAAAATCCAAGGTTCTCTGTAGACGAGTTGTAATTATCTTGGTAAAATTTTTATATAAAACTGATAAAAGGCTGATAGGTCTGTAATTTCTAATATCTTCTTTATCACCTTTTTTAAATATTAATATTATTACTGCATTCTTCCAATCATCTGGTACATCTTTACCATTTAGACATTTGGTATATAACTTTGCTAATATTTTTTCTGTTTCTTCACCTGCTTCTTTTAATATATCAATTATAATTCCATCATTACCTGGAGCCTTTCCTTTTTTCATACATTTAATTGCATTTCTCACTTCTTCATTTAAAATTCTGGGCAATTCGGAAGATGTAATAGATATAGGAGGTACTTGTTCTTTATTACTATATAATTCTTGATAAAAATCTTCTACCAATTTCATAATGTCATCCCTCTTTTTAGTAATAATTCCATCTTTTTTCCTTATTGCAGATATAAATTTCCTACCAATACCAAAATGTTGTTTTACATTCTTAAGACTTTTATTTTCTTCTACAGCTTTTCTTGCTAGTTCACAGTTATACTTTCTTATATCATTTTCAACTCTTTTCCGCACCATTTTACAAAATTCGAAATATTCAATTCTTTTTAATGCATCATTCTTGCATATCTTCATATTCCTTCTTTTCTTCATAAGTTCTCTAGTCTCAGTAGAAATTTTATTAGTCAATTGCTGCTTTTTTCTACCAGCTATCTTTGTTGCAGTTTTTAAAAATGTATCAGTTATTTTCATATTAATTTCATTCAAATCTGAATCATGTTCAAAATCTACTAATACTTGAAACCGATTTGTAAGTTCTAATTTAAATTCATTAGAATGTTTCTGAAGATTAGGAATATCAACTGTAAATATAGTTTTTCTTAATAATTTTTGTCTCTCTAGTTTTACATTAACATGTATCTTACCCCTTACTAATCGATGATCACTTCCTGTGTTAAATTTATTAAGAACATTACAATCTTGAAATATGTATTTCCTGTTAGTCAAAATATAATCCAATTCTGCTGTACCTTCATTTGGATGCTTCCATGTCCATTTCCTTCTAACATTTTTCTCAAAAAAAGAATTCATAATATAAAGTTTTTCCTTCTCTGCAAACTCCACAAGTCTATGTCCTCTCTCATTTCTATTACCATAACCAAAATTACCTACAACACCTTTCATCTTTCATTTGTTTACCAATTCTAGCATTAAAATCTCCCATAACAATTTTAAAATGTTGTTTACTCTGATCAAAAGCCTTTTGTACATCCATATAAAAATCTTCTACTACTTCATCACTGTGAGAACTTGTTGGGGCATAAACCTGAATTATCTGCATTTGATATCTGCTATT
This sequence comes from Epiperipatus broadwayi, assembly GCA_028023455.1. Taxonomy (NCBI): domain Eukaryota; kingdom Metazoa; phylum Onychophora; class Udeonychophora; order Euonychophora; family Peripatidae; genus Epiperipatus; species Epiperipatus broadwayi. Next base: position 12,129,441 of record JAQFVV010012411.1, read on the forward strand.
AAGTTGTATAACTAATCTTGCCACTCTGTCTGATACACCATCAATCTCCACAATATTGTTCTTCCACTTTTTATTTATAATGAATCCTACTCCACTTGTATTTCCAATATTTGTGCCTTTATAATAGAGCATATGTCCACTTTTTAAATCAATTGTCTCTTCACCTTTTCTTCTAACTTCACAAAGTCCAATAATATCCCATTTAATATAAGAGAGTTCTTCTTCTAATTCTTGCAATCTTCCTTCACTTGAAAGTGATCTGCAGTTGTAAGTACCTAAATAAAAAGTCGTCATCAAATGGCAGCCTGGGTCCGCCTCCAGGATATTCTTAGCACCCTCCGCCTTCGGCCACCAAACGCTGCCTTGGTTGGTGACTTTACAGCCTCCTGGGATTAAGGGCCATGCTTTATTTTTGTCTGTCATAATTGTATAATTGGGAAAATCTTTATCATTTACACAAACATTCATTCTGCCTTATCAGGCACTGAGAAGAAAGACCATGGTGTTTCTTGATCTTAAACTCAGAGGTAAAAAGCCAATAAACTCACCACGCTGGCTAATGCATGTTGGTGAGCAGCCCATCCATGTTCGTATACTATATGAATAAACATATAGTAATAACAGCTGCAACGACAAGAACGTATGGAGGGGACATTAGGAATTTGCCCTGCTCGGTTCCTTTAAGGCCTCCAAGAGGAATCAAAGGGTCTCCTTTCAGTTAATAGCAAACTCCTTTCTGCAGCCAGCATACAGTACGTACTCTTATTTAAATTTATTTTGATCATTTGGAGATTTCGATGAGCAAATCTGCTCTTATAATTTTTGTATCATGTGTTTATTATTATCAAGTTATTGTTTTTTTTTAATTTTTTTACCTATCTTTCACTTCTATAAATTTCTTATCCTTAATGAATTTTATAAATTCATTAAATATTTAAAATGCAAAACTGAAAAATTAACAATATTAATAATTAATCATCTTAACTTGAAAATATTTAATTATAATTTACTTTATAAAAATGTTAGAACAATTATTTTATAAAATATCCACTTTAAAAACCATTTAAAGAAAACACCCCCCCCCCCCATATTCAAATAGAAACAAAAACAATGTACTGTCCCATAATGTCACTAGCAGCTCAACAAGCATAATTAATGATCAGTCAATTCCTGCAGTCTTTGAAAAGGAAAAAAAACCCGATTTATTTCATTAATTAACATGATTTTGTAAACTTCATGAATTTAGATTAGATTGTCACTTGGTAAAGTAAATATTGTTTTTTTTTTTTTTCCATGGCTAACTACATGAGACCAATGATAATATCCTATTTAAATGTTTTCTCAAAGGCTTTTTAATAACGAGGAGTAGGTCAATATTCAGCATCATAAAAAGCTGGTGCAAATATGCCAAGAGATTATTTAGAATCATCTGGTAATTAAAGAATTTGAATCCTTAGTTAAAATGTAGATAAAGATTTAAAATGTTAAACTAATATCCAGACGTCAAAATACTCTACAGAAGAAAAAAAACTTTAAAATTTGAGCATGTATGTGTGAGTTTCTGTTTTTTTATCTCAAGTTTTAATCAATACTTATTTTAATAATATACTAATCATCTGGTAGTTGCTCGTAAAATCGTATGATATACACGCACCAATGTGATTGGCTAAGTACAATAGTTCCATTAAATTAAATATCACATGACCTCCCAAATTTCTAACTATAGGATTATTATTTACTTAAACATAACAACATATATATATACTGTATATTGAATATTAAAATAGATATCACTATTGTAATAATATTATATATAATTTTAAAGGGAAAGTCCTTTCATATTACATCACAAACAAACAGTACATAAAAAAACCAAAATGCAAAACTAAATCTATAATATTAAAAATAATAGTATTAAAAGTAATAAGAATTAATTACATAAAGGGATTATTAAAATTTATCTTATAGCTCCAAATATTGAATTATTAAAATAAATTGTATTAAAAACATAGAAAACAAAAGCATATTAGTGTCTTGTGATCATAAGACCTTACCATTTTTTTAGTTATCTTTATTTAATTTCAAACAAAGCTTAATATAATTATGCAATTAGCCATATTTTAAAAATAATAAGTGTGTTGGAAAAATCTTTAAGGGACAAAATAAAAGAATTCCAAAGTCAAGATATTTAAGGGAGAGCAATAGTGTGCCTCTGAATCATGTAAAGAGACTATCAGGCCCACATAGCCTAAAATTAAAAAGAGATTCTTTTCAAAATTAAAATTAATGACAATTACTCTCAAGCATCAAGGCTAAAGAAATAAACTAGCCAATAAGGGAGCACAAAATTAGATACTAGAACAGAATTTGCTACAGCAATAACAAAAATAAAATTATAATGACTTAACTTTGGTATATACGGTGTGAAATTAATAATGTAATTTTTTTTTGAATAAACAATGTTTTTTTTTTGAAAAAAGGAAATTTGATACTTTATAATTTTTTTACCTCAATTAAATAATAATTAAAAACAAAAAAGAATATAATAACTCAATGATGTTCATTTAAATTTTGTCTCTAGGTCTCAGATGTAAAATTACATCATAGAAAAGAGTGAAAAAGAAATGAAATGATCTGAAGATGAGATTAATCACTTTTATTATTATTATTAAAATTCTTTTGTGCTTTTGTAAAGATTAAGTTTACAACTTTTAGATTAATGTTGTAATTTTATAGATTAGTTTTGAAGTTTTGTACAAAAATCTAATAGATGAGTCAAAGGCTTGACTAGTACAGTATTAATCTCTTCATACTAACCTATTCTAGACAGATTTGTGTGTATATATATATATGCTATTCTTTTAAAAAATGATGTATAAGCTAACAAAGAAACATACTAACTTTAATAACCTTCTAAGTAAAATCTCATAATCTACTAAAATGTGAAAGCAAAAAGATGCTTATGAAAAGAAATAAGTGAACCTTAGTTCAGAATTGTTATAGAGGTACTTAAGGTTTCTTTCTTTCTTTATTTTTATTATTATTGATATTGTGGTTTAACAACAAAAGAGAAAAGAAAAAAAATTTTTTTTTTTAAAAATACATATATATATATATTTTAAATTATTATATAAATATCATCTTACATCAATAATATAACAAAGAATAGAATTAGATGTTATATGTAAAAAAAAGGATTAAAAAGATATGGTCTGACATTTAATTTATGATTAGATGATTACATTATTATCATTATCTAGATATAAATATTATTAATATCGTGATAGAGTGACAGACTTTAGAGTATTAATTAATAATCAATTTCAGTACCCGAAGTCCTTATGAATTATCAAATGATAAAACCTTTCAAAAATGGCAATAAAATCAAATATTATTATTTTTTCACTTACATTATTTACAGCAAAACCTTTCAGTAAGTGGAAATTTGAGTTTCAATATTACACACTGAAGCCAGACAACTTATTTTAAAATCCCCCCTCCCCCCCCCCCAAAAAAAAAAAGATTTTGGTTCATTTTTGTATTTGAGAATTGATGCAAAAACCTTTGGCTCTTTTTTAAACTAACCATATAATTGAAATACAAGTACAATATTTGATGAGGATTTACAGTCTAATTCTTATGCAAAGAGTCCTTTACAATTTTTCATTTTCACAAAGAGATGCTAGCATAAAACTTTTTCCAAATGAAGGTGTGCATTAAAGTTTCTCCACTAAAAGGGAGTATTGCGCTATATCAATAATTACCCCAAATAATATAATTTTTACAGCAAAAGTATTGAATATATATTAATAACAGAATTAAGTTTTTATCTTATTATTATCACTACCATAGTAATTGTTAGATAAAACAGCGTGTAGATACCCTACTACAAAGCAAAGATCTCTCCAACTTCTGATGAATAATAATATTAAAAAAATATTGCTAAGCTTTCCACTGCAAGAGATGAGTGTTTATTTTAAGTCTCTCTTCTATTTTAATCTCTAGATACTATTTATTAAATTAATAATTCAAGTTAGGTTGACTGCTAGAAGAAATATTCTAAGCCTTTTTGTAATCTAAATAAAAAC